>CM031242.1:773880249-774338454 GCA_018340775.1 Taxus wallichiana var. yunnanensis
GATAAGATTTGGGCAAAATTGGACTCATTGGAAAGATCTTGATCTCCTCTATGCATTAGAGGCATAAAAACATCATTTTTGCAGGTTTCGAGGAAGAAAAATCCAGAAACGTCTTTCATGCCTTTAATGCGAACCAGATTGCTTCGAATGAGTCATTTTTTGCTCAATCCGCCATGGTTGCCTTCTCCCACACACCAAGGATGAAGAATCAACTCGATTTGATGGGAAAAAACCCTAAAATGTCTTCTCACACCATTAAACCAAGATCAGATCGCTTTGAGAGCTGTGTTTTACTAAAATTCATCATTTTTCTTCCAACACACAAAACAAAAATAGAGGAATTGATTTGACGGGTTTGCAGGCCGATTTGAAAGGGATTAATGGCGGATGGTTGAGTTAAACGATCTGATTTTCTCCCTCTTCTAGCTTTCTCTCTCTTTGCTTCAGTTATAAATGGAAAGGATTTGATCCTTTGTTTTGTTGGACGTTTTTCTCTTGCAGGCTCCCTTTTCTCCTTAGCAAGTGGATTCGTGGAGTTTCAGACCTCTCATATAGGCTGCAACACATATTTTGCCTCCTTGCCATTGTAATGCATCGTATTAAAAACGGGAATGATAATGCATGCTCTGTGAATGATTTTTCAATCCTTTCATGTGTTATTATTGTCTTCTGATCCTTCATTATATCTTGGCAACTGTGCATGTTCTGTGTTACATTCTTATGATCTGTGTTTATTTGCAAAACAGTTCATCACTCCTTTGGTGTATCACCGTTTTAGCTTAGTTTTGTTTCCCCTTTTTGCATCTTCAACTCTATCTCCTTGGAATCTAGAGTAGGATTTAGCATTGAACCTCTGCAAAATTCATGCATACACCTAAACAGAGGGGTAAGAACCAACTTTCTCTGGAGAGTTTTCTCACCTTGCAAGGTCCCACACCTTGGAGAAAACTCAATGTTGTGCAATCACACTAAATGACCCAATTCTGGACTGCAGATCTGAAGG
This sequence comes from Taxus wallichiana var. yunnanensis, assembly GCA_018340775.1. Taxonomy (NCBI): domain Eukaryota; kingdom Viridiplantae; phylum Streptophyta; class Pinopsida; order Cupressales; family Taxaceae; genus Taxus; species Taxus wallichiana. Next base: position 773,881,253 of record CM031242.1, read on the forward strand.
TCATTTAGGGGGTGCTGTAGATTTGCACTAACAAAACACAAGTAGAGAAAAAATTTGCCATTTTTGAAAAGGGTCTGGAAGATGTAGCAGCAAAAACTTGCATGTGCCATAACTTTCATTCTCGTGGCTATGTTTTAGGTGCCGTTTTCTCTAAAAGTGCATATTTTCTCGAGCTCTACACATTGATGGCAATATTTTTCTCATTTTCATAAAATCAATTTTTGCACCTTTTTGGACCAAGCAACTTCTTGCAATCTTCTGAAAGAATCATGAATATTAAGGAATGTATTTGATCTTTATGAGTTCAAGTTTAACCTTATTTGAATCTCAAATGGTTTTATTTCAGCTTATTTATATAATTTAGTCACTATATCTTTATATTTTAAATATTTATATATTTTTAATTAGCTGTCCCTCTGCTGTCCCCCGCCGCCGTCCCAAAAATTTAGAAATTTTTGCTGTCCCGAAACCCTGTCCTCCCGTCCCTTGTCTCGGTAACTATGCTATTTCCCAAAACATAGAATGAAAAACCAAAATCATACCTCACCCTTTGCTGATCCCAACACAACAGCAGTGTTATAGGGGTTGGAAATGATCCCATACCATGTGCCAATGATGCTACAAACTGAAAATTAGCACACCTTTTGACTGAATTCTCTTGCTCGCTAGCTCGCATGTCCCTATGCAAACTGAAAATGCGTATGACAGCAGTATAAAATAAAAATGGAGCTATTATGTATGCACATACCTTCCTTGACTGAACTATCATCAATACAAGTGCTCAATTGAAAATCATCCTCATTGGTGATCACATCCCTTTGTATGGTAGTCATTTCAATATTGATTATAGTGGTGAAAAGTATAGCAGTATTCACATTCACCTTTGCATGCCAAAACTTCAGTTCACCAATTTTAAACTTGCCTTCTTTTCTTCCATGCCCGACTGAGTTGTGTGGCTAAAAATGGCCATGAAGTGTCCATCAAACACCCTTTCTTCAACCACCTTCATGAGCCCTTTGCTCCCTGGCATGGATGGGCTCTTCCTAGCCCCATACATTATGTAGAAGGATGAAAACAACCCATACAATGACTGCTGTGCTAAAACTGAAATAAGAGAGGGACTTACATCATGTTTTAGTGCTCCAAAAAGCGGCGGTTCAACTTGGGATGACTGCTGTAGCAAAACCGAACTTGGAGGGTGACTTATACCACTTTCCCATGCTACAAAATGCGGAATTTCTCCTTGGAAAGATTGCTGTATCAAAACTGCATGCAAAAATGAGTGTTGAAGGTGATTTACCTCATGTATCACCACCATAAAACATGGAATTGCCTTTTGAAGTACGAGCTGTAGCAAAACTGAATTTAGAGGGCGTATTTCATCATGTTTCCACCCTATAAAAGATGAAATTTCTCCCCCACATGACTGTTGTTCCAAATTTGAGTGTAACAAGGGATGTTGGAGATGAATTGCCCTAAGTGTACTTCCCCCAAAGAGTTCAATTAACTTACTAAGGGACTGCTGTAGTAAAACTGGATGTAGAGGATGTATCATATCATGTTTCAACACTACAAAAGGCGAATTTACCTCTTCCAATGACTGTCGTACCAACATTGCATGTATGAAGCCTTTCCCACCATGTAGTATCCATGCTAAGGGCTGAATTCCCCTACAAAGGTACAACATGTTAGGACTGCCCGGAAGAACATAACAACTCAAAATTTCTGAGTTAGGATCAACATTCTTCTTCCTCTTATCTTCGCCCAAATTTTGATGGCACTTGTGTGGGGTATCTTTGGCAATCTTCCCTTCATGCAAATTTGACTTCCTTGCATCATTTGACCACATGCCAATATTAGTAACCAAGGAAATATCATCAAATATCAAAGGGTTTTTACCTTCTTCTCCTTGCATGATTTGCTTCAAGGGCATGTCAACCACTCACTTCTCATTGCTGTTCGGAAAATCAGCGAATGGCTTCTCTTCCAATCCTCCTTTAGGATCACCTGGATCCCATTTCTTCATGTGCATGCCATTAGGAACTTGCAAGCTTAGCATTTCCTTTAGTATCCTCTTATCACTACTCAAGACATGTCCCAATGAATGCAAAGATGGAAACAATAATCTGGAAGTGTACATACCAATCCGTGGGCTATCCACCCATGTTATGCTATCCAATGTGTTGCTCCCTTTGATGCTATGCCCCCTTGAAGCCACTTATCTTCAACAAATGGAGCTACTTTTGCCATGCAATCATCTGTACTTTGTGCACACATGTATGTATCATCCTCATGGCTTGTGCTTGAGTTACCAACCTCATCCTTTTGCTTCATATGGACTGCAGTTTTGTGCAGACCAGCAAGCTGAATGTCACTATTTTCTTCTGGTAAGTGAGCCCCAATCACCAAATCTTGTGGGCACATACTTGGAAACTCTTCGTAGCTTCCTTCCATGGTGTGAACTCCCTCAATCAGCTCATCATGAACTGCTGTTTGGGAATTTTCAGCGATCATGATCAAGGGCAACTGGAAGTGTACTCTTTTCCAAGACAAACTTGCCCCCTACATCATCCTTATCATCTTCATGCAAATCTGAGTTTTCTTCAACACTTTGCCACATACAATCATTAGAAACCAAAGGAATATCATTAAACACCAATGAACTTTTACCTTGGGATTCATCCTTGCAAGTTTGCACATCGAACCTTCCTATGATCTTTTGACTGAAATCATCAAAGAAGCAAACTGATTCTTCTCCTTGGGTTTCTATCACATGGTACCACCAATCTCTTGCTATCCCTTCCAACTGACAAGGGATGAATTCGAGGGCATCCTCTACACACATAGGGTTTGATTGCAAGTATGCCTCCAATTCTGACAACCATGATCTCACTGAAAGTTTGTTAGTGCCATCAAAAATAGAGATCTTACCCTTCCATGCACCATTGTTGCTTCCTCTTGGTGTGATATGGTTTAGTCATGCCATCAATTCTTCAAACTTGAAATCTTCCATTGAAACCCTAGGCTTTGAAGATCCGAGCTCTAATACCACTGTAATGACCCTTTCAAGGGTTTAGACCAAAAATAGGAAATTAGCTCAAAACCAAAGATCTCCAAATCTGATTTTTATAATCAACAACTGAAATAAATCTGAAATCTGCAAACTACCAGGGCAACGAACTGTTTATGGAATTCAAGTCCACCTTTCACCATGCAAATCAACAAATAATGCCACAAAATAATTACTCTATCCACGACAATATTTATGAATCACAAATACATCAAAAGATGGATGAAATATCAATTTACACAGCTGGAATTAATTATTTAAAATCAGCAGCAGACTAGCCAAACCGAGGGCTAGAAAAATAGCAAACCCTTGCCAAAAATCACCAAAATGGAGATTTCGGCCTTATAAAATATGCCAAATGAGATTATGATCTGAAAATGCAAAAATATGTTCACCAAACCCTCAAACCCTACTCAAGGTAGGTCGCTCCACTAGAAAGAAGCCAATATCAATATGAAAATGATAGATCTCTCCTTAAATCAGCCTTATACACCAATTCCCAAGTCAAGATGAAGGGTTTTGTCGTTCTAAGCAAACACACATGAGGGTTTTTGTCCCCGAACAAGGAGCTACTAGCTCACAATGCCCAAGTAAGATAAAATGTGCCAAGTCTAGATAACAAATGATGCCTTAGATCTCTTTTTATATCCTTCAATTGGCGCCAAAGTACTAAAAGGTAAGGCCGACCTGTATAACCCTTGCAAGGGTTACAACCACACATAAGAGAATTTAGCCAATCACACAAATATGCAGATCTGATTTTTAATTGCAGCAGACTGTAAATACAAAATCAGCGAACTATATCTTCCACAAAATATGCCAAAAACACCATGAAACACTTTAAATCAACTTGCCACAATTATATATATATATATATATATATATATATATATATATATATATATATATATATATATATATATATATTATGCAATAACAAGAGCCAAAATCACAAAGAAATACTGAAGAACTCTCTATTGGAAATTAATTATGAACAGATTATTGCAGCCACAAGAAAATTATAGATCTAGGGCATAGAAACCCCCAAAAATCACCAAACTTCAGATTCCGGCCTTAGAAAATATGATAAATCAGATTATCAATCCAAATTGCACATATAGTTCACCAAATGTCCAAAACCCTACTCAAGGTAGGTTGCTCCACTAGAAATAAATCAATAACAATCTGAAAATGACAATTCTCTCCTCAAATCAGCCTTATACACCAATCCCAAGTCAAGTTGAAGGGTTTCTGTCCTTCACTCAACCTCTAGAAGGGTTTTCATCCTTCTAGGCAAACAACACATGAGGGTTTTCGTCCCCAAGTGCAAGAACAAGGAGCTACTAGCTCACAATGCCCAAGTAAGATAAAATGCGCCAAGTCTAGATAGCAAATGGTGCCTTAGATCTCCTTTTATATCCTTCAATTGGTGCCAAAGTACTAAAAGGTAAGGCCGACCTGTATAAGAAAGGATAACACTAAAGAAAATATAAAATATTAGTAAAAACATATCATATAGCTGCTCAAGGTTCTTCTCCTTCATCTTTGCTTCTTTGTCATGAAGAAGGAATGACAAGAAGACCAAGTATCGGCTCCTAAGAGGGAAAAAGGGACATTACATAGGTGTCGAGCTCCATTCCCAACACCAACAATGTTGCCTTCACTTCGGGCACATTTTTAGGAAGAGCATATGCATGTGGAGAAGATTCATGTGGGCATGACATAGATTTGAGAGTGTTTAGGGCCTTGGCTAGATTGAAGAAATTGCTCAACTAATACCTCTTCAAACCTTTCTCAAAATCTAAAGTGTATGCGGCGGTTCACGGTAACCCTTTTTGAATGTTTGGAAATTTCATATTTTTTTAGCCTTATTTCGGAAAAGCATAAATATTATTATGACTTATGAAAATTAATTCATTTTGGTACTATATTGATTGACTTAGTTAATTTCAATAATAAGAGATTAAAAAAACTAAAAAAATAGAACAAAAATATTTTGCAAACTATAGAACAACATATGATATATGCATTTCTTCCGGTTCACACTTACGAGTAAAGTTGTCGCTCTTGTGCTACTCCATCCAACAACTAATAGAGTTGCAACAATAACATATGTGGCATTGTGTCTATAAATAGTTAGGGAGAAATAAGGACGTCTTTTGGTCCTCTTGCCCCCTTAGTGATCTGATCACAGGTCGGTCGAAGCTAAATTCCTTTTCTCGCTTCCTCGCCCTTCCCTTATAGATATGGTTAGTTATGGCCCCATGCCCCATCGGTTCATGGGCATGGGAGTGAGGAGTCGTATCCTCTATCCTCTATATAAAGGTTTGTTGAGGTCAGCTCACAACTATATAGACGAAGCGCCATATCTATATATGGGTGGGGAAGGATCCCCATTCATCTCCCCTCCCCCGCCTCCCGTCCCGGCCCCCGACCCCACCACCACCATATAGATTTATATATCATTTGATAGACCATATATATAAAAATTCAATTTCCCATTCCCTCTGTCACCCTTTCGCATTAATTGCTAAATGCAATTCCCAAAGTAAGTAAATCCAAGTATAAAGGGAAGTTATGCCCACATGCGAGGTTTTCTTGTGAAACAGTGTCATTAATAGGATAAATCCTTTTCACGTACTACTACCTATGTACCACGTATCATTTTGCTTTTGCACGTGCTTCATTATCTCTTTCACATATTGACATGTATATAGAAATGACGAGTTTCTTCCACGTTTTGATGGGTATATAAGAAGGTCGAGTATATTGAGAGGTTTGGTATATCGATCTGGTGGTATATAGAAAAGGGAACCTTTTGGAGTGATAAGGAACCAATCCATCTCCCTTCATAAAGCAAAATGCATTCAATAAATTTAATTGTTGGCACAACACTAACCGGAAGGGCACCTGGTTAGATTGGTTGTAACAAGTTGAGAACACTCTCATCTTCAATGATTTGTGGTTCGACATTTTTAATGGTGACAAACAAGTAGTGGAGCCAAAAGCAAAGGCAAAATCACAAATTTGGAAGCAAAAGAATTCTAGTTGAGAACACTCTCATTTTCAATGATTTGTGGTTTGACATTTGTGATGGAAACAAACAATTAGTGTAACCAATAGCAAAGGCAAAATCACAACTTTGGAAACAAAATACTAGTGGAGCCAAAAGCAAAGGCAAAATCACAAATTTGTAAGCAAAAGAATTCTAGTTGAGAACACTCTCATCTTGACGATTTGTGATTTGACATTTGTGGTGGAGACAAGCAACTAGTGGAACCAATAAAGAAAGACACAATCAAAAATATGGAAACAAAATAATTCTTGGGCATTGGCTTTGAGGGCCTCAGTGGATGGCGAAGTTTTTCGTCACATACAAGGGTGCAACACAACTTGGGAAGCACTGCAAAAACTAAAGGATTTGTATGATTCTCATTCGTCAGTCAATTGACTAAAATTGTTAAATCTTGAGTTGAAAAACGATGATATCATGATTTTGGTGTCATAAATCCATACTATCAAGCATGATGTTGAAGTTACAAGTGCCAAAATTGATGTATATGTGTCTTCTTTCATAAAAGCTCTTCTTCCCACATATTCAACATATTTGGAGTCCTTGTAAGAAAATGATCAATTGAAGTCACTCTCTTTTGATCAATTGGTTGACAAGATGGCTAAAAGAGAAAAGGTCCTTGGAAGGAAGGTTGAAAACTTAGGAAGAAGTATCTGTCATGCTTATCAAAAAGGCAATTCTACCAATAAGGCTTCCACTTCTAGTGATAAAGGCAAGGGAAGATATAGAGGGTGAGGAGGCAGAACTGACAAGAATAATGGTCAACAATAGGACAAGCAAAATGAAAAACAAAACATGTTTTGCAAACATTGTGGTCAAAAAGGGAGTCACGAGGCTCATGAATGCAAAACATCGTGGGACAAAATTGAGGCCTATCAGAAACAAAAAGAAGAAAATAAAGAAAAGACGAAAGCCTCAAAATCAGACTCTACTCAATTTACAAGTGAAAATATGCTTTCCATTTCTAATGAAGTTAATAATGCCCCACCAAGTAGAACTTGGTTTGATGCTTGCGTCCTAGACATTGGTGCTACACAACACCATGACTTTTCGAAAGGACTTCTTTGAGTACCATGAAGAAAGTTGCAGTCTGGTTTATTTTGTAGATAGATCAAGTTTGTAACGAGAAGGAAAAGGGAGAATTTGACTCAAATCACCGGGCTTCTAGATTTCATTCTCAAAAATATCCCAAACCTTCCTTTTGAAAAGAAACATGTCCTCGTGCTAATCCGACAACAAGGCCACTCCATTTTGCTGGATGATGGAGAAGTAAAAATCACAAGAAAATGTGATAAAGCAATTGTAATGACTAGATTTAAGAAAGGCAAGTTGCTAAAATTCAGGGGCAAGTCTTTTGTGGCATGCCAGATTTGGGCACAAACTATGACAACATTCACACAATGCAAAAAAATGGTATTGTAGGATTGCCAACTCTACCCAACAAAATTGAAATATGTGAAGCTTGCATTTTGGCTAAACACTCAAGGGAAGCATTCTAAAAATCAGAATGAAAAGATTACATAAAATTGAAGCTAGTTCATTTTGATTTGTGTTCTCACCTAATGCTTTCTTTTGTAGTCATCGGTACTTCATGTTGTTCATTGATCACTACAACAAGATGACATGGATCTATTTTCTGAAACAAAAATTAGAAGCCTTCAAAACTTTTCAAAGGTTTCAAACCATGATTGAAAATGAAGTGCAATCTCGCATTGGCATGTTTGGGACCGAATGGTGGTGAATTCATTTCAAAGGTGTTTGAGGCTATCTCAAGCAAAATGGGATCAAGCATCATCTAATAGTTGCTCATGGTACTCCACAAAATCGAGTAGTTGACATGATGAATGAAACTGTGATGACCATGGTTCGTGCAATGTTGTAATTGAAAGCGGTCATCAATTACATTTCTAGGCGAAGCAACTCAAACAACTTTGTATCTTTGCATCAGTCCTGTTGGAACCCAAATTTGTTCTCCTTTTCGATCTGAGCGAAAGATCGAGATATGGCATGAAGCTTGAAGTCGATAGATCATGATGTGTGTCGTTTTTAGTCGGGGATGTGATCTAACGCACTCAGTTTGTGCGAGATGGATAGCACTCAAATAGGACTTGATCTTGTCCTAATCTGTTTTAGGTTGTGCCTTTCACCAAGGTAAGAGGACCTATTTTGTAACCCTCAAATGGTGAAGGAGATGAAGATATCCCTCAATTTGTGCAAATAGTATGGAAAGGGCCTTGGGAAAATATGATCAACACTCCAAATCTGACTTTCACAAGTTGTCACTCCCAGATTATGGAGATATTTTCAATGCAAGGCAAGGGTTAAGACATTGTATGTTCCTGATTTGCTTTGTGCATTTTTGTAGATGGATTAGATTCTTTTGTTGACACACAATGCAATGCAGGGGTAGTGTGGGGTAGGATTAGTTATTTTGAATGAATTTTTGGTGGGAGATATTAGACAAGACTAACTAGAATTTGCCAAATTCTTTGAGGACCTTTGCAGGGAAATTGTAGGACCTAAACAACAAAATGCTTCAAAGGGGTTAAGGTACTCCTTGACAACCAGGATATGTGCACCAAATGGAGGCCCGGAGATCTGCACTCTTCCACACAATGTTTGACAACCCGCCACAAAAGCTTAAAGCGAGATGAACCAACAAAGCATCCAAAAATCTCTATTTTACCATGACCTAAGGTGCACCCAAAGGTTTACAAACAATCTCTAAATTCAAGGAAGGTAAAGTGATTTTAAATCTGTTTATCTCTTTATCGATGAAAGTTCTTTTGAATGTGAGATTGCAAATGCCACTAAACTATCAACAAGAAATGAGGCCATGTATGATAAAGATAGATTTTAAACACAAGATCAGCATGCAACAGAGCAAGAAAACACAAATTGAAAACATTCTCAACATAAGTGCATGCAAATTTTGCCAAAAGACAACACAAAATAATTCGAATGACTAAATTTATCATTAGGGAATGTTATAAGAACAATCTCAGAGTTTGTTGATGGCTTTACAACTGAAACCAACTCAACATGATACAAATCTGATGCAAAAAGGAATTAGAAATGGTTCTCAAGCGGTTTCTTAGAGAATGGGCTTTTTCCTAGATTTTCCGTGAAATTCTAAGTTTCTCCGACCTTTTGCATGTCAAAAACATGCATTATATAACTTTCAATTACATTTGATCCTTCTTTCCCAAGAAAAGAATATGCCAAGCATCAAGTTTGTTACAAAATTCCAACATGATTCGCAGATAGGGACGTTTAACATATTTGCAACAAAAGTTGCCAGGTGTTTCAAAAAAGGTGAATCATTACAAATCCTTCATCATTATCCATTGTGGAGGCACATTTTTCATTCTCCAAGCATGCAGACCCCTTTCATTTCATTATTTCATCCTTATCCCTCCAAAATTTGATTCTGCAACTTCTTGATTTGATATTTCACGTTTTGGACAGGTTGGGGCAAAAATCATTTCAAAAACATCTCAAATCTGCAAATTGATCCCTAAAACCACTTGCATTGGTCCTTGCAGGCACAAACGACACGAATTTGCCAAAAATTCGATCAAAATTGATGCAAAATTCACATTTCCAAGCTTCCTGGAGCAAAAATGGCGGCCAAAATGAAAAATGTATAGTTATCGTTGATTTCCCTTTTTCCCTTCAATCTGGGCCCTCCACATGTCAAAATACAATTGGGAACGGTTTTGGGATCACTTTTTGACTTTTTAACATTTTTGGAAAAATGTAAAATTTTGACTTTTTCTCTGCCCCTCCACCCTTGAAATTTGGAGCTGACATGTGGCATATGGTGGGTCCCATTGAAGTCGTGGCTCAATTCTGCACATTTTCACCCTTTTTGGAATTTGGAAAATTTTCACTTTTTTCCCTGCGGGCCCGCACCTCTGCCTTTGTCCTTGACATGTGTCCACTTCTCTATCGCTGAGGATCCGCGGGCTTATTTCACGTTTTAACCCCTTTTTTCGTCAAGGAAAATTTTTCACTTTGCCTCCATGCGGGCCCGCGCCTCCGATTTCTTCCCTGCCATGTGTCACCTTCTGATTTGTCGCGGAGCCACGCCTCAAATTCTCATTCTAAGTCTTTTTACCAAAAGGGAAAAATTTCCCTTTTCCTCCGGTGACCCGCCGACCCGCTCTGCCCGCCACGTGTCTCCCTGTGGTTCATTTGCGGGCCAACGCTCCTAATTTTCACTCTAACTCCTTTTGTAAAAAGGGAACAATTTCACTTCTACCCTTGCTGGCCCGCACCCTCCTCTGCGCCTACCACGTGTCTCCCTTTGCAATGATGCAGATCCTCGGCCCTTTCCTCAACCTTTCTCCCTTTCGCCAAAAAGGGCCGAAACTTCTAAGTTCCCGCCAACCTTCCATCCCGCCATTGAACAAGAGCGTGACACGTGTCCTCCTGCGGAGTTGGAAATTTGGTTTTTTTGCCAAAACCCAAAAAAACGTTAAGTTTTCAAAGATACCCATTGAACCTTGTCCAACCACAAGCGGCCACGTAGGAGATGAGTTTTAGGATTAATTTTGACGAGCAAATGACACCCGTACGACCGTAAAAACACAGAATTTGCCAGAGATGCCCGAATTTGATTTTTTCTTCGTGAGGAATTTTTCGATCAAAAGGCAAATGGAAGGTGTTTTAAAGCAATTTTGACCATGGAAAAGGATTTTTGAGGGAAAATAAGTACAAAACGAGCAACCACGAGCTCCAAAGGGCGGGAAAAGATGGAAAAACAACAGAGGCCCGTGGATTTGGAAATTTAGGGCATAAAACAGAGCCTACATGTATTTTCTTTCAAATTGGGGGCAAAATGATAAGTTTGTGAGCGTTTCAAAGCATTCAATCTGGATGGGGAAATTTGCAGACCACCAAATTTGAAGAAAAACGTCTTAGAGCACACAGAACAAAGGGGAAAGATGGCAATATAACAGAGGATCAAAATGGGCAACAACAAGGTCACCATCCATAATCCTTCAAATGAAGACTCCGTATGAAGTTTGGTGTAGTCATCTTCTTTTAGTGCAACATCTTTGGGTTTTCAGATCCACATGCTTAACATTGATTCCAAGAGAGAAAAGGAACAAGCTGGACCACAAGAGTTGAAAATGCATCCTTTTAGGATATTGAAAATCCTCGAAGGCATGCAAATTATATGATGAAAAGAATAAGAAATTTCTCATTGCAAGAGATGTTTTTGTGAAACCGCAAAGGACACAACCAACATAGATTAACAATTAAGTCGACTTGAGAAATTTGCCAAATTTGATGTTTATAAGGAGATTGATACAACAATCCCAAACAGTGAGGGGGACATGTAATTGAGAATCACTTGAATTTGTATTGTCTCCTATAATTGAAAATGAAACTCCCCCTGCAATAGAAATTCAAACTTTATTAAATGACGAGTATGTGTTTCGGAGCAATTGTTAGAAAATGGGGGAGCTTCAGAACAAAAAATTGAGGCACAAGTTGTTCAAGAGACACAAAAGAAGATGCCTAAATGGCTCACACAAACACTAACAAATGTCAAACTTGATGAAGTTGGGAAAACATGCACTAGAAGCACATATAAAACAAACCAAAAAATAGATAAAATGCTTGAAGAGATTCAAGAAAAAATGGAAAATTGGACCTTGGAGGGTGCACCCGAGTACAAACTAGCTTTTGACCATCTAGAAGAAGTCAATATTGCTTTTGACTCCGAACCAACCTCCTTCAAACAAGCAGAAAAGTTGGATGTATGGAGAAAAGCAATGAAAAGTGAATATGATGCCTTGGTAAAAATGGAACTTGGGAGTTAGTTGATCCTCCTATCAATTGTAAACCAATTGGTTGCAAGTGGGTCTTTTGCAACAAATACAAAGTAGATGGCTCACTTGACAAACACAAAGCAAGGCTTGTCACAAAGGGATTTGCTCAGAAAAAGGGATAGACTATAATGAGACCTTTGCACCAACAACAAAATGGACTACTATTCAAACTTTGTTGGCTTTGGCAGCACAAAATGGATGGAAAGTTCATCAAATGGATGTAAAAATTGTTTTTCTGAATGGTGATCTCAAAGAAACAATGTACATGACTCAATGAAAAGGATTTTTAGTAGACGACCAAGAGCACAAAGTGTGCAAGTTGGAGAAATCATTGTATGGGTTGAAACAAGCCCCCAGAGCATGGTATGAAAAGCTCACTAAGCACCTCCTGAACATGAACTTTCAGTGTTTTGAATTTGAAGATGCAACTCTATTTGTCAAAATAGTTGTATTTCTAGTTGTATATGTGGATGATCTGCTCCTCATAAGAAACAATGAAAGATACACTGCAAAAATCAAAGTAGAATTGATGAAAGGATTTGAAATGACATATTTGGGATACCTTCATTACTATTTGGGTATTGAAGTGATTCAAAATCAAAGTACATCTTCATCACACAGCAGAAATACATTGGTGAAATTTTGAGCAAATTTGGAATGATAGACTGTAAACCACTTGGCATGCCCATGGAACAAAATTTGAAGTTAACATCAGATGATACTTTAGAGCTTGTAGATGCAACTAAGTACAAACAACTCATTGGAAGTTTGATCTATGTAACCACAACTAGACCAAATATTTCTTTTGCAGTTGGTGTTCTTTCTAGATTCATGCAACAACCTAGGGAAAGTCATTAGGTAGCAGCAAAGAGAGTGCTTCAATATCTAAAGGAAACATAGAATATCAAGCTCAAATACTCTAGGTTGTGGATTTCAAATTGATTGGATATCCAGATTCTAACTATGAAGGTGATTTTGATGATGGGAAATCAACTACAAGTTTCCTGATGAACTTAGGAACAACAATCATCTCTTGGAAGTCAAAGAAGCAGTCAATGCCAACAATTTCTTTAGCAAAAGCAAAATACATGGAAGTTGCAGAGGTAACTAGGTAAATACTATGGCTTAGAAGGATTCTTGCAGATTTACAGGTAAAACATGTTTCTTCTACACCACTCATGGTTGATAACACTTCAACAATCAAAATGGCCAAGAATCTAGTATTTCATGACTGAACCAAACACATAAACACCAAATATCATTTGATTTGGCATTATGTGAAAGACGATAGTGTCAAATTGCTACATTGTCCAATTGCAGAGCAACCAACGAATATCCTAACAAAGGCACTTGGAAGAGAGAAATTTAAAAGTTTAGAGGCATGCTTGGTCTCACTATAACCCCTACGGATTAAGGGAGGATGTAATATTATTGTACATAATATATTATTAATCCTAGGAGTAGGCATTTGTCTTCTTGTAGAATCTCAAGAGACATTTGAAGGTAAACTGAATAGTCATCCTAGAGATGAACTGAACGGTCATTCTCATTGTAATAAATATGTATTTGCATCTATTTTTCAATAAAATGAATACAATTTTTGTTTGCTCAAATTTAGTTTCCTAAATTTCTCAGTCCACTTTCTTGACCTGACACAAACTACATGATGGCTACTTGTGTTACTTGCATTGAAGACACACTAACATCTTTTTACGTTAGTCTTTATTGTCATCAAACTTGGGGGAAAACAATGCTTTCTATTTACTCAAAATGTTCCACGAGTTGATCTACAAAAAAGGCTTCACAAGCCCAAACGATATTTACATAGAACTGGTTGGACTTAGCCGATAGTGCCTAGCTCGATTCAAAAGGGGCTTCGACTCCCGACACACACTCCAAATCTTTGCGTGGCACCGACTCTGCAACCCGACTCTGTTGACTCGCCTCTTGTGATTCCTTACGCTGCTTTTAAATCCCATTGAACAACAACCCTCTTTACCACCGCGGATGTTGAGACCCAAGTTCCTTCCTAGACCCCAAGTCCAAAGACCCACCGCCCTGCTTGCTTTTGCCTCATAAGCACAAGTCCAATAACCAAGCACAACCCAAAGCCCTTAGTCCCAGCGTTTATCCGAAGACATTTCTCTGCATTGGCCAACTCACCTCCTCATTAGGGTCATTGACATCTCATCTGCATTACATTCATTCGCATTCACTCACATTCACTTAACTCTGCTCATTTGGGTAAAGTTAGGATTGTAAAGAGGTGCTAAACATAGAAATGAATCAAGTTAGAGAAATTTGCATAAGCTGCAAATAGAAAATGATATGCATGAATGCAACCAAATTAATGTGTGCCACATCTTGAGCGGTTACCAATAAGGATAAGAAAAATTTAGACAGACCATCATGACCGTCATATTACTTGAATTCAACCAGATTGTATCAAATAAATTGACAACAATTGTCTCTAAGCGGTTACCCTTTACAATTTGTTTAATATCTTTTTGATTTGGGGGTTAACAGAGGGTTTTGAAAGGGGCCCTCCCCTTTTACAATAAACCAAAGACAAAAGATATTCATTAAAGCCCGTCAAGGACAGATAACAAAGACGTGAAAGAAAGACCAACAATCAAAACTTCCTCAATGGTCAGTAACAGTTCAGCCAACCAAGGTTTCACACAACAACCCTCCAAGGGTGCCTTAACTATTGAGGACCACTATCCTCAATTTGTCCTTTTTTCCTTTCTTGTCTTTACCTCTATCCATCTTGTTGAATTCATGAGAGCTAATTGTACTTCAAGACTTTGAGATTCCGACATTGTAGGAAAAAGTGGTTCCTTATCGAATCAAAAGTTCCCAATTCATATGATCTTTTCATCCCTCTTGTTGGAACTTCTTTGCAAATTAGTTCCATTTTTATTTCTTCATTATTTAACTTTTGTCTCATCTTAAGAGCTGAATTTCCTTCTTCATTTCCTTTTGGTGTCCCAGATTTCACCCTGAAATCTGAGACTACCCCTATAAAAATTTCGTACTTTTAAAATAACGGGTTGTTTTGTGTTTTTATTGCCAGAAGATGCCTGTATTGCGTTTAGATATTCCCAGTGAATCATAGGAGCCAATTTCGACAAATACCTAGATGCCGAAAATTGTTTTATCCCTTCGTCAAGTTTTGTCTGCGGGAAAATTTTATTTAATTATTTTGAGCCCTGTTTGAAGTAAATTGTGCTCTGGTTTAGCCCTGTTGAAGTTTTGCATGTCAATATTCACATATACCAGTAGGGTTTTCACCAGGAATGGATCCTGGGCTTTATCTGTGACTTCTGGCAACGTTTTGCGTTTTTTATTTTTCTCTTATTTTTCTCTGTGAAATTCCCCTAGGTCAATTCCTTCGCCAGTACAGTCTGTTTTCTTGCCTGGAGTATCTGGAGATCATCTACGGCTGCCATGCCAAAAGGAATCAGCCTCAGGAAGTCAGGTTCTCTTTAAAAAGACGAAGTCGTGCACAAAAAAATTTCTTCTAGACAGGTCGCATTTTTGGGAATGGATGGATTTAAGCTGCAGTGGGATTTTTGGTTGCAGCAGCAGGTGGGATTTTTGTACTTGCCTTGCAGGGTACTTTTTCCCATGAAGGCAAAGTCACTTAAGTCATGATGGGAAAATTAGAGGCAGCAGGCAGGCGGGAATTTCTTACCTGCCTTGCAGGGTGAAAATTCCCATTGTGAAATAAAGAAAAATCACTTAAGGCATTGATGGGAATTTCTTACCTGCCTTGTAGGGTAAAAAATCCCATTGTGGAAGTCAAACAACTTAAGTGGATAATGAGATTTTTGGAGCTGCCATGCAGGGTGAATAATCCCATCAAAATTGACTTTTAAATATAGAAACCAGCCTTTGCCAAAAAGTGCGACCCCTTTGGAGAATTAAATAGTTTATTTAATGGCATTTATTAATAGTCTCCTTTCAATTTTGGCGCCAAGGATGAGGAAAAGTCAATGCATAAGGAGAAGTCAAAGAAGATTGGAAGTAGAATGCTAAAAATAAATTAAATTTATTTATTTAATGCAACTCTAAAGCATGCTAAAAAGTGTGACCCATTTGGAGGATGAATAATGCTTTTTGAAGTATTTAATAATGGTTTTTTATTCCTAATTTTGGCGCATGGAGAAATAGAAGGTCCAAGCATGATGTTAAGTGAAAGTAGAGGGCTAAAAATAAATTAAATTAATTTATTTAATGGCAGCCATGAGCATGCACAAAATAAGCGCCCAAATTGGAGAGAAAAACATGCTTATTAATTAATTAATTGCCAGGAATAGGAGAGGCAATTATTAATTATAGAATGATGAGGGTTATATAAGCATGGGCTGCCATAATGATGAATTAATTAATTCTTCTAGCAAAGGAGTGCAGCTTGGACAGTTTTGGCGCCCAAAAGGAGGAGGATTTTTCCTCAAAAAGTGTTTTTCACTGCCGGAAAGCTTCAAGGTTTGGCGCCTAGGATTGGAGGAGCTTGTTTTAGGCTTGGTTAATTATCTGCATATTGGTACAGGTGCCCAGGTGAAGTTGAAAATATTTATGCTTGCTTTGCATGCAAGCAAAGCCTCAAATTTTAGGGCAGCGGGCTTTATATGCAGATTTTTATGATAAAAATCAAGTGTTCATGTTCCGGTTGCCGTCTTTGTCTGAATTAATTGCAGGTATTCATTACAGGTGCTTATATAATTGAAAGGGAGCTTAAATCAATGTCAGATACATTGAATATATCCTCCAAATCTGAAGAAATTCCTAGATCTCGCACTTTTGATTGTAAATAATTCCAGTGAATAAAAAGAAAAAGAATTGTTCAGAAAAAGATAGATCCGGCCATGGCAAAGCGGGATTTAAGAGAAAACTCAGCGGAATCATGCATTACTTCCAGATTTGCTGACATCGTAGACACAAATCTAGGCCCAAAACCTCTTTCCGAATTGATTCACAGATCCAGAGTTGGAAAGACTTCTCTTATGCGAGTATCAGCGGTGCAATGGAATCATTCGAGCTTCAACATTCCCATTCACAACTCAATTGCCAGAATTCGTCATGGAGTGTGCAAGGTCGTACCATCCACTATCCAGATCAATCCGGGATCTTGGCGGGAAGACAATAATCCAGCTGGATGCACAATTCATCAATTATTGTCTGAAGATTCCAACGCGGCAATGTGGTGGCTCACATTATCAATACCTTGGGCCTTGGCAATGAGATGGGAGAAGCATAAAGTTGACTATGTGGGCATAATGAACAACATGTATATGAAGAAGCCTAGATCTCCATCCAAGTTCCCGAGGACTCTTCCACGATCCAATCTAGTGCAGGAGGTGGATGACATTACCAAATTGTTATGTAGGATAAATGGCGAAGCTAACGCTCACAACTTCCGCTCATGGATGTATGCCTTCATCAGGACCATTGAGATCAACAAAGCAGATTCTATAATCAATGGTCGAAATCATCGGTGACAATATCGGCGAGCGGCTCTCGGAGTGTGAGGCGGACTTACAGCTTCAAGATGACTTCATATTTGGTATATGCAGCTGCCTCGCAGGGTATCTTCTTCAAGCTGGATAGACGAGGTGTGCTCTCCAAGGATCCTATTTTCGAGTGATAGCCACGCAGCTTACTTATCGTACTGCGTGTAATCAAGATTACAAGGTGCTCAACGATGGATTATTCTATGGATTCATTTGCAGGCTGAACGGTGATCTGAATACCAACAGAGTAAGCAAGGAAGCTTGGGAAGCTGTATCCCAGATTGACAGTATTTTCATCCAGTTTGCAGACTTTACGTACCTCAGGGTCACCGGATTTTCGGGAGAACCAGTCAAGTTGCCCAGATATCCAAGCGACAGATTGGTCATCATGGAGTTGAGTAGACAGCTTGTAGAAATGCATGACCTTTAGTCGAAACAACACAAGTCTATAGGCGATGTTCTCTCGAGTTCGAGCATGAGTTCTTCCCAACGCACGGCTGAACTTCGATCCATATGGGATGGCAGGAAGACAATCTCCCAGGAATACGCGCATGTGCCTTCGTTAGAAGATTTCTGGATGAAGTGCAGAAGCGAGTACGAAGTTAGGAAGAAAGACTTCAGCAGGTTATCAGCGCGACAAGTGTTTGATTATGGATTAGCATGGATACCTGCGGATCTTACAGATGATGGGCCTATGTTACTTGATGCATACCATCAGATGGGAGGGGATAGAGCTATACTTCAGAGAACATTGGTGGCTGCCACACGATCGAGGAAAGGTCTGCCACTATTCTAGTCAACACTTCGAACTAGTTGCTGACAAAGGGGTATTACCTTGATGAAGCTTTGATGAATCAGATCACAAGCAACCTCAACACAGAGATTCCATCAAAAGGAAGCACGAGGGAGAAAGCAGCAGAAGACCTGAAAAGCTTAAAGTGCACAAGAAGTCTCATTCGAGGGAAAAGGTCACTTCTACGGCTATGGTGCTAGTTTCGACTTCTCCAGTGTCAAGTACTTCACCAACTTTTGCACCTCAGCAGGATACTTTGCCATTCCTCCGTTGAATCCGGCAACATTTGTGTTTTCTCCTCAGCCACTTCGATCAACACCTCTTCCTGAAGAAACGCTGAAGTTGCAGATGACAAAATTTGAAAGAGCTTTGTCTTTGGACAATATAGAGGACGGTAGCCATGACACTGTAGCAATTTCGGATGGAGAGGAACCAGAGCACGAGATGGTGGTACATTCGGCAACTTCTCGGCAACTTCTCATTCTCCAAGAAGCAATTTCTCAAAGTGGTTGGCTTCACAGTCGGTCCCAGAGGCTAGAGAGGAGATCAACTTGGAGGAACATGACTTGCAGTTGCTCCTGAGTTTGGGCGAAAAGATAGAAGACCTAAAGTTGCTAAGGTGACTTCGAGGTTGATTATTGAAGAGTCAGGGCAGAAGTTCGCTGAGGTATCAGTTCCAGCAGAAGGAAAGAAGAAGGGTGAGCTCACGGCAGGATATAACAGTGACCAAAGTACCCATAGGTCAAGCCACTACTGAAGGATTGAAGCAAGACACGCAGACATTGATAAATGCTTTATTCCTTAGGCTTGACAAAGAAAAGGCGAAAAAAGTTGAACTTCAAAAGCAGGTGTCTCAGTTGTGCGAGATTATTGCCAAAGTTGCCAAATCTTCCACTCAGCCAATTTCAGCACATAAGCAGGTGAGTGATCATCTGATGCAGGAAGTGGAAGATGCAGGTAACCAAGTTAAAGCTATTGACGAATGGAAGAATCTAATCATTCACCAAGCTTCTGTACAACTTAGGGAGGTGCCGACTCAGTCTAAAGGTTATGAAGGATGCATTGGTTCAGTTGAAACAACTAGTGACAAGCATGATGGACATGAACACAATAGTTGAAAGTAACTTGAGTACTTTGGTCGAGATAAATAAGCTGCCGAGGGAGGTTTTGACTGCAGAACAAATTGTGCCTGATGGATCAATTGAAAAGGGGAAGCAACTTGAGTTTGTAGTTTCTTTCCGCTTGGAGATCTGTAGAATCATGCTGAAAAGGATGTGGGTGCTTGAGAGTATGGCATCATCACTATCAGACAATGTCATTGCTTTCACCAATGAGGAAGTGGTCGGGAATGTTTCTTCATTCGTAAGGACCATTCCCAACAAAGTGCCCGATTCCTGGAAGGATCTCTTTTGATGGTGCGAGAGGATTGATGGAGTTGTTCGGCCTTTCACGATGAATTCAATCAGTAAGTCAGTAACGCTTCACATCGGGCATTAAGAAGTTTGGGCCTAGTTTGAAGGAGGTGGAAGCGAGCATCGAAGTTTTGAGCGAAGGCTTGCTGCAATTCAGGACAAAAAAGAAGTTGTGGCTAAAACAGATGGGAAGTTGTTGAATTACACGTTCGAAAAGTATATTCAAAGATGTCAAAACAAAAAGAAAGTGTAGAAGCTACAAACGATCTTCCGTCTTCTTTTCTTTCTTCTCTTTTTTTTTTGTTCCCGATGTAATTGTAAACTTAAAAGTTATTGGTTTGAAAACCATTACTTTAAGTTATTTGGAATGATTCTTTGAGTTAAGTGACAGATGTGCACAATGTTGACTTGAACTCCTGATGCATGTCACTTAGAGAGGAATTAAAGGAAGATGATTGCCAGATGTTATCTTTACTTCTTGTTTATGTTCTGTTCCGATTAAGTTTCCCATTTGTAATTTCCCTTCTACATTTTATAAGTAGAGGAAGAACCTTTGGGTTAAGGATTAGAATTTGTAAGCAGCATTCTTGTGTTCCAAACTTTGTGTTGAAACCCCTGATAGCTATTTGAAGCAGAGGAATAGAAAGGAGCATATTTCCGGAGAACTTTGTGTCAACGGTGCATTTTGTTTCTAACTTTCTGTCTTAGATCTATTCATAAACTTTGCGTTATTCTAGATCTAGATCTGAAAGTTTCCTTTGCTTATAATTTTGTATGTTAATATCTATCTGTTATCTATGTGCATGCAATCAACTCTGTAATCTATTGATTGGGTTGCACATCTTCCCTCTTTCATTCCTGTGTTTTTATTATTTTCCCCTTCTTTAGATATTTCCTTTCTTTAACAGTTGCTTACTTGTTGCAAAACTATACAACTATGGTTCATGAGTTGCATGGTTAAAGTAATACCCACAAATAGATACTAGCATATTTAATTGACAAATCTTACATGGGAGCCTCACCGGTAAATGAGGGAGATTTATCTCATGATTGCTAGGTTTTCAGCTATGCAAAAATCTAGCCAACACCTTTGTTGATGTCTTCCTCATCCTCTCTGTTTTTGAAGAATCTTCGACAATCTTATCATTTTGTCTACGTGAAATCAGAACTTCATATGGTCATTAGATTTTGTTCTCTCGACTATGGACGCTTCTTCCTTTTGGAGAATGAGTGAACTTTTCGGCACGATTCTTTTAGATGACCAGTGTTATGAAAAAGTTGGCACCTGAAGGCGGTATTTTTGTAATCCATCACCTGTTCCCATTGAGAATTTCCCCAATTTCGAATCACTTTATTAGGAGACCCTTGCTTTGAGATCGATCTCCACACAAATCTGAGCGTAAGTATAAAGGCCAATCTCTATTCTCTTAATGTTAGTCTTTAAATAACTGCCCAACAAGTTTGCAATACCTTTAACGATAGAGACATGCCAAAGATGGAGAGGTAAGTTTGGGAGGTGTACCCAAACAGGCATTTTAGTGACACTCATAGTGGACAGATCCAAATCTTAGAACCAATGAGTGATAAAAAGACAAGTGCTTCCCGAAGCAAGGGCTGTCCTCTATACCAAAATGATAATCTTCAAGATCTATAAACTGAAGTTTGAACTATATAAAAATCTTTTGTAAAAATTCTAGATCACAATTCTTTGTCTAGTTCAAGTGAACCGACTTATATAAGTCTTTAGTGTGTGGCCACAATCCATTGAATCGACAGATTAAGGATCTTCCTTCCAAATCAGAAAGTAGCTTAGAAACCCTTGAATTAACCACCTCCATAGTTGGAATCTCATCTATTTTGTCCACTATAAACGAGCTTTTTACAATTGCAGTTTGTGTAGGTAATGAGGAGCCTTGTATTGAACCACTTCTTTGAAGTTGACCTAGTAGCACCTCTCTATAGTCTCAATGTCATGATTATCGCTGAATCTCTACGATGTCATAATCTGCTAGTTGGGACTCATCCTCTAATTGTTTGACCTCATAAAGAAGACAAGATCTTGCCAAATCGAATCCCATGGCTTTTCTCCAATTTTCTTCTAATTTCTTCCACAAATTCTATTGTAGACACAAATTTTGTTTAACCAACAATTGATTTCACCATAGTCTGATAGGAAGAGGTAGGATTATATCCTTTAGACATTCGCAATCCAATTGGCAAAATCTCAAAAAACCTACTTTTGAAGTTTGAGCCTTTCCTATTCTCGCAGGACATATATAACATGCCTAAGTTGTCCAGATTATCTCGCAACATAACCTTGATATTCGAGCCTCAAAAGGAAGGTGTTTAGAGTGATTGCAACTTTGGGAGACAATTTGTCAAGTACATGGCATGAATCCTCTAACCCTCCGAATGTGTGACACTTGGAACCATCCTAAAAGCGCTCTTTCCATGCAACCACAACATCAATAGTATTGCCCGTTTCCACGATCTGTGGCATCTCGACCGAAAGAAATGCTCCTCTATTGGCTATGGCAACCATTGTGTTGAATTGGACTCTCACCCATCAAGGCGAAACCCAATGCCCACAACAATAAAACCCATCAACATTGTGCTTTTTCTTGCTCTACTTTGCCCGGCACAAGTGTGATCAACAACGCCTCATACAAAATCTAGGGCCCCAAAAGGAGTGTACAAAGGGAAGTTCTTGAACAACCACAAAGATGAACGAATTTTTTTCAAGGGAATGAATGTTACCCGCCGTTTACCACTCGATTGTCTTGTCTTTCTTTGTATTTTTGGCCTTTAGAGCGGTAGGCTCCACAACCTACATCGCTATTGCCACGTCCCGAAACCATACTTGAACCCTCCATCACCATCGCCACTTAATAGATTATTTTTAATATCATTGAAAAGTGGCCAACCTATTTATATTAGAAAAATAAAAATATCATACACACAGAACAAAGGTTTTGGGAATCTATAGATACATATCCGATGATATTAAACTAATATGTAAAACTACTTCCAATAAACCTAAGACAAGACACTTGATACCGGTAGAATATCAATAGGACTTGTGGGGACGAGATGTTTCGACTGTCCGAGATTGTTGAAGTTTCTTTTCTTTGTACCTCGTGCCCAACTTGCAGGCATGACAATGGTTTTTGCACTTTTTGCTAAGGAGGAAGAAAGGGCCTCATGTTTTAGAACCTCATAAAATGATGCTTCGCTCTCGAAAAGGAGATTGATTGGAAATCAATCGGTGTATCTTAGTTTGAGGAGGAAGCAATAAGTTCGAATTGAGAATCAATTAGAACAAAACCGTGCTCAATGAAGAAGGGGAGGTTGTTACTACTTGCTTTGGTTTGAGCATGGTTTTGTTTGTTCTGTGTTTGTCATTGGTCAGTGTGCCTTCCGCTTTGTTTTTGGGTTTGATCTTACGCCCTCGCTTCTTTTTCTCCTTCTCCGAGCTTTTAATGTTTTATCATTTTGGTTTGTTTTACAGAAGGGCGGGACCCTTTTTAAACCTTCTATTACCTTTATTAAAAAGAGAAAAAGTAATTAGACTATAATGATTATATAACATATACATGTGACCAAGAACTACACCCACAAAATGTTCTTTCATTCCAGCTTAATGCAGGAACCGGCATGCACGGTGGGACAATACAAAAATTTGCTAAAGAAGTTGATGCTATTCTTAGCAAATATCAGTGTTTTAGACACAAATATTCAGCATTTGGCGACTCCATTGGCCCAAAGATCCCTTTTTCTCAATCAGCAGACCATTTCCTCCATCTTTCCATCTTTTTATGAGGTTGTGCAATCATGACTTCAATTCCTCCTTGGAATTCCCAGTCCCAAGAGCATTATTATTCCCCTCCATCTCTTTTTCCCCAAAATCCTCCTCCAAATCAGTATTATAAGCCCTATCATAATGAATATGCCCATGATCCAAACCTCACTAATCCATATGGTTATCCTAATAATCATGGTGTTTTTTAGAGCAGAATATGCAAATTATGGAAACAATTCCATGCCTAATGATGATTTTCAAATGCAGGTACAACACTTGGAGATAAAAATGGTACAAATGAGGGCAACAAGTTCCATCAAGGCAACCAAGCTTGGATTCAGGGTACCCTACCCATGGGCCGGTCCTATGCCAAATCTATTATAGCCCTCAAGAGAAGTTAGACTTTGTGTTTGAATTGATACCACAAATATCGAGTGGAATGAAGAGATGGAAGCTTACCAATATAGTGTTGAGAAACCCTATCAATGGGGTAATTCTTCACTATCATCATGCAACCCTCCTACTACTTTCCAACCACTTCAACCGGAGCCCAAGTCCCAAATTCCTAGCTTTCTTAAAGCTTCTCCTCCACAAGATCTTACACCTCTCCAATCATCTCAACCATTGCAAAATCAGTTAGCAACCCAACCCACCCCTCCCCTCATATTCCCAAATCCATTCTGGAATGAAACTAATCAGCAAATCAGTTTGGAAGAGCAGCCAACTAAAGAGCCAAGTGAAGAAGTTCTTAGGCAAAATCTAACAAAATGGAGCTTACAGTTTGAGGACAAACAAATTCCACAGTTGGTTAAGCCTACAATAGAGGAGTGCAAGAAAGTGGTTGAAATTACAGAGTAGTAGGAGGAATATGACCAACAAGCAAAAGTTAGACAAAGTTTTCTCAAATCTCTTGAGATACAATGTAAAGATAATGTTTTGAAGGAGCATATGAATGTTTCTAAGGATTAGATCAACAATCTTGAGCCTATATCATCTTCTAGTGAAGGGAATAATTCTATGTTCCACTAAGTTTCCGGGATGGATTTTTTTGGAGGCCTTTTTGTAGGGGGCGACAGGGGACATCTATTAAAAAATAAGGGAAAATTTAAAAATACAGGAAATTTCAAATATTCATATGATAACATTGCTAAAGCATTCATCACACACATTATAGAAGCTTAATACATAAAATTAGAGCTGAATTGAGATTTCACATAAGATTTAACCTTATGGTGCAAGCCTTAAATATAAAATGAAAGCCTTATAAAACTAATGTGATGCAATCGATCCCTGTTCATTTCGAGAATAAAAAAAGTCTAGTTGGTTTTTTGCCCTTTTACGGGATTGTTCTTATCTTGGCTCGACTGGATCTGGTAAGAGGGAAATAGCAAGAAAGTTTTTGTTTCTGAATAGACAAATCCTCTTACAATAAACAAGGACTGTTTTTTCCAAATCCATTCTAGGAGCAAAACTATATCTTATCTGAAAGGATATTCTAGGTTTATATGTTCTCATTTCTTGTATACTGGCCTAAATGTGAGTGCTTATTTCAGTTGCCCATTAAACAACCAAGAAATTCCTATGCATTTGACAGACAACATTGCATGGCAACCCAATTATTTTCCTTTCCCATTCCTATGCTTCAGGGCATCCCAAAAGCATTTGAAAATAATATAATCATGTCCACCTTGTGCTGCGTCAAGTAGAATGCTTCACAATTTTTGTGTTTAACATATGATTTCATCAAAACTAGCATTGGCTTTTTCCTTTCATGTTGGAAAGAATCTATCCATATTTGGATAGGATTTTTCCGCATTTCTAGGTTACCATTTCCTGCATCTTGGTCTAAATATAGATGGTTATCATAGGAGCCCATTTAGCATAGACCAGTCAATGCCTAAATACTGTGATCGCTACGATCCTATCATAATTTCTTTTTTCCATTCTCACACTTCAAGGCATCCTCATTCAACTTTTCAACAGAAGAAAACATATTTTGCTTTGCTGAGTACAATGCTTGAATTTCTTTTGTTATTTGTATTTACGTTTACATTTCCTTAAATTACATTATGAAAATTTCCTATTTAACATTGAAAAAAATAAACCACTAAGGTTTTCAATAGATAACTTTATGCATTTGTGTTTTAAAAAAATGTTTTTTAAAGGCTTTGACGCAGGGGACATCCAAACGTCCCGGTGACGTCGAGGGGACTTCCAGAAGTCCCCTGGATGTACCGGGATGTTTGGACGTCCTGCCATCCCCTACGCTTTCGACATTTTTCAAAGTACTGGACGTTTCCTTTTTTGCGAGTTTGGGGACGAGAAGGGAACGTTTCCTACCCATTCCCGAGGTTCTCAAATGTTCCCGATACGGGACGAGCTAGAAAACCTGTGGGCGCGTCCCCGTGGAGCATAGGAATAATTCAATAAAAGTTGAGGAAATCAACAAAGAAATTCAAATTCAAAAGGAGTTTTCCTCAAGCATGAACAATAAAGAGGATGAGCTTAGAAGATTCTGATGATGAGGAAGAGCCAATTGAAATTGTAAGTATTCCACCTCCATCATCTATCTTCTTCAATAAAGACTCTCTTGTTATTACATCTTCTTTTGAGCTTGAGAAAGAGTCAAATATGAGGTTGTTTGCAAAGGATGAAGTAGAAAAAGTTTTTATCAGTCTTCAGACATCCAATATGATCAAGAAAGTGCCTCAAGTACTCCAAATGATGAAGTTGCACACAAAGAAGAGGGGCAGATTAGAAAAATCAGTTTATCAGCTATGAGGAAACCATGTCCAATCAGGTATTTGGCTAGTTTAGAGCCACATAAGGAGTTGTCATCAGTTGTGCTTAATTCAGAGCATACGAAAGAGCTTCAAATTGCCAAAAATCAGCCCTAACATCTACAAAGACAAAGTACAGATCCTACAGTGGTGCTTATTCTTTAGTGGACTGATATTTTGAGCAAATCAAAGGTGCAAACGATCTTTTCACTTTTATCCTATGATCTAGTTGCAAAATTGATCTCATGGCTGCACTTTCTGAGAAAAGGAAGTTATTTCTCCCAATTCGTATGTAGTTTTGTTTAGCTTTCCTTTCTCTTTGTTTAGATTAGGGTAGTTTACTTTCAATAAGTGCTTGCATGCACATGTTTTCCTTTTGTTGGAGAGGGTATTTCAGTGGTTTTGTTTCAGAGGATATAAGTTATTGACAGAGGTATGTGACTCCATAGCCCAATGGCTGCAGAAGGCCACTGATCTCTTTGTTTAGCAAGCAAACAAGTGATGTTGCCAAAATGTTACCATATTTTCCACGCCAAGAAGTTCAGTTCTATTTTTAGAAGTGCTAAAAATAGTGTTTGGCTAAAAATAGTTGGTGCTAAAAATAGCAATTGGCTAAAAATAGAGGCTCATGCACAAAAGGGAGACAAGGGAAAAGGTGCATGGAAGAGGTAAAATAGAAGTTCTAGTTCTATTTTTAGGAGTTGAAGGGAGTGCATGAGTGGATGGATAAGATTGGTTTGATAAGTTTAGCATGCTGCTGTTCTAAAATAGCCTATGCGCCAAGGATGGAGAAGTGCTTTTATTTAGCATGCGTGTTGGTCTTATTTGTGGTGCCATGAAGGATGGAGGGAATAAATAGTTTTAAAAGCAAACTGCAGTCTAAAATAGCTGTTGGCGCCATGAAAAGGATAAGAAAAGAAAAAAATAAGAGCTGCTGTTCCAAAATAGCCAGGTACCAGGGATAAAAAGGACTTTTATTGAATAAAAGAATTGCTGTTTGGCCTGTGGCAGCAAAAGGATAAAGAAGGAACAAATATATATAAAAAGGAATTGCTGTTCAAGTTTATTTTGGCGCCAAAGGAGAGGAGGATTGATGAAATAAATTAAATAAACATGCCGCTGTTCTCGTATTTTTGGTGCCACAAAGGGAAGATAAATAATTAAAAAAAAGAAATCAGCAGTCCAAAAGCAACAGTCTATTCTGGGAAGGCAGAGTTGATTCATCTTCATGTAGGCTGATTTCTATTGTAAAAATCATATCAGACACACTTGGGTTGATTTGCTCTGGCAATTCTAGCCTTGTACTTGCACCTCTGAATAAAAACTCCATTTTTGCCCTCTCATATCTCTGTTTTCTGATTATTCATTGTGTTTGATAGGATATTGTATTGCGCCAGGGATAAAGAGGGACTTTTATTGAATAAAATAACTGCTGTTTGGTCTGTGGCAGCAAAAGGGATAAAAGAGGCACAATTATATATAAAAAGGAACTGCTGTTCAAGCTTATTTTGGTGTCAAAGGAGGAGGATTGATGAAATAAATTAAATAAACATGCAGCTGTTCTAGTCTTGTTGGCGCCACAAAGGGGAGATAAATAAATTAAAAAAAAGAAATCAACAGTCCAAAAACAACAGTCTATTTTGGGAAGACAGAGTTGATTCATCTTCATGTAGGCTGATTTCTATTGTAAAAATCATATCTGCCAATTCTAGCCTTGTACTTGCACCTTTGAATAAAAAAGCTCCATTTTTGCCCTCTCATATCACTGTTTTCTGATTATTCATTGTGTTTGATAGGATATTGTATTGCCTTAGTGTGGAATTCACTCCCTCTACTGTTGTTCTTTTCTCCTAAACTCTTGAATTTATTATGCAAAATAGCTTAAAGTTGTGTAGGTGTGTGGATCTTTGATTTCTCTGTGCAGAGTTACATGCATGTGTTAAATTATTGGTGTATCACCCTTATTTCCCATTTCCCGCATTCCTTCTCCCTTTTCCTTGTCAAAGTTTTTCTTTTTTAGGTGATTCACAAGGGAACCAACCCTCTTTGGAGGTTCACCTCAGACATAGGTTACCCACAACCTTGAGGTGTTCCAATTTTGTCAACAGGAGAGAGAGTACACACACCATTCTCTATCAAGGTGCAACTTCTGGGTGACAACATGAACAATTACTTAAACTTTGACAAACTAGTGAGTGACCAGTTGTGCCTTGTCACTAGCTAGTAGATCATCCTACTGCTTTTCTATTGCTGGAGCTTTGGAAATAATTATCTTTGGAAATAAGAGTGCACAATGTAAAAGATGAACTTTCATTAGTATAAGAAACAAGATATGGCAGCTCATACAAAGCATACAATCTTAATATTAACTAGCAGTTGTGTGAATTGTTGCAATGACACCCTGATAGAGAATAAATGTTGCATCACCTAAAATCATTGCAACCTTAATGTTAGATGGAGCCAACAACATGTGCAATGCTCTTGTGAAAGTAGTCAAATTCCTTAGCAATTCACATCTCTAATCAAATTCCTTAACAATTCACATCTAATTAAATTCTTAGTAGTTTTTTCATATAGGATTTTGATTTTGCATATAATATCTGATCATGCGAACCCTCAGATCCATATTATCATGTTGTTGAGGAAGGTCCTCCATTTTTGTAGGCATGCCTTTATTTCCCAGATTTTTCTATACAATATACCATATAGGTATTCAATCTTATTGTCAGAGATATTATTTACCTTCAACCATGAAACTATTTTTTCCCTTTCGAATATTTCATTAGAAAAATCTGCTGATACTACTTGTACCTCTCCACTCTCAGATTTGGAGGTAGACTGCAAGATGCAAGTGGGTAGGTTATGTTTTTTTCCCACATTCCAACTGTATAGGACAAGCCAATATGACTTCCCAATAGAAAACTGCCTTTTTATAATCCAGTTACAAAGGTTAATGATCTTGAGTTGTTTTTAAGATCATAGCACACATTTTAATCTACATAATTATTTTTTCAGTATCAGCATTTCAATTTTTTTTTGAATTTAGATGCAGTCCTAAATATTAGTAGCAACGAACTAGTTTAAGAAACTGGTGAGTGACCGGTTGTGCCTTGTCACTAGCTGGTAGATCATCCAACTGATTTTATATTGCAGGAGCTTTGGAAATAATTCTCTCTTTGGAAATAAGAGTGCGCAATGTAAAAGACGAGCTTCCATTTGTATAAGAATCAAGATATGGCAGTTTGTGCAAAGTACAGTCTTAGTATTAATTAGAGCCTGCATCGAATATCACTCGTTGGAAATAAAAATGAACATTCATTAGTATAGTGAGAAAGAAAAACTTGATAATTGGAGTGCAGGAATCAATCCCTAAGCATTTAATGTACATTGTAAAAGCAACACAGGAAGTGATAAGTGGGAGTGCAAGGTATTAAGGCCAAGCTCTTTTTCCAATGTTTCGTGGGCCATATTTATACATTTAGAATTCAGTTATACAAGCTATATTTTGGCTGGACTACTTGATATATTTTGTAGGTTGGTTGATGTTCTTGCTTCTTGGTGACATGTTGGCTGCCAGCTGCTGAGGATTTTC
Organism: Taxus wallichiana var. yunnanensis; assembly: GCA_018340775.1. Lineage (NCBI taxonomy): Eukaryota > Viridiplantae > Streptophyta > Pinopsida > Cupressales > Taxaceae > Taxus > Taxus wallichiana. The sequence goes on from CM031242.1 coordinate 773,911,131, forward strand.
ACTGAACTTTGAATTTTTATAAGAGGACCAAACCTATTGGATCGAATCTACCAATGTCAAGTCAACACATTGATTGTAACATCAGCCCTTATTTTGCCACAAAACTTTTTAATCTCTTGTGCTTTGAAAATCCCGTGCACAGTGAATATTGTGATGGAAGTGCAAATGCATTGGATATGCTGGCATTAATAATATTAATTATCATGCAGAGATCATGTAGAAAGCTTTTAATTTGAAGATTTTTAAATCGTCATTTTACAGCCTGGTGGCCCTAGGGACTAAACTTAGGAAACTTAAGAGCAATTGCTACTATCTAAATATTATGATGTATAAATTTTTTTAATTAATACATTGGATATGTTGACATTAATTGTATTAATGATCATGTAGAAAGTTTTATTTTGAAGATTTTTAAATTGTCATTTTTGAGCCTGGTGGTCCTAGGGTGGAAACATGAGAACAATCGCCACCCTCTAAATATTATGTGATAGTATGATGTATTAAATTTTGATGTAATACATTGAACGTTGAAATATTTCTTTCATATCATTTTCATTTTCTATTTCTGCGATTGCGTATAATTTTATAAGCTACATAGATTTGCTTCTTGACAAACCTATTCAAAATTCCAATCTTTGATGAACCTTTCACCTTCTTGTACGTACTCAAAATCTTGGAACCTTGTTACTATGTGTACAGCTATGGACTTACAGGGCTTCTGAGTTGGAGCTTCGGCTTTGTGCTGTTGTCGGTTTATTGCAGGAATGCCTACTTGCAAAAGCATTGCTTCAATGTGATTTGCACAAGTTTTGGTGCGAGGTCAGAATAGGCTGAACGCTAGAAGCAAGTGTCGCACAAATAAGAATTTGTAGAATTGTGAGGCAGTAGTTGGTTGTGCAGTGGGTGCAGAATTTATCGTGGGTGTTGAAAGTTTGCAACCATAGAGATTCTTGTGAGTTTGTAGAACCATAGATGTTAAGGTAGGTTGCAATCCTCAACCGGGCAATGTGCAACATGTGAGGAAGTTTGTGGAGGCTGTGCTGGACGCATGAACACTGCGGTTTTGATCCGATCACATTCATAAACCATGGCTCTTTCCCCAAACAAGCAAGATATTAGACACTGTAGGCATATAAGGCATTACATGCACGGAAAGCTTTTCCAATCAGGAATCAGGATTTGGGTTGAAGTCCCTGTGTCCAAGTATTAGTATCCTCCTCCTCTTTGTTATTTAACATCAGTTGGAAGTGTTTGTGTGCTTTTAGGTCACCTTCCCTTGTGATTACTACCCACCCTTGGAAAAATGGTCATCATTATTGACATTACTATGTGGTTTAAAAAATCGGAGAAAAAAATTAACAAATCTAAGTAATGTTGATTGTGGAAGCTCCAATTACTTAAAATGCTTTCTTTTCTGTTAATATGTGATTTGGCATTTACATGTGCCCTTTCTTTGCAAATGACATTTCCCTTCATAATGCTTCAATGTCTCTCGTTAGTTCCTTTGCAGAGGAAGATCATCAGAAGTGGACAATATCATCAAAAATATGAAGATGAAGATAAAGACATAATGTGGAAGCTAACCGTTGTCTAAACATGTTTTTTTATGATATGTTGCTTGAGCTTCTGTACGCACAATTCAAAGTCAGAGGACTCACTGCTCAAAATGAGTATTATTTCGAATGCCACTAGAGTTTTTGAGATGGGTGGGGATATTGACATTTACAATGTCATCAATTTTGCTTGATTATGATATCTAGGACCTTAATCAGGTGAAGCTTTAAAAAATTAAAGATGTACATGGTTCTGTCAAAAGCCTTCCACAGTCAATAAGCCAAGACATGTCTGCAGTGCAAACTTGTTTACTTGATTATATTTAGTTGTGCGCGAATTATCATAATGGACCAGTAATGAATTGCAAATGAGCCATGACTTGATATGTGGATAGCATTGTTGATATTGGAGGCCCAAGTCAGAGTATTTCAGAAATTTGGTGAACTAAAGGACCCTCTCCATGCCTTAAAAATACTGATAGAAGATCTTCAGTGGATGCTGAATTCTTATCCTGTAGATTTGTAATGTCCCTTTCCGAGCTCTAACTAAAAACAAAGGAAATAGCACAAACCCCAATTGATAGTAAACTGAATTTTATAACAGCCAACTGAAAATTATGACAGCAGTGAACAGCAATCTGATTTTTATAACAGCAGCAAGGAAAAACAATAACTCTTCAAAAATGCATCATTCACACCATCCAAAACATGTAGGGACACTTAGAAATATTTTAGAACCAATATTAACCAAGAAATCAGCCTTCAAACCCCAGCTGGAAATTTATTTAATTAAATAAATAACAGCAGAGAACACCCTTACAAAAGTGGCTGGAAATGAATGATTCCAAGCCCAAAAATGAAGTCCAAATATAGATTCCGGCCTAGGAAGCATGGATACGCCCAAGACCCCCTCGTATCCCCTTTGATACGTATCGGATACGGATACGATACGGATACGTGCCTGATACGTACCGGATACATCAGGATACGTCACGGATATGTACAGACGTATCCGTGATGTATCCTGACGTATCCCGTACGTATCAGGCACGTATCCTGCAGTAAATATGTCTTTTTTAAGTTTTATTTCATTTTTAAGTAAATACGTATCCTGCAGTAAATATGAAATGTAAAATCTTAAGTATATTGTATGTTTTGAAAATTTGAACATGGATCCTAGTATATTTTTCAAATTTCAAGTTTTGTTCGTATTCATGTTGACATGATATTCGTATATCATATGTATGGCAGCCACATGATCAATAAAAATGCAAAGTCTTAAGTAACTGTATATTGAATGCTTTGAACATTGATTCAAGTTTTGTATTACTATTTCAGTTTTTTATGGACTAAAAAATGAGTAAAATGAGTAGATGTACATAAAAATTTAAAATATATATATAATGTACGGACGTATCCAAGACGTATCGTATCCAAGGGTTTTTTAAAATTGACGTATCCGCGTATCGTATCCGTATCCAAACCGATACTCGTATCCGTATCCTGACAACATAGATTCCGCTGCTGGTAAAATATGAAGAATGCAATGATGGCTGAGTTGGAAATCGCTATGCCCTAGAAACCACCTAACTCTTCCCCAAGGTGGGTCACTCCCCTAGGAGAGGGGCTGGAAATCATTGTAGACTCAAACCCTAGCTGAAAATCTGCAACATCAATCTTCTTGAAGCACTTTGGAAACCCTGGAATGGAGAATTCCCAATAAATTGAAGAGTTTTCATTCTTCAATCAAGCAAGGAAGGTTTTCGTCCTCCTTGTTGGCCACACCAAAGGATTTTTGCCCTTAAGTGGAAGTAATTGAGCAATCAATAGGTGCAAGTTCTTTTAGTGTCTAATATTCGTAATTTGGCGAATATTCCATTTGAGCAAAATTTGAAGAGGCGAATTTTTCTGGGAGCAGTCTAATGACTGCTTGTCTAAAATTTACAGTGATATATTTTTTAAGAGTCGGCTTCGCCATTCCCTCGAAAACATCTCCTATATAAACCTAGGTGATTCGCTTGAGTAGTATACTACTAACTTACTACTAGCTTACTGAGGTACCGACATATCAAGTATCGTGAACTTGCAAGGCATTTGTTGACGCACGATAGGAAGTTGTTGACGCATGACAGAAGTTGTTGTGAGCACAACAAAGTTGTTGAAACCTACCTCATAAGGATGTTTCTCTTCTATTTTTCCTTTGGCTTTTCATCTTCTTAACCCATCCAACCTAACTTTATATGGAAAACTACTAAAGAAGAATGCAATGCTCATGAAAATAACTGAAAAACATGACAATTACTTCCCTTGCTCATTTCCTTCTTGCCCATGGGAAGTGGAATGGGCTCAAAGTCTCCAAATCGAACTAGCTTGGAAAAGGGGACATTACAAGATTATAAGTAGCCTTTTGTATAAAGTCGGGATAAATGAAGTGATATTGATTGGAATAATAGGTTTGCCGAAGAGACAAAATGTCTATTGTTTTGTCTGTAAACAAACAAGAGTTCTGAATTGTGGGCTTGCATTGACTAACAAAGATCAATTTTTATTTATCTTGAAGCATTCTCCGGTTGGCTAGTAGGGGTTTGGATGTTAGCCATCAAACAATATATGTTTTTTTCAATCAAGAGCAGTTTTAAGTGTGGATTAATGAGGGGACACCCCAAAACACGGAATAATTAACAAAAATTGATCAAATGGATGCAATTATTAATATAATGCTGTATTGGTACTTCTAAAAACTGTTTTAAGGGTGCTTGCAAGAAAATAGTGAAGTGGCTGTTCAGTTAGTGAAACTGGAAGGTAGGAAAAAACAGGTATCTGAGGCAGGAGTTTTATGTTCCGAACCTGAAAGTAGGCTAAAAATGAATTAATATAAATCCAAATTTGAAAATAGCTGAGGATGTAGATGAAAATCTGCATTTATGGATTTATATAAAGAAAACACAGCTGAAGATTTCCTGTTAACAGCTGATGCCAGTTCTTAAGATCTCCTCGTTGATGGGTTTTTTCAATCAACAAACCAGCTGGAAATCTACTTAAGTTGAAAAATCCTACTGAAAAATCTAGACTTATGAATCTGAGGAAAAATCTGAAATTTGAAGAAAAAACTAGCTGGTCTAACTAAATAATGTATGATTACAGCAATAGAATTGCTGATACAACTAAAACCCTATAAAAACCTGGAATCTGACGTTCTTTGAGAAGAATAAATGCAAAATACAAATTTAACTGGAAATTTCCAAAAATAGAACATAATATCATCAATATAACATCTTTATTCAGTACATAAAATGAGGGGCTTTTGTGAAAAGCTATGCACAACAAGAGATTAAGACTTTCAGAATGCCAAAGAGAGGATTTCAGAAAGCATAATCATATGACTGGAACAAGCCTCTTTTGTACAGTTTACTATGAGACAACCTTTTTATTTCATGCCTACCAAATAGCTCGGGTTCATTGAAACTGGACATGTTTTTGAGATGCTAGGTCAACTAACCCATTTCCTAAAAAGTTGTTTTGCCTGCTAACCCTAAAGGTGCTTGATCGGTTAAAAATAGGTGGGTTAGGCCCACCACACAATAATCTCATTATTATTGGTATCATAGCATGAATATGGCATGTGGAGTCTCATATGTAAATGCCATGCTATGTTACTTATAATTTGAAAAGCTATTTCTGGGTTGTGCTTCCAAAAGCATTTGCTTATTTCTCAAGCTTATGCTCCTTTGGCTAGCTAAGAATGTGGATGATTTCGGTATTTAACTGATCAATTGCTAATCTCATGTCCGTTTACTCATAAAAACTAAACACGTTTCAATCAGGTCTGAAGTAGACTCAAGATTTCTTGTTCTCCATGGAATGATAATCGTGAATGAAACCATAGTAGAAAAACTCGCCAAATCCAAAAACTCGCCAGACCCCCAAAAAAACTCGCTCGGCAATCTCAAATGAGCCAATATTCGGCCAATACTCGGGAATACTCGCCAAAACTTAAAAATACTCAAATTTCTTTAAAAAACATAAATTTTAAGCAACACATAGCTACAAAATGTATCAAATGAGCCCATAAAATGTTGGAGAAGTGTTTTCTATTAGATTTGAATACAAATACAATACAAAATCGCATCATCATGCGAATACGACAACCGGCTGATACTAGTCCCCACACTCGGCTGCGTCTCCACGCTCCTCCTAGAAGGCTGCGAATCTGGCTCGATCATGGAACTAGATGGTGGTGCTGGTGGCTCCTCTGCTGCATGTTGGAGATCACCTCCAAAGATGTCATCCAATCCAATATCTCCTCGGAGTCCTGCTAGTGCTTCTCCCTCCATAGCCTCCCTCTCAAAAGAAGCAATCTCGTCCGTTGTGAACGCAGGGTTTTCCTCTTCTTGCCTAGTCCACTCACTGTATGGATCTATCTCATCCAAATCAATGAGCTCCTTTGATGTGGCCTCAACTTTTTTTGTGCGAAGTCGGAGATTGTATTGCACAAAAACCAAGTCGTTGAGCCTTTTTTGAGTCAACTTGTTGCGCTTCTTCGTGTGATTAGTCCGAGCACGGGAGAATACTCGTCGAGTTTTGGCGAGTACTTGCCGAGTTTTGGAAAGCTATCCAATATTTTTAATTACTAATCTGTCTACAGGCGATCAAAGCTCATGATTCTTTCAGAAGATTGCAAGAAGTTGCTTGGTCCAAAAAGGTGCAAAAATGGATTTTATGAAAATAAGAAAAATATTGCCATCACTGCGTAGAGCTCGAGAAAATATGCACTTTTAGAGAAAACGGCACCTGAAACGGAGCCACATAATGAAAGTTATGGCACATGCAAGTTTTTGCTGCTACATCTTCCTGGACCCTTTCCAAAAATGGCAAAGAAATGCTGTCATTGGCGAGTTTGTGGCGAGTATTCCAACTATACTCAAGTTTTTTTTTTGCATTTTTGGCGAGTTTTCCTGCGAGTTACTCGTTTAACATAATTTTTGGCGAGTTTTTCTAAACTCGCCGAGTTTTTGGTGAGTATTCTATCTATGAATGAAACCATAAGTGCTCTACATTCAGTATAAGCTATAGGAGGTTTGAGTAGGATCTTCCCGGCAGTGACTACAGAAAATTACATCCCCCGAATCTGCTTGCTTATATCTACCTATAGATATGGATATTGTGTCATGCCATACAAGTAGTTCGTTATTGCTTTGCAATTCAACTCTTTAATGTCTTTTAAGTTTGAAGCATACCTAAGTTGATTTGAAGACGCGTCACATTATTGATTTCATTATGTTTTGTAATCTTTTACTTCAGATATTTTCCTGATGATTCTGAATTCCACTATTTTTATGCATTTACAACTTTGCATGTAAATTTGTATTAGGTATAAAGACTTCTCAAAGTTTTACCTGTGCATCCTTTCATTTTACCCTATAAAAAATCATGATTGCTTCTTAATATTCCGCAAATTCAGAAGTCTTAATTGGAGCTTGTTTTTGATGCAATTATGTTTTTGAATTGTCACTAAAACATTGTAATTTTTTTCAGCAAATTCTCAAAGCTGTTAATACAATACATGAGGAGCGAATTGTGCATTCAGATTTAAAGCCTGCAAATTTCCTTTTGGTAAAGGGTGTGCTAAAGCTGATTGACTTTGGGATTGCCAAGGCAATACAAAGTGACACTACAAACATTCAGAGGGAGTCGCAGGTTACAGAGAAAACCCTATTCCCAGGCTCTCTATTGTTATGTTTTGGAATTCTCATTGTACTTTAAAAGTTTGAAGTACACAAGCTACAATTTGCATGACCTCATAAAATTTCGACAATGCAGGTTGGCACGCTAAACTATATGTCTCCGGAGGCATTTTTATGCAATGATGAGGATGAGAATGGAAACATAATAAAATGTGGGCGGCCCTCTGATATTTGGTCGCTTGGTTGTATTTTATACCAAATGGTATATGGAAAGACACCCTTTGCAGATTTGAAAAACTTTTGGGCAAAATACAAAGAGATAACAAACAAACATCACAAGATCACATATGGCCCTGTCTCTAATCCATGGCTTCTAGATATTATGAAAAATGTCTAGCTTGGAATCGGAATGAACGACTACGAATCCCTCAGTTGCTAGAACATGCTTTTATTCGGCCTCCAGCGCCACCTTCAATGCTTACTCAGGATGAACGCCATTGTAATGCTCTTGCTGAAATATCCAATACTTACGGATCTGATAGTGAGATTTGTAGTTTATGTGAAAAGCTGCAGGAACAGATTAGGAACCTTTCCAAGCCTTAAAACAGGTAAAACTAGAGATGGTATGTAATGAGATTTCTAACAAATTTATATTTTTAAAAATCATAGGTAACTGGAAATTAACTGAAGCTTGCAAACATAGGAGAAGAGATGCTTGCTACATTGAGTTACAGGTGATCCTTATTTGTTCGGCACCTTTTCTGGTAATGAGGTGTTTTTTATGCTCACAAGCTGTAGATAACTGCTGTCATGTTGTCTATGGAATTGCAATTCAGTCTGGGATATTGTAAGACTTTTAGTCAGAAAGCGGAAGATTCTGTCTAAGCTAATTTTGGATTGGCTAAGCTGAGAAGAGCCATCTTGTATGTATATTCGGTGCCATGCGTTCCAAGTATTCTGCATTGGGAGCTTGGCAATTGTATGCCAAATTGTATTCATAATTCAACAACTTTACTAGGCTACACAACAGTCAGGTTATTGTAATGTTGTAAATTTATTCTTTCAAGTACTGTGGTCTTGAGTTGCCCCCACCCCCCCCCCCACTTTTTTTTTCTTTTCAAATTTCAAATTTGAACTTTGTGATACAATGTGCTTATTTTGATAAGCAGGTGGAATTTATAATCTTTTTGTTGAGTTTCAATTGTTGCCATACATGCTTTGTTTCTCTAGTACTCCTTTCTAGTAGTTTATGGTCAAGGCTGGTGACACTACTGGCGATAAGCTGTTGAAATTATATTTCAAGATTCCCATCATAGAGATCTGATGAGAGTCGGTCAAACATTTGTTATTTGTTTGACAGGTTGAAATATGATTTAATATTAACCAAAAATTGTTGTTTAGCAACATCTATTGTACCTAAAAGTAATGTAAATAACTTGTGTTTGCAAAACAGAATATTGGGGTCGAGTGGTAAAGATGCCTGTCATCCTTTCTGGAAATGCAATTGTGATGTGGCAAGCTTATAAAGAAAAGTGCAAACAAAAGCAGTAGTTATAGGCATAGAAGCTGTAGCCTAGTGTTTCTTTGTGTTGCAGGGATGAACTAATAATAATATTGAGTATAATGTGTGACGAGTTTGCATTGTAGCCAATTTAGATGGTAATACTTGCAGAAAATGTAGGCAATTTTTTTGCTGATTTGAAGCTGTTCATGTTACTAAAAAGAAAAGAAAAACAGCTAACAATACAAAAAGTTGGTGTGTGGAATTAGCTCCTAAGTCACACAAGGACCAAAACCCGAGAAAGCACTCTCCTAGATGAGAAAGTCTACATGGCCCAAGGCCAATAACAATGTTATGCAATAAAAATTATGGTATCAAATCTTAGGCACTATTGTAGTACTTGAAATCTGGTATGAGCACTTGGCAATATGACATTTGACACTTATTTTGATATATATTCCATTTATATACACAAATGACCAATTTAAGACACATTCATTCTCTATCTTATATCTTAATCTTACTAGACGGCAACTATTCTCTGGCTCAGCTCCTCGGGGATCATTGAACATGTTACAAAACATCTATGCAAACTTTCATTTGTTTCACAAGCCTTTTCTTTCACACTTTGGATATGTTTGCAGCTCAATGATAAGTTCAACCATGACTTTGTCCAACCTCTATGAAATTTTCCCTTACACTAGTAATGGTCACTTTCTGAAAAGGATAACTTGCTTAGTTGGCGGAGGTGGTTGATGCCTCGTGCAACAATTTCTCATTCAACTAGAAAACCTTAAAACAAGGATTCAAGAGAGACATGATAACTATTTATCCCACCTCCAAATGGTTTGAAATTTGGTTCGTAGGTGAATAAGGTCATTCTCCACATGGGGTTCTAGTATTTTACATTAAATCTGAGTATTTTTGGAGCTGTGAAGTATTTTCTATCTGTAGAGTGTGTGGTCTAGACAAGGTACTTGAAGAAAGAAGAAGATCTTGCACTTGATGATGGAAGAATGGTATTGAGGCTTCTAAATGATGTTCAATCAATAATATATCAGGTATGGAAAATGATAATACACCTCTATCCTCATGCATGAAGTCATTCTCTTAATAGATGGGCATACTCAAGGTCTCAAGCAAGTATATAGTTTGAAGGCATGATGAGATCAAAGATACTAGTTCTTGCATGAATATTGAGATAGGTGAGAATGATGGAGGCATGTATGAGAATGATGTCTTGAGGAGACAAGAAGTGCAAGTACAAGGTTATAAATGCTCTTGGAGATTGCAACCATACAAACCTCTAACACCTTATGCTTGATTTGAGATAGAATGAAGTGGGAGCAAGGACTTGGATAAACAGGAAGAAACAAAGCAGAGACTTAAAAGATCAAGCTAGCATCATGAAGGTAAAGGCAAAGTATTAAGACCCTAATGACCTTAACCTCTATACTTTGTGATGTTTTGATTTTCTCTTGGAGCCTAAGAAGCATTCCATAAGAACAGAGTAGATTTTGTTTAGAAAGCATGATATAAGGACTAAAGCCTCCTTTTAGAGGACTTCGAATGTACTACTGAGATGATCAGAGGTGTAAGAACACTAATTCTTGAGGATCTAATAAGGTGGAATACATTTGGCATGCTTAGATATCATGTTTTGACTTCATCATCTTGAAGATAAGACCGTGGATTTCTTGAATTTAGCCTTGCATTTTGATATCAAAGTAAATTGAGCGAAGACGTGGCATCATTTTGGTATCAGAGCATAAAGAACCTCTTTTAAAATTCATATTCTTGCTAATATTGGATGATGTGATGAAGTTGTAGGTGATTGTGAGAAGAAGGCAGTCAAGCCATTAAGGCTTAAGAGAAGCCGAGAAAGGCTTGAAGAGAGCTCGTGAAGCTCAAGAAGAGCATAGTGAATTGCTCTAGAAGATCCAAGAAGAATGCTTGGATGATCTACCAACAAATTGAGGTGAAAAAGACTCTAGTGAGGCAAGATGGAGGTTGACAAAATGATAAGAACGATGAGAGAGCTGCCTAAGAGAAATAAAACCCAAAGAAAAGAGAGACAAGAAAGAGAGGAGAAGAAAACATGAAGAAGAAGAGGAAAAGTACCAGAGAGAAGTAGAAGAGATTAAGAAAAATATAGCAGAGGTGGAGTTCATGGTTGAGGTAATGCAAGAAGAAATCCAAGAAGTTGGATGGAATATGAGAAAGAAGGTAAAGTGGTCACCAATCTACGATGGAGAAGAAGAAAAGACAAAAGCTGATTGCCTTGGGAAGAGAGAAATGTACTCATGGAAGGATAGGGAAGAATGAGTTACCTTGTGAACAAGTGAAGAGAGTTCTCTTTGTGGAGAACTCGGAAAAAGTGTCAAAGGAAACACTTGAAAAGAAAGTAAGAAGAGGAAAAGCACCAAAGAGAAGTAGAAGAGATCAAGCAAAATATAGCAGAGGTGAAATTCATGGTTGAGCTAATGCAAGAAGAAATCAAAGGAGTTGGATGGAAGATGAGAAAGAAGGTAAAGTGGCCAGTCAAGCTACTGATGGAGAAGAAGAAAAGGAAAAAGCTGATTGCCTTGGGAAGAGAGAAAGGTACTCATGGGAGGATAAGGAAGAATGAGTTACCTTGTGAAGAAGTGAAGAGAGTTCTCATTGTGGAGAACATGGAAAAAGTGTCAAAAGAAGCACTTGAAAAAGAAAGTAAGATGAATAGAAGAGTGTCCATGAAGGAGGCACTTGCAAAGATGTTTTGGTATCTTTCTATGTTATCTAACTTTGTATTTCAGTTTGTATATACAGTATGAAGGATGATCTTAGAAGATCAAGGACATAACCTTGAAGTTAGAAGAATTGGGTCAAAAAAGTTCTTAAGAAGAGAGATGGAAGAATGAGAAAGCTTGTGATAGTTCATGAAGAAGAGATGCATTCTAAAGCACCTAAAAGAGAAGAAGATGCTGATAAAACAAAATTGCAAGCAAGTGAAGAAGATGATGAATCAGATTTCTATGATGCTCTAGAAGACGATCTAGAAGAGGTAAAGCAAATGCATCAAGATGAGAAGTTTGTGAACAATGAAATCTTGAAGAGAGATGTCACCATACACCAACTTATGGGAAAGATAGAGACGAGTTCTAAATCTGATTTCAGTCACGCATACAAGGAGAAATTTGCAAGAAACCAAGCCATTGAGGAGCATACACCAAACTAGTCGGTTCTCAAGAATGTAAATTTTGTTTCTAAAGCTGATTTTGTTCCTATTTCTAATGCAAATGCAGGTGTACAACATGGTGAAAGGAAAAAGAAGGTTGATATTTAAAAGTTGGCACAAAAGCATGGTTACAAGTTTCAGTAAATTGCTTAAGAAATCGATGGTAAGGTGAAAGCTCAAGTACGGTTGGCTAAGAATGCAATAGGTAATGAGAATACATCTCAAGAAGGTGTATGCCATGATGATGGACTTGAGAAGGTGATGATAGCACCAAGAAGCCTTTGGATGAAGGTTTAAGCTACTTCAAGTATGCAAGAAGCATTGAATGAGCACAAGAATTACACCGGAGAGATGACATGTAAACAATTTGTTTATAATGATTTGAATGATGCACTTGTGAATATAATTCTGATTTATTGCCTCAAATCAGTTTAAAAGAAGATGAAGTGTGGAAGAGCATGTTTTTGCTAACCTATATGCAATAGGGAGAAGGATCTGGTTTGGATTGTAAAGATCATTGTTATGATCATATAATGCAAAAGAGTGAAGAGGATTCACACCTCTTGAATGCAATCGATGAAAACTTCTCGAGACAAGAAGTGATGAAAGAGCATGATGATGTAAAACATAATTTGGAGAAAGAAAACAAAGACTTAGCTCCTAAATTTGATGAAGACAAAGTGATGATGTTACATTGATCAAGTGATGAAGAAGATAGAAGAGCTATTGAGTCCTCTAAGAGGGTTGCATGCAAATTCGGATAAAAAGAGCAACTTATTGATCGATTGAGGATGATACAAGACTAGAGCAAAGCATGATGATGATGGCATATTTAAAAATATTGTTGAACTTTGTTCATTGACGTTGTCATTGATGTCAATGATGGAAAAGTGGCAAGGCGTATATAAATGTCTTTTAGATTGTCTTCATGTTGTTATGGTGTGTATTTTGTCATGTGATTCAATTAATGAGTCCTTGTGCATGGTCAAACATATATGTGGGTTCTCACGATGTCATGCATGATTAGAAGTGTTGTGAAGAGTAGTAAATGCATTTATCATGTTATCTTGGTTAGATAAATATGTCTCAATGTTTGTCTTATGCCTTCAAAGGTCTGTATGTACATTGTCTTGGTGAGTGTAGTTGGTACCATTGAGAAGTCAAGTTATAGTCTTGAAAGTTTAAGTGTTTGCATTTTCTTGAGGTGCTTGGTATGAACCAAATTGTGTCTTACATGCTCTATGAGGTGTCTCAAATATGTAAAGAAGGTTCCATGAAGATGTACAAGTCAAACTTGGTGCTATATGGGTGAATCTAGCTAAACTGGGTCTAGTTTGAAGGCCTATTCCTAGTAGGTCTTGGTGTATGATGGCTTGTAGGTATGATAAGTATATTCCAAGATTGTGAGGTGTGGAGAAGTATTGTACAAGGAATATGAAGGTTCAAAAGGTCATAAATCAAGGATTTGAAGCTTGAAGGAGACCTAGTGGAAATGAAGGATTGAGAACATGCCTAGTAGTCATAGGAAAATGAGATGGGACAAGAAAATTTAGAGTGCCTCATGAAAAAAAAACCATGGGAGATGTTGGAGGTATGAGTTCTCATGGTGTGAGAAAATTTCAGGGTCAAAAAGTGAAAACCAAGCATGTGGAGTCACATTCTTCAAAACCGGTTTTTGAGAAGTGCAAATTGAGCACCTCAACTTCTTAGCAGTTGTTCTAAATTGAAAAGGATTATTCAGATAAGTCATAAGATAATTTTTGGAGGAAATTGGGATAAAAATATAATGCAAAAGGTTTGAGATCAAATGATGGTGAAATGGAAAAGTTCTATCTATTTTTCTAAGCTAGTTTCAAACCCTCCAAAACCCTCTACTTAGAGCGATAGGAGAAATATGCAAGGTATGAGCATAAAATGCATTGATCAAGCTCATTTTATGTCTTAGACATGTAAAGGACTCTCTAGGGCTCAAGAAAATCCAATTGTGCATCTATAGATCCGATCAGATGGTATATGAAAAAAGGACTGATTTTGATGAAATTTACATGTACAAGTGTTTGTTGAATGCTTCATGAAGAAAGTATTATTGGCGCAGATAGCTCTTGATGTCCTTTAAATGCTCACAAAGTGTTTTGAGAAAGGTGTGTGAGAAAAATTTGAAATGAAGATTAATTTATCCTTCTTACCACTAGAAGACTTGTGCATGCTATAACATGTCATGGTGTTTTGAAGTAATTTTTGTATATAAGCTTGACATTGAAGTGTGAAATGGTCATGAGAACTTGATACAAGCTCAAGATGACTTGATAGAGTCCAAGGTATGCTCCTATGAATAAGTTGAAGTCTCAGTCTTGTTGATTTCCAACTTTCGTACTTGGTTGTTGAAGAAGGCTTATAATTTGAGTTAAACCGATGTATTTCTTTAATAACCCATACATACAATATTTGGAAATGGTGTATAAATCCATTGAAGTGATCACACACTCACAAAGTCATAAAGTGAAGATTCGATGGTTTAAGATTCCAAACAACAAGCTAGGGTTTGGTGTGTCAAAACCCTCACCATGCACAATTTTGGGAAAACTAGCTCATTTGATCTCTTTGAGAGCACATTCTTAGACAAAACAATGGATTTGAGAAGTTGTACAATGCTCATATCATCCTTGAGAGATGCTCCTACAGCCATGGTTGACTAAGAATGTCATGGATTCTTCTAATCTCTCAATATTGCAAGACTGTGTTGAGAAAAATAGTGAATGCCCTGTCTTAAAGCTTGTGTAATGAAGAATTCTTGTGATGACTTGACCTCTTGAGTATGGTGAATGGTAATATGCTCCTAATTCATCATCTCCAAGTTGTGTAGATGTTGAAAGCTCATTCTTGGTGGTGTGCCAAGCTCTTTGTTTGTTTTTAGACAATGTGATCCATGAATATGAGTTAAGAGGTTTGAAGTAATAGTGAACAAGAGCTCCATACTCCTTTTCCTTTGTTTAGTTGATCTTCAAGTATTGATTGTTGGTGAGGGCCTCTTGCAGCCCTAATACCCTGATTACATGCTTAATAAGAGCTCATATGTACAAGTTCATTCTTCATGAGAGAAATTGTGATGATCTATTCTTGCACCTAACTTTCTTACTATGGCTCAAATGAAGAATGTGAGATAAATGGTGAAGTTTGAAGAATAAAATATGAAGAAGAAAGTAGTGCTAATGCTTTTAGAGGAGTTGAGAAGATGTTGTAATGTTCAAACTTATGACAGAGAAGTTGTACTATAAGAAAAAACTTTCTCCTTGAAGGAAAGGCCAAGAGTCATATGCATCGTTACAAGTCTTCTTTTAGAGGTCAAATGGAATGTCATAAGTTATGGCGTGATGTCGAGATTTCAAGAGACTTTTTCAAATTAGTTGTCTTGGTTGAAACAATATTTCAAGAGGTTTAGAGGATCAAAAGACATAAGACAAACCTAATAAGATGTAAACTTAACTTACAATGTTGAGGCAATGTTTTTTTTTTTTTTTTTTTGACAAACTAATTACGTTCTTTGTGAGTTCAGTTGAAAAGGGAGTAAGTAGAAGAGCCTTTGAAGATGAAGAGGAAAATTCATCTATAGAAGTGTTTTGGTTGTATATATTTTTTTTGGTGTATGAATGTTTTTTTTGCAGAGAGAGGTATGAAAGTGTGTTGATTTGTGGAGATAGGTGCAAATGAAGTGAAGAGTTGAAACAATGATCACAATGTGTTGATGTAAGAAAATAAGTTGAAGGTGATCAAAACTCTTTGATTGAAAGTCTGAGTTATTTCTCAACAATTTGGGAGTGGGTGCTTCCTTGAGTACTAAGGTCCTTAATATCCAAGTATGATAGGTGCCAAAATGTAGGTGCTTGTAAAATAGTCAAGTGGGTGCTTGGCTTTGTATTGGAGTGGGTGCTTCAGTGGGGTGCTTCAAGATCATTGTAATTGTTATAGGATGTTTGTCCTTGATATTGCTCTTATTTTAGTGGGTTTTCTCCTTATTGGGTTTCCCACCTTAATTCTTGTGTCCTCATGTGTTTGTTGTTTCTTCTTCCATGATATCATGCTTTGATTAGTTCATTGTTTGAAAGGATACTTAATGAATGTTGTATTAATTCTTAAGTTCAAATTCACAAGTTTTAAAAGGAACTGATTCACCCTCCCCTCTCAGTTCTTGAATGTTCAACAATTGGTATCAAAGCAAGTACCTTTTGGATAAATTCTAACCACTTCAAGGAGATCCTTCTTACAAAAACATGGACAACAATCAAGCACAAAGTGGTCTCTCCATGACCAAGTCACCTCTTTTTAGTGGAACTAACTATGCCTTTTGGAGTGTCAGGATGAGGATATACCTTCAATCTCTTGGACATGATATATGGGAAGTAGTTGAACATGGCTACACCATTCCTAATACACCTATCACTTTAGTAGATGACAAGCAATATCATGAGAACAACTCAAGAGCTATGAATGCCATCACTTTTTGGATATTTGAGACAAAGTTTGTAAAGTTTATGCACTAAAAACAACCAAGGATATGTGGGACAAAATAAAGAACATATATGAGGGAGATGAAAAAGTAAAACTTGCCAAATTATAGACCTATAGAACACAATTTGAAAGCCTAAAAATGGAGGATGAGAGCATTGCTTCTTATCTACAAAGAGTGAATGAAGTGACAAATATGATAAGAGGCTAGGTGAAAAACAAGAGGAATCATGTGATTTTCCAAAAGTACTAAGGTCCTTGACTCCCAAATATGATGTAAAATTCTCAGTTGTGGAGGAAGCTAAGGACATAACCAAGATAAAATTGGATGAGCTTCATGACATTTTAGGTGCATATGAATGAGAATCTTGGGAGAAAAATCAGTAAGAAATAAGATGCTTTCAAAGATGACAAGGAACTACACCCAAATAAAACTAAAGAAGAGAAATCTGATGTGGAGTTGGATGATGAGAAGATAGAGGCCATGTTTGTGAGAAAACTCAGAAAAGGCTCAGGTAAATATAAGGAAAATTTCCCTTTAAATGTTTCAATTGTGGCCAAGTAGGTCACTTTGCATCAAAGTGTCCTCACAAGAACAAAGAGGAGAAAGATGAACATGAAGAAAAAGATAAGAGACATATCAAGCATAAAAAGAACTTCAAGAGAGAAGGTAAGATGAATTTCATTCAAAAACAAAATAAACTTCTACACCAAGGAGGATTCAAGTTCAATCTGAATCAAGTGATACCAACAGTTCTGAAAGTGAGAAGGATGAAGCTTATAATGAAACCTTGTTCATGGCTTTGAAACATCACATGAAAATAAATTCTAAAGGCAAGAATCATGTTGAAGTTGAAGAATCAAATGAAGAAGGTGTTGTGGTAGACCTTGAAGCTGAATTAGTGAGTGCTCTTGAAGAGTTGCATCTATAGAAGGAAGAACCACAAGTTGAGATCCAAGATGAAGGACTATGAGGAGAAAATTAATATTTATGAAAAGAAACTCAACATGAAGGAGAGAGAGGAGGAAGATGATTTCAAGGAACTAGAAGCTCAACTAGAATTGATATCATTATCATTCACATCTAAAGAAGAAGAGTGTTTAAGAATCAAATAAAAATATGGAACTCCTAAAGACTGAGTTGGATCAAATGTCAAGAAAAGTGAAGTTGTTTGAGAAGTTTGACAAAATCACACATGATCTAACTGATCTTCTAAGTAGCCAAAGAGATGCAAGTGACAAATCAGGTTTATGATACAAAGAAGAAAAAGGATGTTGGAAAAACAAATAATAAAAATGGAAATAATTCTCCAAAATCATCTTACACCAACAAGAAGATAAAAATGATGCCAAGAGATGGACCAATAAGCCTTAGAAACTCCCATGCAATTAGGTACACTCATTCCTTTTATGGTTATTGTTTCTCATGCAACATGTTTGGTCATAAAGCTATAAAATGTAGAAAAATGCTAAAGGTCATGAAAGGCATTATAATTCACAAAATATGAGAAGAGACAAGGGTGTAATTTGTTACAACTACCAAAATATTGGACACATAGTAAAGGCCTGCAATCAAAACCCTCTAAGAAAAGATAGAAATATATATGTAGTAAAATCAGATCCTACTAAGAAGGAAGAACAAACTATGATAGCCCAAACAACGTTTCATGTTCAAGATGAGGGAAAATATGGTATCTTGATAGTGGTTACTCAAGTCACATGATAGTGATAAGAACAAGTTCATCTCCCGACTATGAATGCCTCAAGATGTCATATTTGGAGACAACAACTCAACTAACATTGTTGGTAAGGGATCATTAAGCCTTGATAATGGAAAATCAGTCACTGAAAATGTATTATATGTAGAAGGTCTCAAGCACAATCTCCTAAGTGTTAGCCAAATGTGTAAGCAAGGGTACACATTGTTTTCCATGACAAAGGTGTGATATTAGAGAAAAAAATCAGAAAGAAGATTGAAAAATCAAAGAGAACCAAGAATAATATGTATGTGCTAAAGGAAGTTTACAAAGAAAAGTGCTTTACAACTAAGGAAGATTACAATTGGCTTTGGCATAGAAGGATAGGGCACTTAAATTTTGATAACCTTGTCAAAATAAGCTCAAAAGGATGTGTTAGAAACATGCCAAGAATCATCAAACCAGCTGATACACTTTGTAAATCTTGCCTACATGGGAAAAAACTAGGAGAATATTCAAGTCAAATGGAATATTCCACATCAAGGCCATTAGAACTGATACACACTGATCTTGTTGGACCCACAAGAACTACAAACATCCAAGGAGATGAGTATTTTATGTTTTGATTGATGACTATACTAGGATGACTTGGGTTACATGTTTGAAAGAAAAATCAGAAGCATTAGAAAGGTTCAAGGAATTCAAAGCCTTAGTGGAGAATGAAAAGAATACAAAGATCAAATTCTTGAGATCAGATAGGGTGGTGAGTTTTGGTCTAATGAGTTTGATGTCTTCTGTGAAGAAAATGGAATAAGGAGGAAATTTTCATTAACAAGGACACCTCAACAAAATGGGGTGGTTGAGAGAAAGAATATGACAATCCAAGAAATGGCTAGGACAATGTTTGAATGAGTCCAAAATTTCATATGGTTATTGGAGAGAGGAAGTGTGTATACATCGTATACATCTTGAATAGGGAACAAATAAGAGTGAATAAGAAATAAGACACCATATGAGATTTGGAGAGGCAAACCAACAAATGTAAAGCATCTTAGAGTGTTTGGGAGTAAATGTTACATCAAGAGAGATGAGGACAATCTAGGAAAATTTGATTCTAGATGTGATGAAGGAATATTTATAGGATACTCTTCAAGAGTGCAACATATAGGTGTTATAATAAAGGCTCCAAAATATAGTAGAAAGTACTAATGTAAATTTTGATGAGTCCTATCCATTAAATATCAAAACACAACCCAAAAATGATGAAGAAGATGTAGAAGATAAATCTCCATGCATAGAATTCAAGAAGATGGTAAAGAGGAAGAAAGCACTCATGAAGAAGTAGATGAAGAACAAGAGAGACTAAAAAAAAACACCTTCAAGGTAGGTCAAGAAAGATCATCTAGCTGATTATATTATTGGAAATAAAAATGTAGGCATACTCACAAGAAGAAGGTTGAAAAACTTGAAAAATCATGAGAACACAACTCTCCTATCCATGGTAGAACCCAAGAATGTTGAAGAAGCTAGAAAATATCAACATTGGGTGAAAGCAATGAATGAATAATTAGACCAAATTGAGAAAAATGAAACTTGGGAGTTAGTGCCTAGACCCAAGGACAAGAATGTGATTAGAACAAAGTGGGTTTTTAGAAATAAACTAAATGAAAAAGGTGAAGTAACTAGAAACAAGGCAAATATTAGTATGCAAAGGGTATGCCCAAATGGAAGGAATTGATTTTATGAAACCTTTGCACCAATGAAAGATGGAAGAAATCAGATTGTTCTGGCCTATGCAACACACAAGAGGTTCAAAATCTACCAAATGGATGTTAAGTCAGATTTCTTGAATGGTCACCTAAATGAAGAAGTTTATATTGAACAACCAGATGGTTTTTCCCTCACAGAAGATAAATATTATGTATGCAAGTTGAAGAAGGATTTGTATGGGATCAAACAAGCTCCTAGAGCTTGTGGATGAGATAATCTTTAAAAAAGGGTAGCCACGATGATACATAAAGGAAGAATGAACACAATTTTTGTTTAATTTTGGGGGAGATGACACATGAGCTTTCAAGTCATGAAGGAATAATTTGAAATTTCAATGCTTAGAGACTTAACCTTATTCTTGGGACTACAAATCAACCAATCAGAGAAAGGAATATTCATATCTCAAACCAAGTATGTTAAGGAGATTCTTAAGAGGTTTAACATGGAAAATTTCAGACCAATAGGGACACCTATGATCATGGGATGCAAGCTCAGTAAAGAGGACGATCTCACCAAAAGTTAATCAAACCTTGTATAGATCCATGATTGGTAGTCTACTATACTCTACTGATTCTAGGCCAGATATAGTGCAAGATGTTGGGTTAGTTGGAAGATTTCAAGAAGAACCTAGAGAGATTCATCTTCAAGAAGTTAAAAGGATCTTCAGATATCTCATGGGAACCCTAAATTACGGCCTTTGGTATCCAAGGAGCAAGGAGTTCAACATAAAGGCATTCACAAGATGTTGATTGGGAAATGAGTATTGATGATATAAAGAGAACAAGTGGAGGGGAATTATTTGTGGGCAAGTGTCTTGTATCATGGCTAAGTAAAAAAATCACTAGTGGCCCTTTCAACATGTGAAGTTGAGTATGTAGCAGCTGCAATTGTTGCACTCAAGTACTTTGGATGAGGAAAACCTTGGAGGACTAAAAAATCAGATGTGATGAACAAGCCTCTATATATTGTGATAATACTAGTGCCATAAGTGTATCTAAGAACCCTATGCTACATTCTAAAACTAAGCACATCCCAATCAAATACCACTTCTTGAGAGAGTAGGTGAATGACAAGAAAATCATATTAGAACATGTGAGTACTAAGGAAGAGATAGCTGACATTTTAACAAAACCATTGCCTAAAGCCACCTTTGAGCATATAAGGGAAGAATTGGGGTCATTCCTGATCCTACCAGCTACTAAAATCCTAAAGACAACCTAAGGGAGCACATCAAGTATCAAATATGCTCCTAAAAATCTCCAAGTGTCAAAGAACATGTGCACAAGTCCAGGGGAGCTCTTTGAGGTATGTCTATGTTGTAATTATGTGGTTTGTTTATCTCTTGTGTTAGTAAATCCTTTTTCATAGATGTCAAAGGGGGAGAGTTGTGTCTGAAACAAGAAAATTATGTTGTGATAATGATAGGTTGAGTGTTTGCCATCAAGGTATCTGGTATTGTGTTGACATTAATGAAAAAGGGGATATTTTTGAACCATGTGCATTTATGTTGTCATTGATGGAAAAGTGGAAAACTTAGGAGTATAGAAATGTCTTTCATATTGTTTTTATGTTGTTATGGTGTGCATTTTTTCTATCATTCAATCGGTGATTCCTTATGCATGGTCAAGCATATATTTGGGTTCTCATGATTTCATGCATGCTCAATGGTGTTGTGAAGAGTAGTAAATTCATTTATGATGTTGTCTTGGATAGATAAATATGTCTCGTGTTTTTCTTATGCCTCCAACGATATGTATGTACACTTTGTCTTAGTGAGTGTAATTGGTACCATTGAGAAGTCAAGTGATACTCTTGAAAGTTAAAGCGCTTGCATTGTCTTGAGGTGATTGGTATGAAACAAATTGTGTCTTACATGCTCTATGAGGTGTCTCCAACATGTAAAGAAGGTTCCATGAAGTTGTACTAGTCATACTTTGTGCTAAACTAGGTCTAGTTTGAAGGCCTATTCTTAGTAGGTCTAGGTGTATGATGGATTTCAAGTCTTATAAGTATATTCCAAGATTGCGAGGTTTGGAGAAGTAGTGTACATGACATATGAAGGTGCAAAAGGTTAGAAATCATGGATTTGAAGCTTGAATGAGACCTACTGGAAATGAAGGCTTGAGAACATGCTTAGTAGTCATAGGAAAATGAGATGGGATGAGAAAATTCAAATTTCCTCATGACAAAACAACCATGGGAGATGTTGGAGGTATGAGTTCTCATGTTTTGATAAATATTTTAGGGTCAGAAAGTGAAAACCAAGCATGTGGAGTTACATTCTTCAAAACTACGTTTTTGAGAATTACAAATTGAGCACCTCAAATTCTTAGTAGTTGTTATAAATTGAAAAGGATTCTTCGATAAGTCATAAGTGAAAATTTTGGAAGAAATTGGGATAAAAATATAATGCCAAAAGTTTGAGATCAAATGACGGTGAAATGTAAAAGCTCTATATTTTTCTAAGTTGGTTTCAAACCCTCCAAGACACCTACTTAGAGCGATAGGAGAAATATGTAAGATATGAGCATAAAATGAATTGATCAAGCTAATTTGATGTATTATAAATGCAAAGGAATTTCTAGGGCTCAAGAAAATCCAATTATGCATCTACAAATCTAACTATACTAAGATTTAAAAGGTGTGAAATCCAATTTTTAACACTTCAATTTAAAGGTTTTTAATAAATTAAATTCATGCTTCACTGATTTAAATACCCAAAATTTAAATCCAGCATAATTTGAAATTTAATCCATCCGATAATCTGTCATAAACCATGTGTAATTGCATGAGTCGGTTAGTAACATCGATCGCTCATAGATTACTCTTTACGAGTGTGTATACAAGGTATACTATTGGTTTCCTTTTTATTTAAGCATTGATAATCAAATATTATTTTCTAAGTGCATACCTAGAACTCAATCATTTGAATCCCATTGGGCATCTGACATCTTAGATCCTTGGTGAATCCGGGACAGTGTAATTAGCATCTTACACTACTTTGGCCAAATTTCGAGACATGTATGCCATGCTCGGTTCCGTGACAACACATTCATCATTAGGAACTTGTCCTTCACCTAGTTCAATTATATAGATTCTTTTCCAATTCTTAAGTTATTATGTTCATAGTTAACAACTTAAGAATTCATTAATGTCCTTTATTCATTATTAAGTTGATTCAACTTCCTAATACTGATAAGTACATTTGTACTTAACCAATCAATCACGAAGTACCTTTGTACTTTACTCGTACCATTGTGATTTGGTTGTTCAACGGTGGTACTCAACCATGTAACTATATGTCACTACTGGTAGAAGGCAACAATTATTCTCTAGGAGAATAAATCATATAAGTTGATTTATGGTAACTTTCCTACCTAGGACCATAAGTATAATTCACCACTATAGTTAATAAGCTAATATCCATCTATATGATTTTCTTTATATTACTGGTTTTCTTTTATTATATTTCCTCTAATTAATCTAAATCACATTTATAGTAGTATTATTACTTCAACATAAAAATATAAGGTTTATAACAACATATTCTAGAATAGATTCACAATCAGAATATCATTGATTTAATTAATCACTTGCCAATTCTATATCAATACTTATTACATAGTCATAGAAAACTATCAACATTATCATTATGAGAATAATAATGATTACAATACAATATGTATTATCGAAGATATCATTTTATTATTAATAGAAAAAACTACTTCTTTATCATTAATATCACAACAAAGTATTACCTTCGCTTCTTAGTCAACTACAATAAAATTAGTTGCATTTCTCAATTTAGAACAACATCATCAACAAATAAGTGTAGACACCAAAATTAGGTCACACTCCCCTTGGTCCCTCGTCAAATAACCAGCTCAAACATACTCACCTAACCATGGCCCCTTCCACCCCACATCACTATTAATTTAATTAAATTAATATATATCCTCACAATATTTATTATCTAATTATCTTAATTTCTACCCCACCACCTCACCTAGACACCTCACCTAGCCACCTCACCCTAGACCTATTTTTGGCATGTTTCCATAATTAACTAAGACCTGATCTTACTTGCCTTAATGAGCTAAGATTTGGTCTAAGCTTAAAAGCACATGCCTAAGTATTCTCTAACCACATTTCCGCTCATTAGAGGGGAAGCTTCCGTTCTGATCCGCAGGAATAAAACCAATCCGGCCCAAGAAATCAAGGAGATCTGCCACTTTTAGTAAACCTAGGGAATCCCCTTAATCGATGCTGCGGTCACCCCTAAACCGACGCCGGTCAACCCGGAACCATCGTCGGTTACCATTTATTCACCTTAGTAACCTTATTTTTGGGTTGGCACATTCGAGAGGAAGAAGATGAGAAGAGAGTTGCATACAAGAAGAACCGTAGTCTTTTCATGCACCTGACATATCTAGCCAGCACACCATGATAGATCTAGAAGCATTTACACTCACGGTAACATTCCGGAAGCATCACTATTGCAACAAGCTCCATTCCACCAACCGATCATCACCACCACCCAACCATTGGACCTGCAACATTGGTAAGTGTTTTTATCATTAATCATTTCCATTCTTATTCTGCTCATAGAGTTGTTACCATTTCTATTATCATTCTTCTATTAACATTCCCATTCCTCCATAGCCTTCTTTTTGACAAACTCAAAAAACTCACCATTTTATCGATCACCCATCCTCACCTCTCTAAGTGTTCTCAGCATTCCCATAGACCTCACCATCCCCTTCTTTAGCCCCATCTAACCTCACCCAGACTCTACAATAAGGTTTTCATTGAACTATTGTCACCCTATTGTACCGATGCCGGTTACCCATAACCATCATCGGTCTCCCTTAAACTATCATTGGTTATACCCAACCGACATCGGTATCTGTGTTTCATACCCTATGCCAATAACATAACCAAATGATGTTTTACCGAATAACCTAAACAACCCAAAACTCCGACCTGTCGGTCCCAGTACCACGACACACCTACTAACCCTTCAGATTTGACTATAGCTTGTTATATTAGATTTGCTTATTGTGATTGAATGAGATACCTAAATCATATCAACTACAGTAGGAATTTGCTTATTTCTCGCATTAATTTGTTTTAAACAGTGGATTGACAGCCATCTAGGGAGTATCACACTTCCCGGATCTAGCACACGCTAGGCAATCCACTGTCTTATATTATTTAACTATTCTTTATTTCGTAGTTCCTCCCACCAAAAGGAAGCTCTTGCGATCGGATTGGATTGAGAAGTTAGAACGTCTTGCGCAACAACCATCAACCGATCAACATAAACATGTATTCCTCCTTGACCCTTACCCTTATCTCTGCTTTGTCTCAATAAAGTAAAGAAAACAAGAAACAATAAGAACCAATACATGTCCACAACTGATTATCAAAATAATCACATCTTGTTTCAAACATCATGCCTTACTAAAATATAATTCTTTTCATTTTTTCACATCAAGAACAACTTTATAGATTTCATCACAAGACATGACAATGAACAAAAGTGTAAGCCACATCTTCTTACATAATCAAACTGCATGGAAAAGATTCCATTGTACATGGTCAATTCCAACCGAACTGGCATGATAATTTATATTTTCCACTTAACAATTTATGCCATTTAGTATTTGTATAAATAAAATGCTGATTTAATTTAAATCATGTAATGCACTTACTATAACACAAGATCACATTTGCAAATTCCTAGGATAAATACTTGGCATTCACATTATTGTTCACATCCTTCAAATATACTTACTCAAGAATAGAATTTCAAGTGACATAATACATTTCAGCTACCATCAATCCTTAATTATCGACTTAGATCATAAGTATAATAGTTATATTGATAGTATAAGATCCCAACATAATTATACAAGTATCAAATGGTATTTAATCTCTCAATTAAATACATGTACCAAATAGTATTTAATTGCTGAATTGAATACAAGCATCAAATGGTATTTTTATCACTCGAAGAAACACAAGTATCAAATAGTACTTGATCACTCCATGAAATACAAATATAAATAGTATTTAATCTCTCAATGAAATGCAAGTATCAAATAATATTCAATCACTCAACGAAATGCAAATATCAAATAGTATTTAATCACTGAATTAAATACAACTGTTTATGGTAGTAGTGATTACACCCAAATACAGAGGAAGTAAACCACTTATATGAATCCTTAAGTTTTCATATCATAAACTAGAACCGATTACAAATAATAATAATACACAATCTCCTATCACAGAAAAGGGTAGAATATACTTCATGATTCCACATACTCCAAAGAAGACCATGCGAAAAGATTTGACCATCACATCGTGTTCTACCTAATAATAGTATAATAAAGTTCGACACTAACAAGGTAATTCGTATTTACCTTAAAACTTACGAAAGTACTACCCACAAAAATTTTCTACTCAACGAAATCAGGTTCAGACTTCACAGAGGACACCCACAAGCCCATCTACAATATCTGCTAAGAAAAGGCATTATAACAGTTTGGACGTTAGAGCCTTGAGAGCCTATTCAAAAGTATGAAATTAATACGATGCAGCGACTTACAAATGTGACTTCATGTCACTGCAAATCAATCAAATCTTCTCAGGTGAGCTCGTAACAACTCAAATGAGATAAGATAATTTTTACCTAACCCAACAAGTCAAAGCCTGTTACATGTGGCTTTTTCTCTTGAAATGGTAACCAAAATAAGCAAGATGATAAAAAGGTACCACAACAGATCAACAACCCATTTGACAGACAACAACAACTATCTCTACAAACTATTTATACTAATAGTGACTCAGAAACGAACAAAAAGAGCTCACGGATTCACCCACGAATCCATATCGACAATAGATAATAGTTAGTTCGAAAACCAACCCCGAGAGAGAGAAGATCACTATTACGGCCTGTAGAGTGTCCATAATAACTGGAAGTTGACCTAAACTGGTCAAACGACAACACATGAGAGATTTCATGAATGATAACCACAAAATACCCAAGCTCGTATTTGAGGATTCGATGCAGGTGTATATATATATATACATATATCAAATGACACCCTTATTTTCTGGGTTATTCCTTTATAAAATACAAGCCATGGATATATCAATATATATTCAGAACCCAAATATGCTTTCACCTAGAGAAAATAATAGAAACTACAGTCATGAAAAACACAGCAAACTTCCATAGATTTCATTCAACTCAGAAGCCAACTAATGAAAGCAAAACGATAGTACCAATAAGGCAATATTTCCTATAAAACCCATTCAAAAAAATCAAACTACAAACACTGTAGAGATTTCATTTATTTAAATAGTTACCAGAGTAAGACATTAAGAGAGGAAAAGATCTCATCATGCATGATAATGGAACCCTCTTCCTCTCCTCCTTTTCTAAGCTCTCCTTTGCAAGAACTGACTCAGAATCAATTCCAAAGAAAGCCAAAAACTTCCAATATTCTTCGTGCTTATTTATTGACCTCGGCTATTAATATTTTCCCCTAAATATCTCACTCAAATTTAAAAAGATATATGCAACATTCAAGTAAACAACCAAAAACATGAAAATAGGGATGAGTCGATTCATGCATAGCTAAACAAAACCCTCATCTCCAACAAGTAAATCAACACTAACCCAAACCAACCATCTTTTCCCAAAAACCAATTCGTGGTTTCCCAAGGTGGTGGAGTGAACTTTGAGACATTAAATGCATGTAGGACAACTTTCAATTCCCTTCACTTTTTTGCCACTGAATTGCACATTTAAAATTTAGCAGTGCCACTTAGATTCCAATAATAATTATTTGCTAACAGTTAACCTTCAATTTAGCCAAGACCCCCAAACTTAGTTGGTTCTCACTTTTAATTACCTGACGGTGTTCATTAAATGCCCCACATTATTATTTACCACATGTACAAGCCAAGTTGGGAGGGGTTCCCAATGAGCCCCTTTTATCAAAATTTTAGAACATAGTAAGTTCGAATGATCATTGACTTAGCTTAGGCCCTCACAACTTTTATGCCAAGTTTATCAACATTACCCTGAGATTTAATAAATTTGAAACATCAACCTTAGTTTGGTATAAGATTAGGCCCCCCTTTTCTATCTATGCCCAAAGTTTCATAAGGTGATATTCAAGGGTGATCACATTAGGACCTTCCACAAAGATTAAGACATTAAGAACTGAATATAATAACTAAGCTTAGCCTTACCTAAGCCTTAAGTATTAGTGCCCCAACTTACATTGTCTAAATCAAAGATAATAATCTTAGAATTGTATTATATCACATCCTTATTCAAAGTTCATGCCCCTTTTTAATAATATTATCATCATACTAATGCCATTAATATTTTAGCTCCTGTAATAGAAAAGATCATATTGCCAATGTAAATGAAGCTTAGTTTTCCTATCCAAAAGTGATCATCCACACCGAGGTAAGGAATAGTAGTAATATAATCAAGGTCCACATACCTCTTCATAAGAATCCTGATATTATACATGTTCACAGTTACACAGTAAATCTGTAACACAACATATTGCAACACTTTTAATAGGTAGGAGTTAGAATCAAATGAACATGTTAGGATTATACCAACAATGTAACAACAAATTCTAGAAACCAAATCCTAGTAACAATGATACACAACATGTTTAACCATTAGTGCACTAATCACATTATTTCAAACACATTACAACAATGCAAAGAACTAAGATCATGATCTGAAGAATATAGACACATAGCATAAGTAAGTTGTCACCCAATAATCCATTGCAAAAAGGTAAATAAATCATAACATACCACATAAAATGGTGCACAATCATATTTACTAATGATACAACGGCCAAGAAAAACATGAACACATCATAAATGCTGATTACACCTCATGTGTTGAATGATAATCATCTGCTATAGGGTTGCACATGCAATTACAAGTATGTGTGCATATCCTTTACAGGTTATGCACATGCACATGTGGATACATATACTACTTTGCAACAGAGTTTATCTCTTGTTCACATGACCCACCCATTATTTATGACCCATACTCTACAAACGAAACATACACAAATTGCGGGGTGTGACAAAAGGACTAGTTTTTATGAAATCTCCAGTATAGGTGTTTGTTGGATGCTTAATGAATAAAGTATTATTAGCCCAAATATCTCTTGATGTCTTATAAATGAACACAACGTGTTTTGAGAAAGGTGTGTGATAAAAATCTGAAATGAAGATGAATTTCTCCTTCCTACTGCTAGAAGATCAGTGCATGCTATAACCAATCATGGTTTTTTGAAGTAATGTTTGTATATAAGATTGACATTAAAGTGTGAAATGGTCATGATAACTTGATACAAGCTCATGATGACTTGATAGTCTAAGGTATGCTCCTATGATGAAGAAGTTGAAGTCTCGGTTGTGTTGATTTCCAATTGTCCTAGTTGGTTGTTCAAGAAGGCTTGCAATTTGAGTTCAAATGATATATTTATTTCAATAACCCATTCATAAAAATATTTGGAAATGGTGTATAGGCTCCCATTGAAGGGACCAAACACTCACAATGTTATAAAAGTGAAGGACAAGGTGGTTTAAGCTTCCAAATAACAATCTAGGGTTTGGTGTGCCAAAACCCTCACTATGCATAGTTTTGGGAGAACTAGTCATTTGATCCTATTAAAATGTTTTTAGAAAAAAAAATGGATTTGAGAAGTTGTAAAATGTTAATATCATCCTTGAGAGATACTCCTACACCCATATTTTACTAAGAATGCTCATGGATTCATCTAATATCTTAATATTGCTAGACCGTGTTGAGAAAACAAGTGAATGATTTGTCTTAAAGATTATGTAATGAAGAAGTATTGTGTCGGCCTAACCTCTTGAGTATGGTGAATGGTAATATGCTTCTAAGTCATCATATACAAGATGTGTAGATGTTGAAAGCTCATTCTTGGTGGTGTGCCAATCTCTTTGTTTGGTGAGACAATGTGATCCATGAATGTGAGTTGAGAGCTTTAAAGTAACAATAAACAAGAGATCCATACTCATTTTCCTTTGTTTCGCTCATCTTCAAGTCGTGATTGTTGGTGAAGGCATACTACAAACCTAATAACCTAATTGCAAGATTGATAAGAGCTCATATGTACGTTCATTCTTCATGAGAAAAACTATGATGATCTATTCTTGCACCTAACTTGCTTATTGTGGATCAAATGAAGAATGTGAGATAAATGGTAAAGTTTGAAGAATAAAATATGAAGAAGGAATTGGTGTTGAGGATTTTAGAGGAGTTGAGAATATGTTACAACATTCAAACTTATGACTCAAAATTTGTTGTACTACAATACAAATTCTTTCTCGTTGAAGGAAAGGCTAAGAGTCATATGAACCATTACACGTATGCTTTCGAGGTCTAAATGGAATATGATAAGTTATGCGAGGATGTCGAGATTTGAAGAGATTCCTTTTCACATTAGTTATCTTCAAAGAATATTTCAAGAGGTCAGTAGATAAAAAGACATAACTCAAACTTGTCGATGTGCTTACGACAATGTTAAGGTAGTTTAGAAGACAAACTAATTACCTTCTTGTATGAGTGGTTAAGGGAGTAAGGTGAAGAACCTTTGAATATGAAGGGGAAAATTCATATATAGGAGTTTGTTGGTTTCTTATAAAGATTTTTTTTTTTCGAGCATGAGAGTTTTATTGATGTAGAGAGAGGCATGAGAGTGTGTTTATTTGTGGAGATAGGTGCAAATGAAGTGTATAGCTTAAACGCACAAGGTGTTGATGTAAAAAAATAAGTTGAATGTGATCAAAACTGTTTGATTGAAAGTATGAGTTATTTATCAACAATTTGGGAAGTGGGTGCTTCCATTGCAAATAGGTGCTTGCAAAACGTCAAGTGGGTGCTTTGCTTTGTATTGGAATGGGTGCTTCAAAATTGAAGTGGGTGCTTCAAGATCATTGTAATTGTTATAGGGCATTTGTCCTTGATATTGCTATGATTTTAGTGGGTTTTCTCCCTTATTGGGTTTCCCACCTTAATTCTTGTGTTCTCATGTGTTTGTTGTTTCTTCTTCCATGATAACATGCTTTGATTAGTTCATTTTTGAAAGGATATTTAATGAATGTTGTATTAATTGCTAAGTTAAAAGTCATAAGTTTTAAAAAGAACCGATTTACCCCCTTCCCCTCTCGGTGGTTGAATGTTCAAGGACAATAGCATGGATACAATCAAGGGTCTTCATGGCCTCAATATTTTACATCTAACATTTCCTTTGATGTTTTGAATGTAGTTTTGGAAACTATTGCGATGAATGGAGTTCTTAATAAAATGAGAAAACTCTTAAACCAAGAAGATAAATATGAATTTGAAGACATGAATGATAATGAAGAAGAGACATGGAGTTTTGTAGCTAAGACAAAGATAAGAAGAAAGATATACAATAAGAGAGAAAGAAACAAGAAGATGAGAGTCAAAGAACATATCAAAGAGGCTCAAACATTGTAACTTTAAGAGAGACTATGGAATCCAAGGATAAAAAGAAGAATGCATTTGAAGAAGGAATCATTGTTATCCATTTCCCCCAAGTGAAAATGGACAACAAGTGGACCCAAACATTTGACATGGCATCTAGGGGTGAATATGAGGTTTACAGGTGTAATTCCATGTTTTGGGAGAACCTACAAGTGTTTTCAGGAAGTTTGGAATCATTCATGAGATTTTTTCCCTTTTGGGTTTTGGAGGATTAAAGCCCAATTGGGAAGAGAAAACGGCCCCGACGGCCCGAATTCAACCAAAATATAGGAAAATAGGAAAAATTGATAAATTTTTTTAGAGTGCCCTAGTGGACCCTCATATCCCACTGGTTCTTAGACAATTCCCCAAAAAATAAAAATATCCAAAAATTGTGAAGAGGGGCCCAAAATGACCTAAGAGATCAAAACAACTCGCCAAACTATTGGGTGAGCCGAAAGGGGGCCGAGTTGTTTTGAGGGCTCGCCGAGCTACTTGGTGAGCCATGGTGATGTATTCACAAGGGAGAGCTTAGAGGAGAGTGGATCATGTATGGGATCGGGATGCACATGGATATTAGGGCTTGATCGAGCCATTTTCGAGGGGCTAGTGAGTTGAATCTGAGTAGCTCGAGCGAGTCGGCGTGGTAGCCACAGGTCAAGTCGAGTGGCTTAAGTGGCGATCTGGTCATGTTAGTGCAGAGTGCACTTAGGTGAAGGCCGAGTTGATTTTTAGGGTGGTGTGAAAGGCATGATGATCGAGCAAGGAAGAAAATGGTTGACTTGCTTGAGGCGGAGGTGTTAGGGCCAAGGCCTTAGATAGGAAGAGGTCACCGAGCGACTCAACGAGCCGAGTCAAGGTCTCCGAAGGAGATGTGTAGTTGGAGGGCTCATTGAGATAGTCGATGATCTAGGAATTCATTTAGGGATGCTCTTATGGATTTCAATGTGAGCCCGCGAGTGGAAAGTTTAGCGTAATGTGAGCGATTCAACAAAATGGAAGGGTAGATATTGTAGAGGGTGAGTTCGATGTAAGAGGATAGTTCCCAGGCTGAGCTAGGGGCCTATCGACACGATATTGACATGGTGCTATGGGGGTTTGGAGCAAGGTTGAATGAAGTTTCGGAGATCGGGTTTTGAAGGAGATCCGAGTTGCATGCATTGATGGATGAGATGTCCAAGAGCCGAGAAAGTATGAAGTCTCGATGTATGAATTTCAGAAGTCAACTCAGTTCGGATGTCAAAAAGGTGAGCTGACTTTCGAGTTTGGATTTTGCAACATGTCAAAGTTTGTGGGGGTTGGAAGGTTAAATCTCCGATGCATGGTGGGATCTCAAGTCCAAATCGAAGGACTCTTGAGTCATTTTTGGGAATTATTTTTAGAGTTTTGAGGCTCAATGTTTCACGGAATCATGACGAGTTGGAGGTGGATTAAAACTTTGAAGTCTGAGTCTGAAGCTCGGGAGGTCACCGAGCTATTTCGAGGGGTTGAGCTACCTCGAAGGTTAAGTTGGTCGGCGAGCCAACATTAAAGGATGATGGAGCTGGTTGGTAGGGAAGGACAAGAAGTGACCTAAACTAAAATGATGATAAATTCTTCCATAATACATAGTTTTTCACAAAATTATAGTCATTGGAATGGTGATTTTAAGCCCTATGCCATGGAATGATAAAAAATGGGAAGTTGTTGGGGTAGGTGGGAGAAAAATAGAGATGAAGTTCCAGGATAAAATAGCCATACCCGTGTACCAAAATTGGAGTTAATGAAGGTATGGAGGCCCTTTTGTTCTTCCACAAGCCGCAGTACAATGGAGTTTGGGTTTTTCAGTCTTTTCATCCCTATTGTAGAAAAAATGATTATTGTTTATGGGTGATTGAAGTAGATTGTAGAACTCCCTCTCTCTCTCCTCACTAATCCTTCCTATATATTGTAAGGGAGGGAATTTTTACAAAGGTTGTAAATTTTTAATCTTCCCTCTCCATTCTCCTCTCGATGAGTGATTTGTGGAGTTCCCCAAACCTCCATTTTGGACCCCGTAATAGAAAATATTTCCTTTTACCTCTATGATGAAGCATTGTATAAATCATTAGAGCAATAAAATCAATGACTTGTGACTGTTTCTCTATCCTAGCTTGGTTCATTTGCTTTGTCTTACCTTTATTCATGCTTGCAGTATATTGTGCATTATCTTATTTCATTATAGGGTTTAGATGATGCTTTGTGTTTTCTTAGGAATGTTGTGTGAATTCCATTGTGGTCTATGGTGCTTGATCATCCTCCCCACATCCATTTTATTTCATTTTCATATAGTGGGGACTGTCTAACAACCATTTTCTTGGTGTTATCACCCATAGTGTAGGATTTTCTTTCTTTCATGCACTTTCTCTCTCTTCTTGTCTCCTTGGGATTATAAGGGTAAGCTTAGATAGATGTTTTTATTGCATTTAGTGGTTTTAGTGCTAGTTTAGGAAGAAGAACTATCTTTCTCTAGAGAGTCGTATCAATTGCAAGGTCCCACACCTTGATAAAACTCCATGTTACTCAATCACACCGATTTCCTTAGTCACAAACACTAGAAAATCAGGGGGTGTTGTGATTTAGTGATAACAGTTATGGCATACCTGGTGGGACCACATAAAAATCAAGATCTTTCACAAGTGTGTATTCTAGTATTCATTTTATTTCATTAAGTTGTGCTCTTGATGAAATATTAACCTTTGGAGGCATACCTAAGCTCGACTGATGACTCCATTAGTATAAAAAAATCCATTCTCTGAGTTGTAGACCATTTCTTCCATCCATCTCCATCCTTTTTCTTTCCATACAATTCATTTTCCTTCCATCCATGAAGTTGTGCAATCATGACTTCATTCCCCTCATGGAGTTCACACTTGCAGCAACAACAATACTAATTCAACCCACCTCCAAACTTGTAAAATTCATCTCTAGGTTATTTCACACCACCTCCGTATACATATTTTATGATGACATCCAACAAGATGAATATTCCCATGAGTAAGATACAAGTCAGTTTGGTCATTCACCAAACTATGGAGCTATTCAAGAGAAAGAGTATGCAGATTATGGAGGCCATCCTACATCCGGAGATGCTTTGAGTTGCAATGGAAAATTCAAAGAATGGAGGTAAGTATGGTGCAAACCAAAGCTACATCTCAACTGAAGGAATTCAAGATTGGTTTCGGGATCCTTGTCCATGGGTTGGCCCCATGCCAAGAAATTACATCCCCAACAAAAGCTTGAGTTCATGGTTGAAATGTTGCCACAACTTGCAAAGTGGATTGAGGAGACAGAGGCCCATGAACTTAGTGATAAGAGACCTTGTCAATGCGTAGAACCTTCACTATCATCTCATATCCCTCTCCCCATTCCCAAATCAACACCATCTCAAAGATGAGTTTCGCTTTCAAGATTCTTACATGATGCTCCCATTGTGGAATCCATTTCCTAGTCTTCTATCTCTCCATCACATATTCAATTTTCTGCCCTTTTCCCTTGTCGTAATCCTTCCCTCCACAAAAAAAGAAGCTACACTTCTCCCATGACCTCGATAATGGAAAAATTAGTTAAACCCCAACCCAAACCTCCTCTTGCATTTCCAAATCCATTTTGGGAGAAAGAAAATCAGAAAATTAGAAAAGGGAGGAGAATATTGAGGAGCTTACAAGAGATGAACTTGCAAGAAACTTGAAGGAGTGGGCTGCAAGATTTAACATCAAGAAAATTCCATTAATGAATAAGCCTTCAACAGAGGTTGAGATTCAAGAATAGGTGGTGTAAATTATTTTGTACGAGAACTAGAACAAAAATAAGAAGTTGATGATCACCGAGTCCTTGTGTTCCTGGGTGTAGATTAACATTGAAACCATATTTTCTAAGGTTTTTGATCTATCACCGATGTGGAATTAGTGGAAGAGGAAAATTCAACTCCAAATCCACAAGGGGAGGAATATGTGAAAACAAAGGAAGAGAGGCTCCTAAGTGTGAAAGGTGTTTCGAGTGAATGCAAAGTGA
Source organism: Taxus wallichiana var. yunnanensis (assembly GCA_018340775.1). Taxonomy (NCBI): domain Eukaryota; kingdom Viridiplantae; phylum Streptophyta; class Pinopsida; order Cupressales; family Taxaceae; genus Taxus; species Taxus wallichiana. The sequence continues at coordinate 773,946,663 of CM031242.1, forward strand.
CCCTCACTGTCCTACATGTTAAGAGATTGTTGCACTTCGGAAGGTTGCACCATCTTACCTAGAGTCTCACTATTTCACCGATTCTAGAGCATTTCTTTGAATATTGACAAAATAGATAAGGGTAAAGGGCTAGGAGGAATACATGTTAAAATGTTTTTGTAGGTTGTTGCGCGCGTATGACTTCTTGATCCACAACTGATCGTGAGAGCTTCCTTTTTGATAGGAGGAACTACCTGAAATAGAAAACAAGACCACCAAATAAAATTCAAAAATATATATGCGTGGACTACTAGCGTGTGCTAGATCTCGGGAAGTGTGATACTTCCTAGATGACTGTCAAATCCATTCTTTAAAAAAGTTAATGTTAACAATAAAGGAAATCCTACTGTAGTTAAAATGATTTAGGTATCTCATTCAACTCAAATAAGTAAATTTGTTCACAACATGAGACTAAGCTATGATTGAATCTAAAGGTCAAGGTCTCTATCAGAGTACACTGTACTGGTCGTGGTTTGGATTTGGGCTGTTTTGGGTATTTGGTGGAGGTTTCTAGCTCTATTCTTGGTCTAAGGGTAAAAACACAGAGACCAACGTTGATTTGGTATGACCGATGTCAGTTTAGGTTAACCGGTGATGGTTGTGGGTAACCGACATCGGTATGGTCGGGGTACATGAAACTCAATAAAAACTTGATGTGAGGGCAGATCTAAGGCTAAATGGAAATGTAAAGGGCAATGACAAGGTCTGTGTAGGTCTTAGGTATACTCAGGGGTAATTAAAATCCAAGTATGGGTAGTTCAATGGTGTGGGTGAAGGAATGGTCAAGTTTGCATGGAGGTAAATGGTGGGGAATGGGAATGGGAGTAGAAACTAATAACAACAGTAAAAGAGTCTACTAAAATGACAATGGACAAGTGTTGGTTAACAAAACACTTACTTGTGCAGCTTGTTGTCCAGTTTGGAAATAGCAGATGATCAAATGGAAGGAACTTGGTGTGGTATTGGTGCTTCCTTGGATGTTCCCGTGAAGGTAGATGGCTCTGTGGGTGCATCTGCTGTTGGTTGTGGATGCTCGATGCATGTATGAATGCTTTGGTTCTTCTTGCATGCAAAGATTGGTTTCATCTCTTTCTCTCAGAAGATGTGCCAACCTTGAAATAAGGTTGTTTTGGGGATTAAATGGTAACCGACTATGGTTCTAGGTTGAATGATGGCTGTTTAGGGTAACCGACATCGGTTAGGGCGGGATTTCCTAGGTTTACTAAACTGGGAAGATCATATCGATTTTCTTGGATCTTGTTCACTTCCTTTCACGGATTAGAATGGAAGCTTCCTTTCTAACGGGAAAGAATGTGGTTAGAGGGAATGTAGGCTTTGATTTTTAGGGTTTAGGTAGGTTTTAGTTAGTTATGGAAACCTACTAAAAATAGGTCTTAGGGTGAGGTGGCTAGATGAGGTGTATAGGTGAGGTAGATATGTGGGCATTATCTCAATTAGGATATTTAAATAATAGATATTATGAGATAATGAATAAATTAAATTAAATTAATTAAATTAATATTAGAGTGGGGTGAAAGGGGCCATGGTTAGGTGAGTGTGTTCGAGTTGGTTATTTTGCAAGGGACCAAGGGGAGTGTGACCTAATTTTGGTGTTTACATTTTGCCCCTTTTTATCATGCGTAGCTTGTATTAGTAAGCTAAAAAAAAAAAAGATGTGGTTGCCCCATGTGTGGGTGAAGGTGATACCTCCTCAAACTAAGAATCGATGAGCTAGAAGGCGAATCGGTGAGTGGTTTGATAAAAGGTGAATGTGATGAAGAGAAAGGTGGGAAACGCGGGTAAAGAGGGGTAAAAGTTGAGTTGGGTAATCCGGGTAATGGGTCGTGGTCAAAGGTAGTAGCGAGTCAACGCACATACATGTATAACTACATCACAAGGGTTGAAGAGCATGCAAACTCTACATTGTCTAAGGTCGATAGGTTTATCCAAACAAGGTTGAGGTGATTCGGTATCAAGGTATAGGATATGGTCGGAAACATGACGCAGTCAGTGCGGAACGTTTAGGTATGTTCCAAAGACACCAAAGGTTGGGTTAGGATAAATGGTCACGAAAAGAGGCAAGGTAAGGTCAATATGTCCTTTAACACAGTAATAATGCCACAAGGTATAAGCGAGCACATGAGGTCACAAGTCACTAGTAATGTTTAAGGTCCCAAAACTAGGTCACGACACGGGTAGGGAAAAGGTATGGGTAAAATAATGAGTTCCCAAATGAGGATGAGGTGAAGGGGTAAATGATAAGGTCAAGAAGATAAAGTGAAGTGTCCAAGTGAGGTGTGGGTGAGGTAAGAAGGGATTCAGGTCAAAAATTGGGGGTAGGGGTAGAAAAAGACTAAGCAGGTAAACCGATGATGGTTTGAAGGAACCGATGCTTCGGTAACATTAGACCAACCACGGTATGCTAGGGCACAAGAACAATGTTGGTTAAGGTAAAATCATCGCTGGTTAAGTTAGGTAGGTTATAAAAAGAAAAATTTGCCGTGTTTTTCAAATCATTTATCGTTTACGGAATTGGAGAAAACGACAGGTGAGAGAGAGAAAAGTGGAAAGCGTCCATGCGGAATGGAAAAATGAGTTAGCAAGTGGTGTAGTGGGTGAGTGGCAGTGGATAGGTGGGTCCACAAGAGCAGATTGAGCGATTCGATTGGTTAAAGGTGAGGAGATTGATTAGGTGATGGCAGAGGTAGGAGAGGGATCGGGTGGAACACTGGTGCAGTGGACCGACGTGTCACCATGGTGATGATAATGTGATGAGGTAAGGGTCAATCCTACTCTTTTTTTTGTTTATTAGATTGAATTAGAGGTCGGTGGGTAAAAATGGGTTTTGGGGGAAATGAATTTTGAATTGGTGGGAGGGAAAATCGGGTTAAATATGAATGGGGAGAGAGGTGATTGGGTGAAGGAGGGGGGGGAAGGGTGGAGGGGGGATTTGGGTAGGATTGGGTGGGTAGAAGGGAGAAAAAGGGGTTTTGAGGAAGAATGGGGTTTAGGCGTCACGGTTTTGTGGCGCGACACCGACTGCGATGTTGGTCAAATATTAGCCGACGTCGGTGGTGTTGAACCGGTATCGGTCACAAAACAGGTGACTGATGCTAGTTTAAGGGGGTTGGGGTCGGGTTAGGGGTAATCGGTACTACCATGGTTTGGGGAAAAGGGGCTAAAAGTGCCCTAGGTTGGGTGGGTGAGGTAGGTAGGGGTAAGAGAAGTTGTTTTGGGGAAAGAGCATAACATAGGTAAGGGGTAAAAATAGGTAAGGGTGAATGATAGTGGATTAGGGTTGGGTGGGTAGATAGAAGATGTGATACAAAGGTAAGGAGGTCTAGGGAAAGAGAGGTAGGGTGGTAGGTATAGGTGAGGTGTCGAGTGGGATTGTGGTTATGATTAAGGTGAAATTAATGTGATGTTTTGCTAGATGTAGGTGAGAGATCAGTTGAGGATGAGAGATAGGGTGCCACCCCGTCACTGGGTTCTGCCAGGGGGATGTGATGGTCGAGGAGTGGAGGCATGTCATAGATGTTGGCCTGAGTGGGGTCAAGCGCTACCGGCATGTAGTCCAGCAGCCAAGTCTAATGGTCACTCTCATTGATAGATGGGATTCTATGACCAACACGTTCCACCTACCGATGGGGAGATGATAGTCACCCTGGAGGACATGTACAGGATCATGCGGTTACCTATATTAGGGATGCATGCATATTCGATCTCCTCAGAGGAATATGAGGAGTTGATGCTAACGGTTTTCGGTGAGGGACTGGTGGAGTTGAAATTCCAAAACGCTAGCTTGAGCTATGGAGAGATGTACCTAGCCCATCCAGAGGAGATGAGGCTAGTAGTATTATTGATGAAGGTAGTATGCTTTGTTTTACACCGCTTTGCGTATGTAGGGTAGGAGATTCCCATGATCACCGATGGGGGTGCTGTATGATATGATTATGGATAGGATCTACTTTGCATGGGAGCCGACATTCCTGGTGTAGCTATATAGAGAGCTATGGGCATATGGGAAGTTCCACAGGTTCAGTTTGTGCTGCACATCTATTCTTCACTGTTCGGCCTATGAGCACATTGTTTGTGTTCATCCGATTGGTATGCCCTGAGCAGATGCATTTGAGCCTAGTTTTGTTTAGGTGACGTATAGGTGATGGGTTCCTGTGATAGGAGAGCATTGAGTGGGCATGATTACACATGATGTGGCCTATTATAGGTTGTTACTGGAGGGATTGTCTAGTGTGGACATTATTTGGAGACCGTATGTGGGTTATCCCTCATACAAATAGATGGCCGATGAGTTAGATGGCTTGTAGATACTTAGATGGATTGAGGGGCATCGTGCAGGGGAGTACGAGATGATCCCAGTAGATAGGGTTAGATGGTATTTTGGGCTGCTACAAGATATACCACCACCTTTCCCACAATACCGGAGAGATGATGTGGAGAGACCACTACCACTACCACAACCGACGATTACTTTAGGGTAGGAGGAGCAGGCTATAGAATAGTGTATTGATGATGCCGAGGTGAATGATAGTTATAGATAGTGGTGGGCGGCTCATTTATGAGCAATACCACCCAAGCCAGGGTAACCAGATTTAGCCACCATCACCATGCAGAGAGATGCCCTATAGGGGTAGGTGGCGACCCTGATTACATAGTTGGGGATGGTACAGGGGTAGTTGGTAGGTTCAAAGGTGGAGGTGGCTGAGTTGCGCATGCACAGTGGTTAGTCTACAGCCCGGATGGCCTAGGGTAGAGATGGAGATGGAGATGATGAGTAGGTGGCCGACCTGCGAGCACAAGTTACAGGTTACAGGGTTTATAGGGCCAATTGTCTACCGCATAGATGTAGATTGAGGTAATCGCTGTTGATGCAAAATCACAGCACCCTTGGATGTTGATCATATTTCTAGGTTGATCACTCTAGCATCCAGTGTGATTGCACAACATGGAATCCTTTCTCTAAGTGTGGGACTTGCAAAAATGAGAAATGAATCTCCAGAGAAGGCTGGTTCCTATTCCTTTGTTCAGATGCACACGAAAAATGCAGAGAGTTTACTCAAAACCTAATCTAATCTTGCCAAGGAGACAGGGTAAGAAGATTCATAAAAATAAACCTAAGCTAACAGAGGTGATGCACCGAGGAATGAAGAACACCTATCTTGCCAATAAACACAGACCATTCAAATGTGATGCAAGATCATGCACAGATAACAAAATTTGTAGTGAAAGACTAGGAGGATGCAAATGAACACAGAGAGGGTTGAGAATCATCCATAGACATGCATTACTTGCTCCAAAGATTGATACAATACACTACAAAATGCCAAGAGGTAGAGTTGCATTACAGTTTCAAATGGGAGGTTCGAACTCCACAAATTTGCTCCTGATAAAGAGAAGAAGGGAGGAGCAAAACAGGAATGTTCGACCCTTAGAAAGAAGCCCCTCTTTACAATATATAGGAAGAAAGAGAGAGGGAAGAGAGAGGAAAGTCAGATCTACCCCAACCACTTCTAGGTTGCATTTAACTCATCTCATTATGGCAGAAGTGGCGAATCCTGGAAAAATGGTGGACTGTCTAGTAGAAACGGCGAACCGTGTCATTGTATTAAAGCTGGTTGTTGAAACGTCACTGCCTATTATTACGTGCCAGAGGCGTTTCTCAATTTTCTCACTCCAAACTAAACCAAAATTTAATATTGACCCTGGAATCATGTAGATAATTTCACCAGCTTTCCATTGATATAAAGAACGTGAAAATCTGAGATCTGGATCGAAAGTTATGGCAATCTGCAGATTTAGGGAAAAACAGCCAAAATTGGATCGGCGGGAAAAGTTTGAATTTTTCCCACGCTTTGCCACTTGGATGACACGTGTCAGGTGCTGATTGGATGAGAAATTCTCTCTCCTTCCCTTTCCATAGGTTTTCCTTTGAAAATTTTGACTTTTCTTACACTTTGGAAAATTTTTCATTTTCCCCGCACCCCCACTGGGACACGTGGCATCGTTTGGTTCGTTGTGACAGGGGTGCGGGAAAACCTTTACCTTTTAGTTTTGGGCCAAAACTTTGCTAAGTTTCCAAAACTCTCCCCGAGCTCTGAACTCCCCTGCCATGTGGTACGATTTCATTGGATGCGGGCCCTCCTTGTCTCTCATGCGGACCTTTCACCTTTTCGCGTCCCGCGCGTCCCTCGCATACCTTTGGCCCGGATGTCCCAAATGCAGGACAAAAATCTTTGAACCACCAGAAATGTACCTAGTTTCATATTCCTCCAAGCCTTGACTAAAGAAAGCAACTGGTTGTTCTAATCCTTCTTTGTTTTCTTTGTGCAGATTGCGAAATTGTGTCTCCACCACCAAAGGCGTATAGCATGAAACCCTTGGAGAAGTCTGGATTGATGAGAGTGGGAGCTTGAGATATAGCCTCTTTTATTGCCTCAAAACTTGCCTTGCCTTCAGATGTCCACTTAAATGCCATGCTCTTTTTTAACATCAGTGTTATTGGCTTTACGAGAGCTGCAAAGTTTGGAACAAACCTGCGGACAAAATTGATCCTTCCCAAGAAGCTTTGAAGAGCCTTCTTGTGACTTGGCAATGGCAATGCTCGAATTGCTTCAACTCTTTCTGGGTCAATCGTCAATCCCTCCTTTGAAACAATATGGCCTAGAAGTTTCCCCTCATGAGCCAGGAATATGCATTTTTTGGGATTCAATGATACCCCAAATCTTCTACACCTCTGAAATACCTGCCTCAGATGAAAGAGGTGATCCACTGCATTTTTGGAGAATACAGTGATGTCATCAAGATATATCAGAACTATTTTATTGATCAACCCCTTGAATGCCATATCCATTGCCCTTTGGAAAGTGGCTCCAGCATTTGATGGCCAAATGGCATCTTCTTGTAAGCATACGTGCCCCATTTTGTAGTGAAGGCCGTCTTGAATTGATCTTCTTCCTTCACCATTATCTGATTATAGCCTGAATATCCATCTAGCAATGAAAACCTTTCTGAACCAGCTACAACCTGCAATATTTGCTCCATGGAAGGGAGTGGGTAATGGTCCTTGAGAGAGGCTCTATTCAAGTCTCTGAAGTCAACACACAATCTGATCTCTCCACTCTTCTTTCTGACTGGAACTAAGTTGGCAACCCAACTAGAATGCTTGATTGGGAATATGATCCTTGACTCAATCAGCTTGTCCAATTCTTTTCTCATGAGAGGCTCCATGTGTGGATTGACTGGTCTTTGTTTCTACCTGACAGGCTTAGTATTTGGATCCAATTCAATGGTATGCTGAGCTAAGTTGGGATTGAAACCTTTCAAGTCTTCATAGCTCCAAGAAAACACATCAGGGAACTCTTGGCATAGCTGTATGAACTCACACCTTTCTTTCTCAGTTGTCATCTTTCCAATTTGCAATGGCTTGTTCTCTTCTACCAAGATGGATACCGAATCTTCTCTCTTGACCTGAATGTTTGCTTTCTCCTTTCTAAACTGATCATTGGGGTTAAAAATGGACTCCAAAGTGATAAGTCCCTTGGGCAGCTTGTCAGTTCTCAGCTGTATCACTTGGTCACCATATTGTTGTTCCAACTTTTCTTGATTCTTAACTGAGAACTCAGCTTCTTCTTGCAAGAAGTGGATGATTTGCTGGTCATTCTCAAATACCCTTAACCGACATTGTTATCCTGCATCAAGGCCTCACAATCACGTGGATGTTTGGCATGTACCTTGTCTTGTTGAATGCTTTCCACAATGTCAAAGGTTGCCCCTACTTTGCTACAATCCCGTTAGCAGCTTGATTCTCTTTCCTTGGAATGGATTTGATGCCAAAACCCTCAAAATCTTCCATGAGGTCCCACACCCCATGTTTGTAGCACTTGAGTAGATCATTCTTGGCAAATGCTATCCGCTAACCCGATTTACAATCAATTCACTGTCCCCAAAGACTTGCAAGTTCTTTATTTTCTTCTTGATTGCCCAATGCATCCCTTGCACCAAGGCTTCATATTCAATAGTGTTATTGGAGCATGCAAACTGAAATCTAAAAGCTGAATAGTACTTTACTCCTCGAGGTGAAATAAGCATGGCTCTACCTCCTGCACCTTATCTACTCCTTGATCCATCAAAAATAGCTGCCATACCTCATTGTCATCCTTGTGGTTTGGCTTGGTGATGCTAGGAATAGGTTGATTTTCTTCGTGTATACAATAGACCCCTAGCTCAGATTCTTCTACTTCTTGATAAGGATCAAAAGCATGTATCTTGTTTGCCCATTCATCAAGAGTTAGATCCGGGATGCTTCCAACCTTAGTGTCAGCTTCATTAGAGCTTGGGTGATCTTCTTGATCAAATGCTGAGAAATTGGCATTAATCTGACTTGGAGTGTAAGGCTCAATATGGAAGTTTGCAATAGGTTCTGACCTGATTGTGGCTTTGGTTCCATACCTCATTCTGAATAGCATGTGTGACCAATCAACAGAAAAATATCCTCCAATCCTGGCTGTGAAGTCCCTTGACAAGCAAAGGGCAAAGAGTGGTGGAAGGTCTATGACTGATACATCTTGTAAAACAACAACATTTGGACATGCATGCAAGGTAAGACTCAAGTTTTTAATCACTCCAACTATTGCTACTGCTGTCCCATCTAGCTGCACTACCCCTTTGGATATTGTTTCATATTGGAGTCCTAGCTGATTAGCTATTTGTTTAGGCATTACTGAGCTACTTGCCCCGGAGTCTATCATGCAATTGTGCACTAGCTGATTTCCAATGATCAATGAAACATAGAAAGGAGGGGGTTTCAAAATTTTACCTTGTTGTCCTCCATGATTTCCCTCAGGCTGGGCAGCATTTGTAAGCACTTTGTCTTGCATATGAACTTGCTGATTTGAAGTTGGCCAGTCCTTCATGGCAGCTTGCAATAGATCTCTTTGGCCTGGGATAGATAGGGATTCCCACATCGATATATTAACATTTGTCTTCTTCATCTGATCAATGATACTGAATGGTGATGAAGGATCCCTTTGCTATCCCTTGGTTTGTACATTCACTCCTTGCATGTGGGTAGCAACAACTGGTATTTGAGTTGGCCTAGGGGCTGTTCTTGGCTGCCCTTGTGCATTTGAAATTGGATTTTGCTTGCCAACCATTTGTGGAGCCATGGAAGGTTGTGGATTGGTTGGGGCTAATGGCTGTTCTTCACCCAAATTCCTCCTTTTTGACCTTGTGTTGGCTGCAACACCTTGAGAAACTGCCTGGTTCATGCCACAAAAATCCTCTGCTTGCCAATTTACCAACGTGGTGTCATTTGGGGCTGATTGCTGTTGGAATGTTTCTTGTTGTTGGTTGTTTCCTTGACTGCCCTCACCCTCCACGCCGTGTTGTCACCATTAATGCTTGATTCAAAGCACCATTGAAGCACATGGATTGGTTATGAGGCTCATTACATGGAAAACACCAATCGTACTCCTGGGAAATGTTGTTTTGTGTTGGCACCAGTGCCTTAGAGGTAGATATGGCATTTGGATTATAGGGCTGAAATGGTCTATTGGTAGGAGGCCTTGTTTGATTTATATTTGCAGCTGGATTAGGAGGCCTTTGTGGTTGGTATGGTTTCTGTTAGGCCGAGCTTGGGGTTGATAGGAAGGTCTAAAACCTTGGACTTGTTGCCTCTTGAGAGTAACCAGCTCATTGCCTAGGTTTTGCAATTGCTTCATGACTTCTTGAAGCTCATTTGGGGCACTTGGAGATGAAGTGGAAGCTTCATTTGAACTCCGATTTCTAGGAGTGGGAGAAGGAGCCAAATTAGGTGCTTGATTGGTGTTTGGACTCTCTAAACTTGGAAACAGTGGCATGGGAGGTCTAGGGGCAAGTTTTCCAGCTTGGATCAAGTAATTTTCAGCCCTAATGGCAATGCTATAAGCCATAGGGATAGTTATGCCTCCCATGGACTGAATCAACATAGAAATATAAGAATTTAGAGCTTTGAGATAGTAGAGAAAATCACCTTCTCTTTGTTGGCTTTGGCCCCGCCACTGGAATTCTCTCCCAAGTCTTTTGAAATCTAAAGTTGAAATCGGTCAGCTGCTCATTGGGAGCTCTCTTGATGGTTGTCAGCTGCTCCAAAAGAGACAAGTTGTCTCCCTTTTCTCCAAATTGTTCATGAAGTGCTATACACAGCTGATTCCAATTTGTGATAGAACCAGCTCCAAGGCTTCTAAACCATTGCAATGCTTTCCCCTTGAATGAAGATGCCAGCAACTTGACAACCACTTGCATCTCATTGATTTCATGGATTGCACAAAGGTTAGCAATATCTTTAACATGATCACCTGGAGTAGTCTGATTTTCTCCAGTGAAGTATGGAATGTTCTTCAAGGCTACAATAGGAATTGGATGTTGTGCATTGAGGGAAAGTGGGCTGCTGCCTATGAAGTTGACATAGGAGTTGTTTTGTGCCATTCTAATTGGTCTTAAAACCCTTGTTGACTGAATGAAAGGCCTACCAGGTGGAGGAGTTGAGAGAGTTCTGTTTGGTGGAGATGGAGACCTTTGAATCCTTCTTCCTCTTTGCCTTCTTCTTGGAGATAATTGCAGGTATTCAAACAACACTTCTTCTTCTCCAACTCTTGACCTTGTGGTGACTCTTCTCATGAGTTTTCAGGCCTGCACTGCTGAAACTAGGTGGTTCTTCCCCTTGGAGTCGCCAGATATGCAAATAATAGCTCTTTTTCAAGCAAGAAAATTGCAGCAGATGCACATCAACTTCGCTGCAATAAAAATGAGACCTCTAGTGTCCCACCGGGCGTGCCAAAACTGTTGATGGAAAATCACAGGACTTCCCCGGATGTTGATCACTCTAGCATCCAAGTGTGATTGCACAACATGGAATCCTTTCTCCAAGTGTGGGACTTGCAAAATGAGAAAGGAATCTCCAGAGAAGGCTGGTTCCTATTCCTCTGTTCAGATGCACACGAAAAATGCAGAGGGTTTACTCAAAACCTAATCTAATCTTGCCAAGGAGACAGGTAAGAAGATGCATAAAAATAAACCTAAGCTAACAGAGGTGATGCACCGAGGAATGAAGAACACCTATCTTGCCAATAAACACAGACCATTCAAATGTGATGCAAGATCATGCACAGATAACAAAATTTGTAGTGAAAGACCAGGAGGATGCAAATGAACACAGAGAGGGTTGAGAATCATCCACAGACATGCATTACTTGCTCCAAAGATTGATACAATACACTACAAAATGCCAAGAGGCAGAGTCACATTACAGTTTCAAATGGGAGGTTCGAACTCCACAAATTTTCCTGATAAAGAGAAGAAGGGAGGAGCAAAACAGGAATGTTCGACCCTTAGAAAGAAGCCCCTCTTACAATATATAGGAAGAAAGAGAGAGGGAAGAGAGAGGAAAGTCAGATCTACCCCAACCACTTCTAGGTTACATTTAACTCATCTCATTATGGCAGAAGTGGTGAATCCTGGAAAAATGGCGGACTGTCTAGCAGAAACGGTGAACTGTCTGTTGTATTAAAGCTGGTTGTTGAAACATCACTTCTGTCTATTATTACATGCCAGAGGTGTTTCTCAATTTTCTCACTCCAAAATGAACCAAAATTCAAGATTGACCCCGGAATCATGTAGAGAATTTTTCCAGCTTTCCATTGATATAAAGAACGTGAAAATCTAAGCTCTGGATCGAAAGTTATGGCGATCTGAAGATTTAGGGAAAAAATAGGCCAAAATCGGATCGGCGGGAAAAGTTTGAATTTTTCCCACGCTCTGCCACTTGGATGACACGTGTCGGCGCTGATTGGATGAGAAATTCTCTCTCCTTCCCTTTCCATGGGTTTTCCTTGAAAATTTTGACTTTTCTTACACTTTGGAAAAGTTTTCATTTTCCCCCGCACCCCGCCACTTGGGACACGTGGCATCATTTGGTTCGTTGACAGGGTGCGGGGAAAACCTTTACCTTTTAGTTTTGGGCCAAAACTTTGCTAAGTTTCCAAAACTCTCCCCGAGCTCCGAACTCCCCGCCACGTGGCACGATTTCATTGGACGCGGGCCCTCCTTGTCTCTGTTTGCGGCCCTTTCACCTTTTCACGTCCCACGTGTCCCTCGCGTACCTTTGGCCCGGATGTCCCAAACTGTCTGGGACAAAAATCTCCGAACCGCCCGATTCGGGCTTCCTTGCTCCTCTTTGCGGTGAAGACACGTGGCAAGATTCCATTGGCTCTCGGCTCTTTCGGCTTTTCACGTCCCGTGTGCGTACTTTGTCTCGGTGTCCTGCATTTAAAGTTCCCTGTTTCAGCCGATCCGGGCGGTTCGCGTCCTCCGCGTACCTTTGTCCCAACTATCCCGGACTGTCTGGGACAAATTTCTCCGAACCGCCCGAAATGGGCTGACTGTTTGCTCTCGGCCACTTCGCCTTTTCGCGTCCTTTGCGTCCTCACGGCCCAGATGTCCCAGACTGCCTGCACAACAGTTAGTCAATTTTTTCACCTTCGGCTGGTTCACCCTTTCGCGTCCTACGCGTCCCCACGGTCCGGATGTCCCTTTGCTTTGCGCGGCGTCAAGCGGTTTTTCACCGATTCGGGCCCCGACATCCCAACTGTCCCTAGTCTTTGCCTTAGTCAATTTTCTCTCGTATTTCACCTCAAGCTCGGCTCTTTTGCAACTTTTTCACATACTTTTAAAACGTTGGGTTTTCTTCTTGGACAGGAGGATTAGAAAGAAACCGAGGGGACCCCAGAAACACGATTTTTTTCCTTGAATCAATATGTTATCAAAATTACCTTGGGGGGGTGAATTTTGGATAACAGTACTACAAGTTCAGTACAGGCACATGGTGTGAGGCCGATGGCACCTCCACAAGCACCGGGACAGGGTCCCAATTCATAGGTAGGGGTGGGACAAGGTCCCACAGGATAGGTATAGGGGTAGAGGCCGATGGGGCCACCACAGACAATACCCATATCCAAGTTACAGGATGCCCTAGGTGAGGCCAGATATTACCAGGACTAGTTGATGGTAGCGGGGATAGATTTTCTATCCTATAGAGAGTACAGGGCACAATATGCCTTGAGTGAGAGGACCAGATCCCATACCCACAGCGTGGAGAGCACAGGGGGCCATCGAGCTCCAAGACAGGATCAGGGTGAGGCCACTAGTTTATGGAGGCCAGCTCCAGGTGATGTACCCATAGGGACACTCGACCATGACCTATGACGGGTGGTGAGATGTTATCAGGTTGCCAGATAGGAGCCGAGGAGGAGACATGAGAGACTGATATGGAGGATATCCGGTAGGATGATGTCTGATGTACATCCCTCCATTTTGATGTATTTTAGTCATTTTTGATATATACCAGCCTGCATGCCAAAGAGAGTGAGGATGTATACGAGAGTTTTGTATATTTTTGATCATATACCGGCCTGCGTGTCGAAGATGGTGAGGATGTATATGAGAGTTTTGAGAGATTTTGTTATATACACCGGCCTGCGTGCTGAAGATATTTGAGAGTTATGTATATGGATACACATGTTTGGATGTTTTTATTTATATATATGATGATGATTATGGTCATTATGTGTATACATGGTTGTGGTTATCTTTCTATTTTGATTGGTATATGTGATGTAAACCAAGTAGTGTAGGCATGATAAAGTCCAGGTCATAGGCATGAATCGAGTTAGGTTGTAGGCATGGATGGATTCAGGTTGTTGGTTTAGGCATGGATTGAGTCAGGTTTTGGTTTAGGCATGGATGGAGTCAGTCATGGGCATGGATTGAGTTAGGTCACGAGCATGGATTGAGTCGGAGGTTTTGGTTTAGGCATGGATTAACTCGGGTTGGTTTAGGCTCGGATTGAGTCAGGTTGGTTTATAGATGGTTGAGTTGAAATGGGTTGAGTGTGAAATTCATTAATTTGTGTAATTAATGATGATATGGGTCATGTTTGAGGTGTTTTATATTAACATGCATGATAATGGTAAAGAAATGGTAGACATAATGAATGTATGAATGGTGATGATAAAAGTGTACAACAATTTGTTGTGTGTTTGGTTTAATTTCCAAGTTTTTATATAAGAAGGAAACTAACTAGGGTAGAATGTGATTTAGGAAAAGGGAAGGAATTGGTTGGGGTAGAGAGTGGTCGAGCTAACCTCCAAGGGCCCCATGCCCTTGGAGTGTTACCTACATAGTCCCGGTGAAAAGGGACCTCAGGTCGATGTAGTTCTCCCATAAGCTAGGGAAGAATGTGAGGAGGTAGGAGTATGGGTTGGTAGGTTATAGGCATGATTGAGTCTAGGTCTTTTAGGTATGGGTGAATTGTGGGCACATTGGTATGGGTGATTTTGAGTTGATTGTGGTGAAAGAGGAAAATTACCCAACGATAATCATTGGGAATCTAGTCCTGTATAAGGTAATCAATACATAATGAAGAAGGTTAAAAGACAAGAGGAGGTGAATAAGACACCTAATTGGTAAGGATCATAATGAGTAGGTCATACCTTGGATAGGATGATGAATGTAAGACCCTAAAGACATTGCATGATTGATTATTCCAAAGGTGAAGAGTAGTCACATGATCATCGAATGTCACAGCTTCAAAGCAGTCCCTTGAGGCGAGGAAATGAAAGTGTAAATGCTTGAGGGTGAAAAGTGCTTAGTTTATATGGTATTTGATAACATACCTTTTGGCAAGAGATCTAAGGTCACAATGAGCAAGTTGATGATGAAAAAGTTTTTGTTTTGACTTATATTTGAGATAGACTGATCGATGTGGGAAGTCTATATGGGATGAGGAAATTAACTCCTTGAGGTCTTCATGAAGCTGATCGATGTGAGAAGCTTCAAATTGTCTTTCCTCTTTTTTTTTGAAAGAGCTTTACATAACTATCCTTCGAGGGAGAAGTCTATTTATAGCAACGATGTAGAGAGAAAGATATCCTTTTGAGGGAGTCATTTTTATTGGAAGTTTGACTCAAGGAGTTTAATTCCATGTGAGTGATTTTAAGTCATGAACAAGAATAAGGTGAAGAATCGATTCTTGTTCAGAAAGTAAGGTGAAATGACCATGGGATCTCATCTAAAAGCAGATGAAAAGTATCTATGAGAATCATGCCATGTGCAGCGCCGTGGTACACATATTTAAGAGAAGATAAAAGAGTGACGGGTATTCACGTGATTCTTGTTTAGTTGTTAGGGCGGTATAGTGAAAGGAGGAAAGTGAAAAGTGCTTAAGGGACGAGCATGAAAGGAGGTAGAAGGTGAGGTAGGACTGAAAGTCAACAATATAATAGTCGAAGGTGCAAGGCATTAAGGGGCTCAGGTTGGGGTTTACCATTTAGTGAAGATAAACGATAAGCACCTGATCCATAAGTATGAGTCACAATGTATGGTCCAAGCCAATTAGGAGCAAATTTGCCCCGTTTAATTTTTTCTTCTTTGGTTACATGCTTATTTTATTTCAGGATGAGATCACCAACTTGGAAGGTTCATTCATGGACACGTTTTTCATAGGCACGTTTGATACATTTTTAGTAAACTTGGAGGTGGTAAAGAGCATTAAGACAACGTTCATCTAATAACTCAAGCTGTGCTAAATGGTCCTGATGAAAGTCGTCATCATTGAGCATGTCATGGAGAGAAATGCAAAGTGAGGGAATCCAGACTTTGAGAGGCGTAACAACTTATGTACCATAGACCAGAGAAAAAGGTGTGGCAGCGGTGGAAGTGTGAATACTAGTGTAGTACACCCACAAGGCGAAAGGAATGTGCGTATGAGCTAGCCCTTCCCAAAGATCGTTAACCACTTTCATGAGAATTTTGTTTAAGGTTTTATTAGTGGATTTGGCTTGGTCATTGGTTTATGGGTAATAAGGTGATGAGAAACTTAGCTGAATGTTGAAGGCGTCACAAAGTTTTCACAAGGTTTTATTTTTGAATTGTTTTCTATTATCAGTGATGAGGCGGTGTGGGACACCAAAGCAATAAATGATGTGATGATTGATGAACTCACATATTTTCTCATATTTCATGGAGATGAGAGGTATGAATTTAACCCATTTTGTGTAGTATTCGGTAGCGGTGATGATCCATTGATGTCGTTGGGAAGAATGGGGATTGATCTCTCCGACAAGATCCAAACCCCATTGAGAGAAGGGCCAAAGGTCATAGGAGACCTGTAAGGCATGAATGGGTGTATGATGAAGGTTGGCATGTTGTTGGAATTTTACACAACGCTTAACGTAGTTGTAAAAATCATGGTTAAGGGTCGTCCAATAATAGCCTAGGTGAAGAATACGCTTAGCAACAATGAGGCCACCGAAGTGACCTCCACATATGCCATCATGAAATTCCTTAATGGTATAAGGAATTTCAAAACTCATAAGGCACCGTAAGAGAATACCATTGAAGCTGCACTTATAGAGGAGGCCACCCATGATGACGTAATGAGATACGTTTTTAATAAAAGTGCGTTGTCCATTACGAGTGAGGTCGGGAGGCAAGATGGAGAGAGAAAGATAGTCTAAGTATTGTTTATACCAAAGGTCACTCGGGTCCGGGGTGATGGTTCCGATAGAGTAAACCTCATGAGGTAAATAAGAGGGTGATTGGAGTTCTTTGTATGGTGAAATTTTTTTAGAGTTGGCGGGTGAAGTGGGTATTTGAGAAGCCAAGTAGGCCATGGTATCTACAAATTTGTTGGTAGAGCGGGGGACGGTTTGAAGGTCATAACGGTCAAAGGTAGTCAAAATTATGTCCACATGATGTTTATACTTTTGAAGTGTCTCATTACAACATTGGTATATACCATTGACTTGGTTTATGACCAATTGAGAATCACCAAAGATGTTGATGGACTTAACATCTAAGGCATAGGCAGCCTGGAGACCTAATATGAGCGCTTCATATTCGGCAATATTGTTTGTAAAATCAAAATCAAGCTTGAAAGATAGAGGCATGGGTTCACCATCAATTAGAATGAGGATAACGCCAGCCCCACCCCCATGCTGACACTTAAAATCATCAAAGAAGAGTGTCATTTGGTAAGCGGGTTTGTCTAGCGAAAGGGAACAATTGACTCATCCGAAAAGTCAAAGTTAAAGGGTTAGTCCTAAGAAATAGGTGAATCAGCCAATTGGTCGGTGATAGCTTGGCTCTTGATGGAATTTTGATGGATGAATTCAAGGTTGAGGTCTACCGAAGCATAATCTAGTGTGTGGCATGTTGATTTTGGTAAGGTCTGACATACATGAAGTGTAAGGGGTCGGTATTGGTCACAACATAGGTTTTGCGGTTAAGTAGGTAATGGCGGAGTTTGGTGGCAATGAAAACTAAGGATAAGAAAAGTTTTTGGCATGGGTGTATCAGGTTTCATAGTCCAAAAGAGTATGGCTTATGCAATAAACCGCTTGCTCCTTGTGTTGTTCATCACGATGAGCGAGCATGGCCCCTAAGGAGTGATCGTGAGTGAGATGTATTTGTAGAAGGGTTGATCATCTTTAGGTGGAATGAGTACAGGTGGTTAGAGAAGTTATTGTTTTAAGGCCTCAAAAGCTTTGTGGTAGTCATCTTCCCATTTAAAGGAGACATCCTTGTTGAGAAGATGATGAAATGGTTGA
This sequence comes from Taxus wallichiana var. yunnanensis, assembly GCA_018340775.1. NCBI lineage: Eukaryota > Viridiplantae > Streptophyta > Pinopsida > Cupressales > Taxaceae > Taxus > Taxus wallichiana. The sequence goes on from CM031242.1 coordinate 773,964,362, forward strand.
CACCGATCACCAATTGCAAAATGAAATGACGAATAGATCGCAACTTACCTTGCAGGCTATGGAGTTGCCTACGATTAGTGGGCAGAGGCATTTCAAGAATGGCTTTAACTTTAGTAGGGTCAACCTCTATACCATGTAAGGAGATGATAAATCCCAGGAGTTTTCCTGAGAGAACCACAAAGACACACTTCTTGGGCTGAAGGTAAACACAATACTTAATGAGGCGGTCAAAGATGGTTTTTAGGATGGTGAGATGCTCGGAGCAGCATTTGGATTTGGTAAGGAGGTCGTCCACATAATCTTCCAATATATGATGCATGATGTCATGGAAGATGTAAGTCATAGCCCGTTGATATGTAGCACCAGCTTTTTTAAGGCCAAAAGGCATGACTCGATAGCAGAAGGTTCCCCTAAGGGGTGATAAATTTGGTTTTGTGTTGATCCTATAGGGGAAGCAAGATTTGATTATAACCTGAGAAGCCATCCATGAGTGATAGCATCTCATGACTAGTGGTAAAGTCAAACAGTTGGTCAATACCAGGTAGAGGGAAGTCATATTTTAGGCAAGTGAGGTTGAGGTCACGAAAATGCATGCAAATGCGGAGCTCCCCTATCGCCTTAGTGACAAGGACAATGTTATAAATCCATAAAGGATAATCAATAGGTAAAATGAAGGAAACAGAAAAGGAGGCATTGAATTTCTTCAACCAGAAGGGCAATGTCAAGGTGTATTTTCCTAAACTTTTGTTTTATGGGTTTTGCATTGGCAATGGTTACAATATTGTAGACCACTATGGTGGGGTCAATACCGAGCATGTATGTGTAAGACCAAGCAAAATCATGGTTATGGTTTTTGAGAAAGAGGTGACGGATTCTGTCAAAAACATCTAAAGATTGACCGATATTTAGAATGTGTGGGTCGTCTTGGGTATGAATGTTGATTTTGAGAGTCAATGAGTTCAACATGGTTTGCATCACGAGACGGTAATGACCGATGAACATATGAGTCTTCAACACCAAGGTAGGTGAGTATAGATTCATCATCCCGACATTGACCAATGTTAATTGAAGGTGTATTGTCATCAATCATTTCGAGTGGTACAGGAAGGGAAGAGAGGAGGGAGTCTCGCCATCACGTTGATAAGTCAGAGCCCCGCAGAAATGGTGTTTATGAATTTTTTTTAGGAGGAATGGATTTTGGATCCATCGACTCTATCGGTGAAGGTGGAAAAGAAGGTGGAGCGGGTGAGGAAGGTGGAGGAGGGCTGATGTCCCCAATGAGTTCAATGCAGGCCTTCTTGGTAGGTGGTTCATCAAAGCCAATACCACTATGGTCGTTATGTTTACGGGTAGTACATGGAATAATAGTATGACATCATTGCTCGTAAAATCCAAAACCAAAACCCTTCGACACACATCGGTGTAAGAAGGTGTGGGTGAAATGATGATTGGTGAGTGATTGGAGGTCGGCAGAAAATGGGCGGGTTTGTGATGGTGGTTCAGGTGTATAAGTGGTAGTATCAAGTCCCCCATAGGTGAGATTGGTACGAAGGTGGGGAGGACTATAAAGAAGGTGCTCTCCTATGCGGTGATCATAGCGAGGGTGTTGGTGAAGACTTCCATACTCTTGTGTAGTAAGGAATGTGTTGACACTATATAGGTGATACTACCCCAGAGTGAGGCATTGAAAAATGCCTTCTAAGGGATTAGGTTGATATGTGGGTAGTCGGGATGGAAGATGTGTCGAGGTTGGATCGGAGGTGGAACCAGTGATTGGGAGGTTGTGATCGATCGGCCGGGAGGTTACTGGAAGTGGTAGGAATGGAGGATGTAGTTGTGGTTGAGGTAGTGGCGTAACCGGTGAGTGGAGGTGTAGGTGATGAGGTGGTGGTCGTGGAGGTAGATGCTTTAATGAGTATAAGCACGTCATTGGGTCGGTAAAGCATGTTGTAGGTTTTGAAGGGTGATGGATCGAGACGGAATGGTATAGGTGTGTCCTTTATGCTCAAACTTCATACAACGATGCAAAGTGGAAGGAACACAACCCATTACACGAATCCGGGCCTACCAAGAAACATGTTATATTGAAATTCCCCTCCAAGAACTAAAATAACTCTGAACAGTGTGGGGACCACTCGAACATGGAGGATGACGGTGCCAAGTGTGGAAGTGATAACGTCATTGAATGAACACAACACGGCGAGATGTTTATCGATGCAAATGTCGGTATGCACATTTGGGTGAATGCATGGGAGGAGATGATATTAATGCTAGCGCCCCCATTGATCATAACATGTCATACACGTATATCATCAATGTGGATAGAGATGAAGAGAGATGGATCTAGGTCATCGGTTTGGTGCGGTGTGATCTCTTCATCTGAGAAGCTAAGGGTGGCTACTTGGTGAGTAGGTGGAGGTGTAGATGAAGGTGGTAATTTGGTGAGAGAGGCTACATGATGGGGTGTAATAATGGAGGCCATGGGTGTAGGGTCATTAGGTAAGACCTCAATAGACTAAAGAACCTCCATGAGAGCTTGACGATGGGATTCTAAGGTTTGGATGAGGTCATATAGGGACATTTTGAGGGGGATTGGTGTAGTTGTTTGAGCATCGTACGGTGTGTAACCCCATTATAAATAGGATATGTGGGGTTGCAGATAGTGATTTTAGGTGTGGGTGCAGATGGTATGTTGGGTATAGGATTGGTTGGTGGGTTAGTTGCCTTTTCCTTGCCTTTATCCTTCTGAGTGTGGGTAGTAATGTGGATCATGTTGATCTGAGGTGGGAGGTAGGTGAAGTAGGTGAGCCATGAAAGGTATAGTGACAAGAAGGGAAAAGCCAAGTGGTGGGAAGGAACCTTGTGAGATGAGTTGAGAACACCAATATTTGGGTGGTGGTTTGGAGAGTTATATGATGAAAACCATGTTAATTTCAAATCTTGGGGGTGGCTCTAAGAGTCATGGAGGTGGAGGTCTTGGTCATTGAGTAAGCGATTAGGGAAGAACTGTGGAAATGGGTGCTGGTGAAATGGGGTCCTCATCGAGAAGGTCATCATCATCAAAGTTTTCTTCAGGAGGAAAAAATTGGATAAGAACAGTTTTCAAAGCCTTATAGTCCTCCACATCGTGCCCTAGCACATGATGGTTGGAAAATTTTTTGGTGTTGTCAAACCCCTTTGGTTTGGGTTTAAGAGGGTCATAAGGTTTGAGAGGTGGTAATGTGATGACAAAAGTTTCAAGGAGGTTGGTTAAAATTTTGGCATAGGATCTCGCCAGTGGATCACAATGGGAAGTGAATGTGGGTTTGGGTGTAGGTGCGGATGAATGTAGAGGAAGGGTCTTTGTAAGAGGGGGAGTGGGTCAAGCTATGGTTTTAGGTGCTGGAGTGGTCTTAGGTATTGGTCATGTTTACTTGGGTAGGGGTATGATAGATGAACTGTAACGCCTCGTGATTTCATTATTGTTGTCAAAGTAATGATAAGACAAATGGTTTTACCCTATGTTGTTGGCACCCTTGTGTATCAAAAATTAAATGAAAACTTGATGTGAACACGTAATCACAATATCATGAATAAGCTAAGGACGATCTCCATAGATGAGAACCCTACTAATCCAGGGTTTATCTTATTGATGAACTGTTCTCGCTAAGGTCACATTACATCGTTTATAATGTTGTATGTCATAAAATCCTTGGTGTAAATTTAAGCCTCGAAAGTGATTTGCGATGTTGTTGCTTATCTCTATTAAATTGTTAACATTATAGTTTTTATAACTAAGTAATCTTAAGGCTTTGATGATTTTGATAGTTCACTTAATGACTTAATTTAAAATGTGATCAAGACTTCTGTTGGTTTATAATAGATCTTAAACTGACCATCCGATAGTCTTCCCATTTGATGACTAATGCCATCATGATTTTATTTCCAGGGATAAAGGGGCTATAAATCGATCACAGAGACTTAATTATTAAGAATTAAGGGCATCAACCCCTATGAGTATGAATGAGAAACTTTCTTGATCAACGCTAACATTGTAACATCTATATATATACATGTGAATATATATACATATACATATATATAGATTGCAAAAAGGAAAGAAAATCTAATCCTAGTGGTATAGTTCTAAACCTAACATTCAAACCTGTTACTTGCGAAGCTAGATGTGAACATAAATTTATCTATTTGAAAGGATGTATATGCATATGAAAATTGTATGAAGCCTTAAGTTATGCGAAGAAAGGATAAACAAATTTATATTGGTATAAAATATTTTTTGGTCATTTAAAAATGATATAAGGTTGCTCAAATTCAAACGATTGATGAGGTGGCACCCATTGCCTAATAGCTGTACTCACAATCCTTAATTATCTCCGCCAACTGATTTTGGAGTGAAGTATTTTGGTAATGTAAATCACCTTGCATGGCATGAAGTATGACTTGCTAAATTTAAGGGAAAGCTAAGAATAGTTGGTTTGTAAATTGGTGGCAACTCCATTAACTCTACATTTAATGTCTTTTAATGCCCACCTTCCTCGAAAAGTGCGTGAACGGTTTGGGGGAAAAAAAGTTTAGTTTTGGTATTGAATCACTTCATTACATGAAACTCGTAGAAGCTCTGCATGCAAAAGTGGAACTATGTGTTGATGCGAGTTTGCATGGAGAAAACAACAGTTGAGTAGTTGGAACAAGTTCCCAGACTCATTAAAATATCATGGGAAATTTGTGATCTCTTGAATGAAAGAATTAGTTCTACAAAGGTTTGGGGATTTTCCTGAGTAATCATGAAAGTTTTGTAAGGAAAGAAAACACTAGCGTAATAGGCATGATACACTCTGAAATTTTCATAATTTCTTGCTCTATTTAGTAATTTCACAAAAATAACCTTTCCTTGTATGAAATTTTGTGTTTATAATTTTAGAGATATAGAATCGTTTAATACTTTCTCTGTAGAGCATGAATTGCTATGGCTTCGTGATGTATGTTGTTAAAAGTGATTAACTAAGTACATGCTTCAATGAGGGTTATTATCATTAAGAAAAGAATATAATCTTGAGATGTTTGAGGACTGTTGTTAAAATGATTACTGGGTTTGATTTGATACGCCAACATTGTTGAAATCTTCTTGCAACTGTGAATAGATTTCTACCCATAATGTAGAAAAATTTGTTTAATTTGTTACCCATCTCTTCATGGATATGAATAAATATAGTGAGATATTGTGGTATGATGGAAATTGTTCTGTGTGAGTTTTTTTATAAATGTCTTTCCTTGACCTAGTGTTTGGGGGATTTACGCAACTGGGTTTGATTCTTTAAATAAATCTATGCCATGGAGCTGTGTTGGTCTTGTAGGAGGCATCATCGATACTTATAATTGACATTGTTTTATTTAAAATAAGTATCTATACTGAAGAAAAACAACTGAATTTAATATTATCAACGAGTTATAGATAACAAGGACAGCTTGTAATATTTTCAAGGCTCTTTCTCTTCGACCCTTGAATGGGCAGTTTTGAATGGCGCCTTTGGTCTACTCCATAGCCACTATGATGGCTCGGTGGAATAGATGAGTTTCCTAACAATTAAGCTGTTGTATCTTGTTTACAATTTAAGATTGTATAAGTTCCAGATACTTCATTCTATTATTTCATGTTGATCTCATTGTTGTTTCTTTATAACTCTAGAACTATTCCAACTTCTTCGAGGTTTAAAGCCGGTTGTGGAAAGGTTATATTGAGATTTGATTATTGTGATGGTTAAGTCCAACTTCTTAAAATATCGTCATGTTCCATCATAGCCTCTATAACGGAAGATGGACAGTCTCTTTTAAAACCTTGTATGTTACTTAGTGAGCTAATTTATTCACTATTATTACTAAAGCACGGATCTTCTTGCAATTATTGCTGAGTTCGAAAGTGATGTCGACTTCGACTAAGAATCTCCTTCCTCTTGTAAGATATGCGGTTCTTTGTTGTCCATTAGGAAACCATCCTAAAAAGTGAGCTGATATTCTAAGAATTTATGCATTAGATTTTACGGTTGAAAAGGTGTTAAACAATTCCTTTTATTGAGCGCGCCTCATCTCAACGTATGAGTTGGTAATGATAGTAGAGTTTGATTTCTTGATCCTTACGCTCTTATCTGTGCTTGCTGGGTTTATGTTCTAAATGATGGAAACTGAATCATTAAGTAGGGTGGGGATTAAAGTTGTCCCTAAATAGGAAGTATCTTGGCTTTAGGGTTGTAAAGTTTGGTGGTATTACCCTTACAGTAGTAAATAACACAATACAAGTTTGTTGATCACATTGTCATACTATGTGTTATATTAAGAAACTGAGGCATCGATTTTATATGGTAACCCATCCTGGGACAAAACGGGAAGCCATATACTCCTACTCCTATAATAGATGAGAACTAGATTCGTCCTTTAACCGAGTCCGTGAGATGTGACAGATCCTCTCCGGGTGTAATGATTCTAATTTGAATTATGTGGTATCTCGAAACCCTAAGTGATTCTTTCTCTTATAAAGAAACTATAATTGGTTTCATTATTTAAATACGGGGTTTCCTTAACATTTTGAAAGTTCCTTATTGACCTTTCCTGGTTGTGTCATGAATTTAGTTCAGTATGATCTAACCTTGTTCAATATAATGGGTTAGGAGATCATTCTTAAATTCAGAGTCATGTGAAGTCTTGACTTACCGGGAAAAGCTGGTTTTCTAGAAGTTGAATTTCGTGTTGAGAAAAATCACGAGATATTAAATGTCCGAGATGAATTTTTTGGGTTAAGTAATAATTATATTATCTCATCAACTCATGGTACCTATGCTCTTCTATAATTTTAAAGACCTTAGTGTTTATCAGGTCTTGATACGATGAAACATATACGAAGAAGGAATTGTGTACTCTTTTCTATTCTTGGAATGCTCATATAAGTGCTTAAGTCTCAAGAAATAGTTGTATGGAAAAGTAAGTCTGAAATTGATTTCTTCCATGGATCATTAAATTGCTTGTTTCTGTCATGTTATAGAAAGAATTTTTACTTAAGCCTTGCAATATTGATTTATAAAAATAATATGGGTTATTTCTATGAAATAATTAAGTAGAGTATGTCATTATGGTAAGTTGGTACTTATCATGCTCGGTTCACAATGAACTGACTTGTGCTAACAATTTTGCGAGATAAATGCGAGAGAAGGAAGGGTGAAGTATTTAGTTTTTTATATTATTTTGACCGAGGAAAGTTCAAAGATATGACTGACTTGAATGTTCATAAATGAAATACATCTTCTTGGAAATGGGAAAGGCTTTGCTATTGAATATAACTGGTTTATTCATTTAAAAGAAAGATTTTGGTCATGCATAAAGTCATGAGTTTTATTTATCTCATAAATGTAATTAAAACAAATTTCTTGCTGATATATATATTGTTTCGTAAGTGGTTGATTGTTGATTGACGAGTTATGAGTCATAAATCTATCAAGTTAAGAAATCAACATCTACAATACTATTGTATTAATCATTAGTATCAAGCATGTAGTAAGTACTATACACATCTTATGTGTGAGATTCTAAGGATCATATAAGGGACTATTGGAGGAACATTGCCTAAATATATCTTGTTCTAAGTAATTATATGTTAAGCATACTTGGAAATAGTTGAGGTTGCTTCAATGGATAATTGTCTCATTATAAAGTGCAATATATCAACCTACCTTAGCAAGTTGTGTTAAGTTCTCCAAAGGTTTTGTATAGAATGTACACAACCAACAAAAGATATCTAGAAGTAAGATTGTCTAATATGTTGTTGCAAATCAGTAGCACCCCGGATGCAAATCGGTTTCTAAGTTGATGTTTCGGGCATCCAAAGTGTGATTGCACAACATTGAAACCTCTCTCCAGTGTGGGACTTGTAAAATGAGAGAGAATCTCTAGATTAGAGGTTGGTTCCTCAAACTCCTCCGATCGAGATCTATTATTTGCACAAGCTGCAGAGGTTCGAGATCCTAATTCTACCCTAGATTGCAGGAGACGGATAAAAATGCAAAAATGAAACTAAACTAAAGATGGTGATGCACCAAAAGGAGTGGTGAAACATTTTTACCCCGTAAATAGACACAAATTCATGAAATGCAACAAGGGAAAACATACACAAGCTGATAGATGTAATTAGAGGTCTTAAAATGAAGTAAAACAATACAAACGAGAGAATTTGAAAGCATTCGCAGAGTTTGCAGATCAATTCCATGTAAAAATCTCTTGCATTCCACCATAAAAGAGGTATCAACCTATTAAAAGCTGTGAAAAAGGTCTGATTCTTACAACTATCACTTCTTTGGAGGTGAAAGAAGAAGTTTGTAATGCCAAAACGTGTTCAACCATGAAGAAATGAGCCAAATCGCTTTTACAAAGGCATAGGTCGAGCCCAAGAGAGAGAAAATGTAAAAACGTGGGAGCCCATTCCTAAATTGATGGAAAATGCATTAAAACAATATGGAGGACCTTAAAAACCCGTACCACTGTCATTTTTGACCATATTGGAGAAGAATGCGACCCATTACGTATTAAATTTGGTTGTTGAAATGTCATTTCGGCCATGGACATGTACCCGAACCATTTTTGAATTTTCTCTCTCAAACTGAACCAAAATTAGAAATTGACCATGAAATCATGTAGATAATTTTAACAGCTTTCCAATGATATAAAGAACGTGAAAATATGAGCTCTGGATCAAAAGATATGATCATTTGAAGATTTAGGGCAAAAGCGGCCCAAAAACGGATCAATTTTTCGGTGTCTTCGTGAGCAACATCGTGGGCAAAAACGGCACAAGGGGCACCTTCGCCATATTTTTCAGTGTCTTCGTGAGCAACATCTTTACGAAAACTTAGAGAAGTGTGCTTTCTTTCAGACCAAGGTGTAGTATTTGGGTCATATCATTTCCGGGAAGGCATCACCATTGATCCTTCCAAAATTAGAGCCATTATGGATTGGCGGCACCCACTACATGACCGAGGTGCACGACTTCATGGAATTAACAGATACTACCGATATTTGTTTAGGACTTCTCTCAGATTACACACCCTATTGCTTCCCTTTAGAGGAAAGGAAGAAGTTTTTTTGCTCGGGACAGAGATGCGAGCATGCCTTTAGGATATCAAGGAGTGCCTCACTACAACACCTATTCTTGAAGTTACGGATCCACAGGTGAGTTCTTCATTTACACAGATGCTTCGTTAGCAGGGCTTGGAGGTGTACTTGATGCGGGATGGAAGAGTAGTAGCTTTTGAGTCTCAAAAACTCAAGGATCACAAGCTTAATCATCCTACCCATGATCTTGAGCTTAGGACAATTGTGCATGCTTTGGTTAAATGGAGACATTTTCTTTTTGGATGGAGATTCACACTTAGGGTGACCATTTGAGTCCTCACCACCTCTTCATGTAGCCCAATCTCAACGCTCATCAACGACGTTGGATGGAGTTGCTTCATGAGTATGACATGGAGATTGAGCATGTGAAGGGGAAGGAGAATGTGGTATTATCTCAGTAGATGGAGGCATGTGGCTATGGCCACCTCAATGAGTACAGATTTGTGGAGCAGGATTCTTTAACAACTTCCTCTTAACAACTTCTACATTATAGTACGAGCAAAGATCAAGTCATAGAGACCCCTTGAAGGGAAGTTTGATGGTTTTTCCTTAGAGGTAGATGGTCTTCTCAGGAATAGAGGCTGGATATATGTTCCCAGAGATGGAGGCTTGAGGTAGGACATCTTGGTAGAGGCACATTGTGCACCCTATTCAGCCCATCTTGGGGTGAAGAAGATGCACGCCACCTTAAGATAGTTGTATCATTGGAGAGGACTTCGTAGAGACGTGGCCCGATTTTGTCACAGTGTTTAGAGTTCTAGAGAGTTAAGGCCAAGCATCGGTATCCGGCGAGCCTTCTTTATCTTCATGCCATCTCTGCAATGGAAGTGGGACACCATTTCCATGGATTTCATTGTTGGGCTACCGATGTTGAGATATCACCATGATGCCATTATGGTCACGGTTGATAAATTGACAAAAGTGGCTCACTTTTCTTTGGTGAAGACCACTTATATAGCTAGAGTAGTGACATGAGTATATTTGGATGAGATTGTCAAGTTGCACGAGATTGTGGAAGATCATTTGTGACCGTGATCCTTTGTACACTTCACATTTCTGGACTACCATGCAGTATGTCCTCGGGATGAGGATCAACTTCATATGACATATCAACCTTGAGACAAATGGATAAACCGAGTGAGTGAATCAGATTTTAGAGGATATGCTTAAGATGTATGTGATGGATCAGCAGTCTAAGTGGGAGGAGTACCTATACTTAGTGGAGTTTTCCTACAATAACAGTTTTCAGAGTTCTATAGGCATGGCTCCTTTTCAGGCTTTATATGGTAGAGAGTGCAAGATACCTCTTAGCTGGGACAGTTAGAGGACAAAGTATCTCTTGGAGCAGCTCTTCTATAGGACATGGAGTATTAGGTAGTGTTGATCAGGCAGAGATTACGAGAGGCACAAGACAGACAAAAAGAAGTATGTGGATTAGCATAGGATTGATCGTAGTTTTGATGTGGGCATGAAGGTGTTCCTTTGTGTTAGGCCACACAAGAGCCCTATCCATTATGGAAAAGGTTCTAAGTTAGCTCCTAGATTCATTGGTCCTTTTGAGATCTTGGAGCATATCGGCCCTTTGGCCTACCATCTAACATTGCCACCCAACTTGTCTCGCATACATGATGTGTTTCATGTTTCGGTTCTTAGGAGATATATTGTAGATCTATCTCATGTGTTGGATTGGACATCATTGCAGGTGTAGGATCAGGGGTAGGTGATGGTGGAGCCCATTTGCATCCTAGATCATAGGACCCTAGGCCTTCGAGGCAGAGAGGTTGATCAGGTTTGGGTGTAGTGGGATAGATATGATGAGACTGTAGCTACCTAGGAGGATGCTACTTCATTACTAGTGTAATTTCTGCATTTGTTCCAGTGAATTCTTGGAGGAAGTCGAGTATAAGGGGAGGAGGATGTACTACCCACTTCCCTTTGACACATTTTGATGCTTATCTTGATCTTTTATTGATTACATTATAAGACATTACTATGTTTTGATTTAGTATGCTGCTAGACATTGGATTATGGATTATTGTGGATTTTGATTTGATTATGATGCATGATGGGTATTAGAGACACCTTATATATGGATGATGATGTGTTAATTGATATGGATGTTGTTCAGGCATGTGAATTGGATATTATGAGTTGATCTGGAAAATGAATATTTTATGATGCGGATATATTTGTTGATTAAAAATGCAAATGATGTAATAGTGACTTTGATGTTGTTGTGATTCATTGTATAGTTGATTTTTTGTGATTTTTGTATCATATTGGATGTTTTGATATGGCCACGAGGCCAAAGGAGGTATTAGTATTTTGCAGGTTAAAAATATCACAACAAAACATCGGGGGATCGGAGACCAACCAAAATGGAATTCTAGGTGAATTCAACACGGTCACCATGATAACTTGTTTTATTGTGTTGTGTGTTGTTTTGTTAGAGATTCCCATGGGGGAATAATCTTTATATGTGACCATGGGTTGTGTATTTTATTATTATGGTTAATGTTTATTTATTGTTGTATGTATTTTATTTGTAATGTGTTCTCTTCTTTTAATTAATTAATTGTGATAGATTAATGTGAGAGATCATATGTTTAAAGTTTAATTAAATCAAATTGGGATATGGGAAGTAATTATAAGAGTTGTTGGCTGTTGTAATTAATTTGTAAGAGCTTGTGTAAGTCAGATTTTAGACTATGAAATACTCCACCTCCATGGAAATTTGAATTTGACCTTGGGGATGTTTTGGAGACTTGTGGGACAAGTAAAACTTGTCCCATGCCTCTAAGTTTATGTTACCAACCATACTTATGGTTGGGTAAGTGATTGGTGACTTTTATAATGCATTTTATTCATCTTGTGCATGTTTTTAATTGCACTTTCTTACATTTTAATTTAATGGCTGTCCCTTGAGGTGTGGGCTGTTTTGGAGTGTGCAAGTAACTTGTCATTCTTCACCCACCTCTTTATTAAGCCTTGGAGTTTGGATTTTGTCTTTTATGTTGATTTGAGAGGATGTGTAATGTGACATCCTACATGGATCCACATCATCCTCTTCTTTCCCCCTTCTATATATTTCAAACTCTCTTCTTGTTTTGTGGTTGTTAAACCTTTTTGCATTCTTCCTTGGGGCGCATTTTCTTGTGGGAGCTCTTGCCTTTGAAGAAAGTTTTTGAGACAGCTTTGCATGCTTGGGAGGTTGCTGTTTTGGGTTGTGTTTGGCATTTGAAGCTTGCTATTTGGAGCTGTGTTATTGTCTTGGAAAGCTTGTTGTTTGGAAGCAAAGTAACCATGGAGAGGTAGGAATTTAACTCTCTTTTATTTCTGTTATTTTCTTGCTATGTTGTGTGGAAAATGCATTCTTTATTTTATTTGTTGCTTGGTTGGGTAGATTGCCTTAGGGAAGGTGTAGGAGAAGGCTATGGGGAATTCTTGTGGGGAGGCATAAGGGAATGCCATTGGCATCAAAATTTTCTGGAGGGAGTTTGGGTTTGGGATCCACCATAAAAAAGAAATAGCTTGCATTTTTACTTTGTGGGGGCATAAGGAAATCTGGGGGACATAAGGAAATGTGTGTGATGAATTACTTGGTGGTTTGTATTTGGTGGATGCCTAATTGCCAATTGGGAGGCATAAGTAGCTTCCCCATAGGCCTTGATCCTTTGGCTTGCAAGATCAAGCCTGAGTTCTACTTTGATGTGTTTCTAAATGTAGTTGTGAATGCACTGTTTGTTTTGTGTTGCATTGCGTTACAAAAAGAAATGTGTGTGTGAAGTAATGCTGTGTTGTGGAAGGCGGTTGTTGTCATGGTTGGATTACATCTTTTATTGTATCTTGCTTGGGGCTCGGGGAAATGATGAAGGAAGGCTTCTCCTTTCATTGGATGTCTTGATTGGATGGAGAGCATTGCCTTTCCCCCTCTTTTGTTGTGATCAACTTGGAGAAAATGAAAATGAGCATGTTGCTGCCCTGGAGCAAAAGATTTGTATAGTTTGACAGTCCCTTCTTGTGAGAAAGTTTGTTGTAATCCTTCCCACTTTGAAGTGGATGATATTTATAATTATTGTGAATGAGAAGTTGCTTGTATTGATGAGGAAAGTTTCAAAGTGAAATGTGAAATGTAAAGAGTTATATTCCCTTCTCTGTTTTGAAAAAGGAATGTGAAAGAGTGTTGTATATTTTGTAAACTGTATTTGAAACCAAATGAAAATTTTGTTAATTGCATTCAGGCATTGAATGATGTAAAGATGTTTCTCTTTTTGAAATTAATAAAGGAATTATAAGTTCATCTCTTATTCACATTGTTGTAATTGAAATGGGAATATCAAATGGTGATTGAATTACTATTGTGAATGGAATCTCTGTTTAATTGCAAAGGAAAGAAAATATGCATGAGAGAATTATATTGCTTTTCTTCTTTTGAAATATATAAAATTGGGAAATCAGGTTTTAAAAATATCATTTGGAAATGATTTGTTAGAAACTACTAAGTGCAATGGACTAGTTTAGAAACTATATACACATTTAAATGATAAAATTGATATACATACTTAAAAGAGAAAGATCAACGTAATAAACTTTATACTAGCAATTCATTTTAATAAAAAGGAAAAGTTCAAACCTAACCACATTAATTAACTTGGATATGTTAAAATTTAGTATGCTGGTTCAAAAATGAACCCAAATTGACAAAGAAATCTCAAGAAAACAACTTAACCATTGCTAATTTGAAAACAATCCCTCTAACAGTCGTTTTCTGTCACTTGTTGGAAAAAAATACAATTTTGAATCAATTAAACAAACCAACTTCTCTAAAATAATCTAGAACCTCCCTAGATCAATCCTCCATGTCTATTTGACATGTTGAGTAAAGGAGGAAACCAAATTTAATCAAAATTGAAAGTTGGAAATTACCAGACTTGCAAATTATAATCCTGCAGATCCTTTTTACAAAATTTACCATAAAAAAACTTATCAAAAGTAAAATTTATGTTTTTCTATGTAAAGAGGACATTGAGAGCTTTCCAAAAAGTCCTTGTTTGCCCAAAACTAAGCTTTCTAGCTCAAGTTATGGCACTTTGAAGTTTTGTGCCTTGGTGGGAAAATTTGGGAAAAGTTTCCTGACGGGCCTCTGAACCCAAAAATTTCCCATCATTGTGCCTTAGAAAAGTTTTGAAAAAAATATGGTTTTGGAAAATTTTTCTATTTTCCTCCTTGCCACCAGTGATCGAGAGGGCACCACATGTCCTCTTGGAGCTATGGCGAAGCGCGGTTTCTTTTCAAACCTTAGACCCTTTGAAAATTTTGGGGAAAATTTTTCACTTTAGCCACGCCAACCCGCAGCCAATGAGAATGTACCACATGGCACCTTGGGGGTGACAGCGAGGAGGGCGAGACCACTTGTCTTTTTTTTGTTTTTAGCCTTTGGAAAATTTTAAAAATTTCCCCTGTGGCTTCGTTTTTCTGCCCCACCTTGGAATTTTCTTCTTCCATGGGTGCGCGGACCCACGCATCCCTTTTCCCTTTTGTTCTCCCTTCGGTGAAATTCAGCAATCTTCTCCCACCGCTTTGCCAACCCCTCACCCCTTTCCCGCTTTGCGCTAGGACTCAACACATGTCCACCAGGGACCCGGAGGTGCGGAAGAACTTTTGCCTTTGTGCCGCATGATGGGAAAAATTTCCCAAGCCACCCTGCGACCTACCAACCCATTGAAGGTGCTTTCCCCACCTCTTGACACGTGTCCCCCTAGGGGAAAATTTGACCTAAAAACTCCGCCTGCTCATATCTCGAGTTTTGTAAGGAGTTAGGAGGACTTATTTATATCACCGAAAGGTGAGAAAATTTCCTATCTAATGGGAATGGGTTAGGGAAATTTTGGAAGCATTAAGTTTGGAAAAATCTAGTTGAAACTCTGAGGCTGCTAGAGAGCAGGCATGGGGGTAAATTACTCCTTGAACCTAACTAAAACATATAACTCTAAAATTGGAACCTTGTGAACTTGATATTAGTTAACAAAGGAAACGTGTGTTTTGGTAAAATTGGTTTTGTTTCGGAACCTTCCTGTGGCAATGGTTGTTTTGCAACTTGGTTGTGGAAACTTCTAATAAAAAAATTATTCCATAATTTTCTAGCCAACCCTAGGTTGTTTCTTTGGTCTCAAGTGGTTGTTTAATCGGGAACTACAATTAACATTTGTGAATCCATATAATGAACAAGTGAATAAGATGAGATGAAAAGATTTCAATGGCGAGTGTTCCGTCAGTAGAATCAAGCATGGCATACATGAATCGAAACTTTGCATGCGAAAGTGGTATAAGCTACGATTACGATGTCAAGGTTTCACCATTATCTAAGCTATGAGATACCTATGGTTTTCATAGGTGGAATCTAGGTACACACTTAGAGGCTTTCACTTATATATCATATCCTGTTAAAGGGAACCAAAGGGATACATTTTATGTATGGCTCAGTATAGAGCATTGAGGAGAATGAGTAGGTTTAGCATTCTCTCATATAACTACATATGGTTCATGAAAGTTATCGGAAATGGATTGCTTTAAGGTTTATGTAGATTTAAAAACATGGGTATTTAATCAATCGCATAAATTTATTTATTATAAAAAATATATTTTTTTTCTAGTGACTAAGTGACAAAAAAGTGGATGTTACATTTTGGTATCGAGCTGAAGGTTGCGAACTCTTGGACTTATTGGGTTCTTATGCTAATTAAAACTTTTATTTTGTTTTGAGAATAAAAATGGAAATTGGAAGGATGCACCGAGAAGAAAGAACTAGGTCTGATTTTTCTATGATTTCAATCTTTGCTTAAAGTTAGACAAGATTCTAGCAATCCTTGATATACCCCGAACCCGGATAGATGCCTTGGAGCAGCTGGTGATGGGTGAAAGTGATAAGTTGGCCAAAGGACAACTTAAGTCTATTGATAATAAACAACAAGAGAGTTATTTATATAATGAACTGATCATTGATGGCATGTTTTGGACTTACCAATCCAAAGATGGACTAAACCCAAAATTAACATGGATCTTCTTCCGATAAGATGATATTTGGAAAAGCCGTGGGCTAAAACCAAATCTGCTGCTAGACACTCCCACTTGTAAAAATGAAAAAGGGACATAAAAATGATAATTATTCTTCATCTCAAAATGCTAAGAAAATTTGGTGAAAAAAGCATAGCAAGAAAATGTGTTCTGCCAAAAATAAATTTGCCCAAAAACTTGCAGTGAAAACCTGTAGGAAAAAGCATAATACTGTTGCAAATGGAAAATTTAAAAGTGGTCAATTAGGACCTGCTGGTGGATGTTTCACGTGTGGCAATGGGCATTATGCCAACCAATGTCCTTTAAAGAAGATGGACAAGTCTCGAATGATGAAGCAAGATGCGAGGAAGTTAACAAAGGAAAGGAACATGTATCCCCTAAAGTAGCGGGAGATAGAGAAAATTGTGAAGAGATCCATGAGACTAGTATTCTTCAATACTAAAAGAAAGAAAATATGGATTTGTTGTACTTAATGAAAACTGGTCAACAATTGTGAAGCCTAACTCTTTCTAGTAATATGGAATAAAAATGCTCAATTTTCAGCTTATGTCTAGTTAGGTAGCATTAATCTGAGTGATTGTTCTGTATTCTATCAAATATTTGATTTACATAATTAATATTTCAATTCCAAGGAACTGAAAATATTATAATCTGTCTGTTGACTTTTAACAATGGTTGTAATATATATGTTTATTTTGGTATATGTTACTTCGGGTTATGTTACTCAAGTACCCAAAGTTTTGGGGTATCATCACGTTGAAAGGAGGATCTTAGGTTTGAACCTAGGAGCTTGGCAAGCTATCGCTTAAAAATACTCAAAAGGTTTGGTGATGGCTCATTCTGGTTGACTCATCTAAAAGCATAGATAGTATGAGGTTATATTTAGCTTCTGGTAATATCTTGTATCTCACAAGACAAGATTTCTTTTATATTACCTATCACGACATGATTCCCTTCTGTTCACCTATCGTGACGTGTTGTGGCTATGTGGAAATTCTAGTTTATGAATTACTGTGAACTTTCATGGGTTTTTGTGGTCGATTCCAGTATTTTTAGTTGAACCTAGATAAGGGAATTCATACTTCACTAATATGAACCCTGCTATAGAAATGTGCAGGTTCAGGATCAAGGAATGTATTGTGAAATCCCTCTCTTATGACAGTTCCTATGTAACTCTGCATGGCGTCTTCAAGCCCTTAGAGTTTCAGGCTTAACTCGTATGCTTTATATTATGTTGGGAAAAAGATACGATGACTTGTAAGTTGGAGGAATGTTTAGAGCTTCCAAGAGAATTTAGTAAGTCATTTACATACTTCTATATATTAAAGTAAAAAGTTTTACAAAGAATACACTACTTATTTGAAACCCTTGTGCAAACCAAGTGGAAATTTTTCATGACCTTGGTAATATTAGGATTAATACCGAATCTGTGAATCCACTGAGGAGGTTTAGTAACATAATACAAATGTTGTGGATGTCAAAGTCTACATCTAATAAGGTAACTTTGTTACTTAACATTTTGAGAGGTTTTTGGAAAACTGGTTTTCTCAAACATCTATAAACTTGAAGACCTCTTGTTTGAGGATATGAAAATGTGTTGTCAATACTCATTCATGAGTTAATATTTGTAAAATGTTTTTGGTAGATCCATAAGCTTAGATAACCACATTGACAACATTCTTTGATTGGACCGGTATAGGGGATAAAAGTGTAAGATATGTTGAGTTAGTTAATAACTGTAATAAGAAATATTCAAGTTCAGCTGAATGAATGAATGTTGGTACCTTATCTTTTTGAACCCAATGTTGTAGATTTTTGGAACCTTAAATCAATAATTCTTTAATAGAGCTGAGGAAAGAGATATGTCTAAAAGAACTACCACGGATCCATATGCTATAATCCTAGCGAGAAAGGAATAGTTCCTCCTTAAAAGGTACCGTAAGCTTGTTTTAACTATATCGTCTCTATATAAATAATATATATTGTACAAAAATGATTTAATTTAGTGAAGTAATCATGAAATAATTCAAATTGCGTGACTATTTACAAATGGTAAGCCGATACAACTACCTTTTGAATTTAAAGTTTCGAATCTAAAAACCATGAACTTTTGGAGAATAGTAACTATTATGCAAGAATTATTCTTATATCCTTTGTGGAATTGTTTGATTTTATTTAGCAAGGAACACATCATTGGGATGATGTTTCTTTTAAGAGGGGAGGTATGTAACGCTATGTGTTTTCATTATTATTGTCAAAGTAATGATAGGACAAATGGTTTTACCCTATGTTGTTGGCACCCTTGTGTATCAAAAATTAAATGAAAACTTGATGTGTGTTGGTGTGTTTATTTTCCACATCATCGGTGAGTCATCTCACTTAGGTGAGATCATAGGTCCATGTGTCATTATAAGATTCCCTTATGCGTCGGCAAAGACGTCGATTATCATCGGTGTCGTCATATGCGTCATTGGGAGTTACACTTCTATTATGGGAATGTAACTCCCCCTCTCTAATTGAGTTGTCATGATTGCAGCACTGGGGGTTACTCATCACCTCCTATATGTACACCCCATTTGATCTATGAGATAGAGGAGTGTTTTATGGCTTAACCAGGTTCTGCCCATTGTCAAATCTTTGCATGCACATTCGGTTGATGCTCGCTCCTCCCGAGATCTCTTCACGCTACCGTTCACACGTTTGTTGATGTGCACGTCATCCCTCGTGATCCTTTCTTGCGGGTTTTCAAACCCTCTTTCATGGTATCAGAGTGAATCTTGTGGATCCGTGCACTCATCGCGTTTCTGTGCGTGTTTTCTGGCTTCCGGTGTGATATATAGATCTCTCTCAGCGTGTGTCGTAATGGATATTCTAGTTGTGCTCTTCTTGCATTGATTCAGACGTTTATACTTCTTTTCGGTGTTCGTGGCTTCGTTTTTGGGGTTTAACGGTTTTTGCATCCTTGCATGTAGTTTTGGAGTGTTTACAGTTTCAGATCTGAGCTCTAGAAGTGCTGGTTTTACTGGGTTTATAGTGGTGTTGGGCTTAGACTTTGTAGCTTCGTGCTTTGTTTGGGTTTTGGATAGTCTTCGACCGCTCGGCATCTTGCTTCTTCAGTGTTTCTTGCTCACTATTCATATTGTTGCGACCCTTGCATGGGCTTCGTGGTTCTTTGCTACCTCTTGCTCCCTCCATCTCTGGCTCGTAGCATCCTCCAAAGACTGTGACCACCCACACACTGTCTCCAACATTGAAAAAAACATTTTTTTTAAACTTACATTTTCTGGTTGCATTGGAAAACGTTTTGACCTCCCACACATTGATCTCCATCTGTTTCCTTTGCTCCAGTGACTGACAGACTGCTTTGCACATTCAGCAAATAATGGCCTCTTCCATTCCCTCCAGCGTCCTCTTCCATTGGAAAAATGTTTTTTTACTTTGCTCAGTGTTTTTGGGCTTTTTGGGCATTTTTTGGTGTTTTGGGTCTTCAAACGGCTCCTCCAGCTTGTGCAAACCTGCAACACCTGCAACACCTCTAGTAACCTCCAAAGAACTCCTTGCTTGACTGCAATCAACACCAGCTCACCACGTGGACACCACATTAACTCAGCTTGGCGTTAAAAATAGTAGGTTCAACACCTTGGCCTTCCAACGTGGGCCCCCTCTCAGCCCTTTTTTTAATGTTTTATGGCTTAAAACAAAACATTCTTTTCAATTCATGGCATTGTAATAGTTATAGGCTGTATTTTGGCTTATTTAATACCCTCTTATGCTTGTCGAAGACGGAGGGCGAGGTCCGGGGTTGGCAGGAGGCTAACCCCCCCTCGTAGTCAAAACAAACCCCTATTAAAATTCTGTGCCATTTCCAACGAGTACTCACACGACACCCTTTGCACCCATTTCAGCATTTTTAATGTGTTTGCAGTGTCTAGTGCATTTTTCCATCAGTTGCGGGAATCGTAATAATGCCATAACTTTTGACTCGCAGCTTGTTTTTGAGCGCTTCCTTGGTCAAAGTTGCATGATTTCTCACACTCTACATGATGGGATTGCCAATTTTGTAAACAAACTACTTTTATAAAGTGCCACATTTTGGGGGGGTTACTTGTACTCTTAGGCCTACACACGCAGACGCATTATCGGCCGAGTCCGACATCTTGCACCTTACATCTTGCATTTTTTTTCATCATGGAGAGTTATCTTTCTAGACTTGAGTGCCGTAGGATCACCTTACAGCCTCCGCCACTTCTCACCAGGAGAGAGACCTATTCAGCCTGGCGTGCTTCCATGGAACATTACTTCACCTATGAGGGTCTTTCACCTTCTTACTTGGGCCGCCTCGCACCCATTGATCATCATTATCTAGAGGACTTCCTTGACACTTGTGACCATATCTTTGGTCACATGATGATGATGCACGTCTCTCGTTCTCTCTCGTTTCACATGGCGGACTCGAGATCCACCTCATCGTGTCCTGAGCATTCTTCAGTCCCTCTATGGAGACCCTTCACATACTACCACCATTGTTGCTACTAATGATTCAGTTATCTCCTCCATTTCTTTGTGTGATGACAGTTCCATTGACACAAGATTGCTTGGTTCTACTTCTGATGACGAGGATTGTGCATCCAGTTCTGATGTCGAGAGTACTACAAAGGACTCTTCTCCTCTTTCTCTCACTATTCCAGACATTGTTGTCACCCCCCACATCTCATCAGATATCGAGCAGTCTCCTACTTAGTCTCACACTGTCATCACACTGCCTCCTTCTTCCACTTCTAGTGTGCAAGGCCCATTTCACTCCTCTACCTTCATTAGATGACTCATACCTATCTGACATCGCTCTTCTATTTGTTGAGCCCCCTCATTGGGACGAGTATCTGCCTAACCTTAGTCATCTTTTTACAGAGTCTACTTGTGATACACTATAGGTTTCTCATCCATCTACAGGTGTTTCGGAGGAGTTCATTATCTCCGTTGTTGGGAGTGCCCCTTCTAGGACTCTTATCACTTCCACTTTTCCAGAGACCTTCATTGATCCACCCTCTCTTGTGGATCCCTTTTCTATTGTGGAGGATGTTTTGTTGCCTTCACATCACTTGGACATCCTTTATGTGGGTGTTCCTCTTCACTCTGACAGTTCTACGCACGTGGCATTACCTTTGGTTCCTTGGCGCTCACTTGCTAGACCTATGTCACACTTATGTGGACCAGACTCAGAGTTCTTCGTGTTGCTTGCCTTGATTTCCTTTGTGGAGAGGGAAAACTTCCAAAGCCACGTCATTTCTGTCCTTCCTAAGGCGAGCACACGGTCGGTGTGGGTGGCTCTTCTTCATCCCGAGGCGAGATGATCTCATCATTGACATTCTTCTCGGGAGACCTCCTGTGAGTCAGAGAGTTCGAGATCCATCCATGGCATATTTTGCATTCCTCTCATCTCCCTCTTCTTCTCTCTTCTTCTCCTTTAAGAGATTTCCTCTTTGTACATGGGTACCCTTTCAGGCTCGTCTATGGCCGGACCCATTTTTGGCATCTTTCTTAGATTAGAGAGTGTTTTTTTCTCTTATGGTGGATGTTTTTCCCACTGGGTTTTCCTTCACTGCTTGGGACTTCTTTCTTGTACATGGGTACCTCATCAGGCTTTGTGCAGGACCCATTTCTCGTTTCTGACTTGCTGCCTCATCCTAAGTTACGATGAAGGGGGTGTTGGTGTGTGTATTTTCCACATCATCAGGTGAGTCATCTCACTTAGGTGAGATCATAGGTCCATGTGTCATTTAGGGGTCATTATGAGATTCCCTTACGCATCAGGTAGCGTCGGTCAAAGACGCGTCAAAGCTCGTCAAGTGTGTCATATGCGTCATTGGGAGTTACACTTCTATTATGGGAATGTAACTCCCCCTCTCTACTTGAGTTGTCATGATTGCAACACTGGGGGTTACTCAACACCTCCTATATGTACACCCCATTTGATATATGAGATAGAGGAGTGTTTTATGGCTTAACCAGGTTCTTCCGATTTGTCTAATCTTTGCATGCACATTTAGTTGATGCTCGCTCCTCCCGAGATCTCTTCACGCTGCCGTTTGCACGTCTGTTGATGTGCACGTCGTCCCTCGTGATCCTCACTTGTGGGTTTTCAAACCCTCTTTCAATGTGAACAAATAATCACAATATCATGAATAAGCTAAGGATGATATCCTTAGATGAGAACCCCGCTAATTCGGGGTTTATCTTATTAATGAACTATTCTCGCTAAGGTGACATTACGTCATTTGTAATGTTGTATGTCATAAAATCCTTGGTGTAAATTTAAGCCTCAAAAGTGATTTGCGATGTTGTTTCTTATCTCTATTAAATTGTTAACATTATAGATTTTATAACTAAGTAATGTTAATGCTTTGGCGATTTTAATAGCACAGCTTAATGAATTAATTTGAAATGCGATCAAGACTTGTTGTTGGTTTATAATAGGTCTTAAATCGACCATCGATAGTATGCCCATTTGATGACTAATGCCATCATGATCATATTTCCAAGGATAAAGGGGCTATAGTCGTCGATCATGGACTTAATTATTAAGAATTAAGGTCATCAACCCCTACGAGTATGCATGAGTAAATTTCTTGATCAACATTAACATTTTAACATCTATCTATATATATATACACACATGTGAATATATATACATATACATATATATAAATTGTAAAATGGAAAGATAATCTAATCCTAGTGGTATAGTTCTAAACCTAACATGCAAACCTAGTTACTTGCGAAGCTAGATGTGAACATAACTTTATCTATTTGAAAGGATGTATATGCATATGAAAATTGTATGAAGCCTTAAGTTATGCGAAGAAAGGATACCCAAATTTCTATTGGTATAAAATATTGTTTGGTCATTTAAAAATGATATAAGGTTGCTCAAATTCAAATGATTGATGAGGTGGCACCCACCGCCTAATAGCTGTACTCACAATCCTTAATTATCTCCGCCAACTAATTTTGGAGTGAAGTATTTTGGTAATTTAAATCACCTTGCATGGTAAGAATTATGACTTGCTAAATTTAAGGGAAAGATAAGAATAGTTGGTTTGTAAATTGGTGGAAACTCCATTAACTCTACATTTAATGTCTTTTAATGCCCACCTTCCTTGGAAAGTGTGTGAATGGTTTGGGGAAAAACAAGTTTAGTTTTGGTATTCAATCGCTTCATTACATGAAACTCGTAGAAGCTCTGCATGCAAAAGTGGAACTATGTGTTGATGTAAGTTTGCATGGAGAAAACAACAGTTGAGTAGTTGGAACAAGTTCCCAGACTCATTAAAATATCATGGGAAATTTGTGATCTATTGAATGAAGGAACTCATTTCAAAGGTTTGGGGATTTTCCTGAGTAATCATGAAAGTTTTGCAAGGAAAGAAAACACCAGCATAACAGGCATGATACGCTCTGAACTTTTCATAATTTCTTGCTCTATTTAGTAATTTCACAAAAATAACCTTGCCTTGTATGAAATTTTGTGTTTATAATTTCGAGATATAGAATCATTTAATACTTTCTCTGTAGAGCACGAATTGCTATGGATTCATGATGTATGTTGTTAAAAGTGATTAACCAAGTACAAGCTTCAATGAGGGTTATTATCATTAAGAAAAGAATATAATATTGAGATGTTTGAGGACTTTCTTTGCTAAAATGATTACTTGGGTTTGATTTGATACGCCAAAGATTGTTGAAATCTTCTTACAAATTTGTGAATAGATTTCTACCCATACCGTAGAAAAATTTGTTTAATTTTTACCCATCTCTTCATGGCTATGAATAAATATAGCAAGATATTATGGTATGTTGGAAATTGTTCTGTGTGGGTTATTGTTATAAATGTATTTCCTTGACCTAGTGTTTGGGGATTTATGCAATGGGTTTGATTCTTTATATAAATCTATACCCGTGTGGAGTCATGTTGGTCTTGTAGGAGGCATCGTCGATACTTATAATTGATATGGTTTTATTTAAAATAAGTATTTATACTGAAGAAAAACAATTGAATTTAATATTATCACCGAGTTATAGATAATAAGGACAGTTGTAATATTTTCAAGGCCTGCTCCCTTCGACCCTTGAATGGGTAGTTTTGAATGGCACCTTTGGTCTACTCCAGAGCCACTATGATGGCTCGGCTGAATAGTTGAGTTTCCTAACAGTTAACTATTATATCTTGTTTATAATTTAAGATTGTATAAGTTCTAGATACTTCATTCTATTATTTCATGTTGATCTCCTTGTTGCTTCTTTATAACTCTGGAACTATTCCTACTTCTTTGGGGTTTAAATCTGGTTGCAGAAATGTTATATTGAGGTTTGATTACTTGTGATGGTTAAGTCCAACTTGTTAAAATCTCATCATGTTCCATCATAGCCTCTATAATGGAGGATGAACATTCTCTTGTAAAACCTTGTATGTTACTTAGTGGGCTAATTTATTCACTATTATTACTAAAGCATGGATCTTCTTGCAATTATTTCGAGTTCGAAAGTGATGTCAACTATAACTAAGAATCTCCTTCCTCTTATAAGAGATGCAATTCACTGTTGTCCATTAGGAAACCATCCTAAAAAGTGAGCTGATCTTCTAAGAGTTTATGCATTATATTTTACAGGTTGAAAAGGTGTTAAACAATTCCTTTTATTGAGCACGCCTCATCTCAACCTATGAGCTGGTATTGATAGTAGAGTTTGATTTCTTGATCCTTATGCTCTTATTTGTGCTTTTTGGGTTTATGTTCTAAATGATGGAAACTGAATCATTAAGTAGGGTTGGGGATTAAAGTTGTCCCAAAATAGGAAGTCTCTTGGATTTAGGGTTGTAAAGTTTGGTGGTATTACCCTTCTGTAGTAATTAACATGGTACAAGTTTGTTGATCACATTGTCATACTATGTGTTATATTAAGAAACTGGAGGCATCGATTTTGTATGGTAACCCATCCTGGGACAAAACGGTAAGCCATATACTCCTACTCCTATAATAGATGATAACTGGATTCATCCTTTAACTGAGTCTGTGAGATGTGACAGATCCTCTCCTGGGTGTAATGATTCTGATTTGAATTATGTGGTATCTCAACAAACCCGGAAGTGACTCTTTCTCTTATAGAAAACTGTACTCGGTTTCATTTATTAAATACGGGGTTTCCTTGACATTTTGAAAGTTCCTTATTGACCTTTCCTGGTTGTGTCATGAATTTAGTTCAGTATGATCTAACCTTGTTCAATAGAATGGGTTAGGAGATCATTCTTAAATTCAAAGTCATGTGAAGTCTTGACTTACGGGAAAAAGTGGTTTGCTAGAAGTTGAATTTCATGTTGAGAAAACTCATGGGATATTAAATGTCCAGATGAACTTTTTGGGTTAAGTAACAATTATATTATCTCATCAACTCATGGTGCCTACTCTCTTCCAAAATTTTAAAGACCTTAGTGTTTATTAGGTCTTGATATGATGAAACATATCTGAAGAAGGAATTGTGTACTCTTTTCTATTCTTGGAATGCTCATATAAGTTCTTAAGTTGAGGTAAGTTTTATATGTAGCCTCGTTACTCAACTTATACCTGATTGCTATATGGCAGGATGCCATGAATGTTCTCTCCCTCTTATCCTTGAGGTTAAATGCTCTAATATCATATTTTGTTAACCAAATACTTTTGATGTTTGATATTATTGCCTGAACCTTAGTGGTCCTTATGGGTGTATGAAACCCTTGTTAGATCTGTTGTGAAGATTTGAGAGATTGCTTGAATGTGTTCTTGATATTTATATGGTTACTTAATGGTTGAGTAAAATGATTTTAGGCATGCAAGTATGGGATTGCATGAGTGAAATCTTGTTACTCTTATATGGTAGTTTTTGAATACTTATAAATCTCATGTATCTTATGAATTGTATGACTGTTTCTAAGCGACTGAAGTAGTTGTATGGAAAAGTAAGTCTGAAATTGATTTCTTCCATGGATCATTAAATTGCTTGTTTCTATTATGTTATAGAAAGAATTATTTATCTACTTAAGCCTTGCAATATTGATTCATAAAAATAATATGGGTTATTTCTATGAAATAGTTAAGTAGAGTATGTCATTATGGTAAGTTGGTGCTTATCATGCTCGGTTCCTATGAATTGACTCGTGCTAACAACTTTGTAGATAAAAACAGAGAGAAGGAAGGGTGAAGTATTTAGTTTTGTATATTATTTTGATTGAGGAAAGTTTGAAGATATGATTGAATTGAATGTTCTTAAATGAAATACATCTTCTTGGAAATGAGAAAGGCTTTACTACTGAATATAACTATTTTATTCATTTAAAAGAAAGATTTTTGTCATGCATAAATTCATGAGTTTTATTTATCTCATAAATGTAATTAAGATAGATAAGCATACTTGGAAATAGTTGAGGTTGCTAATGGATAACCGCCTCATTATAAAGTGCAATATATCAACCTACCTGTAAAGTTGTGTTAAGTTCTCCAAAGGTTTTTATAGAATGTACACAACTAACAAAAGATATCTAGAAGTAAGATTGTCTAATCTTAATGGCACTGCTAAGAAAGTAGCTAGATTATCATGAAACCATGGAAAGGTTATGATAATCAGGTACTTCTGTGCTATGGCTGTTTTATAAATATAGGTTATACTAACTCCTATCAAAGATATAATAATTTAATATTGATTTCTAAGTGAAATCAACATTAAGTCCTATACTAGGATGGTACACATAAGCAACAAGAGTACGGGCTTATGGTAGTCTAACATGACTATATATTGATTATGGTTTCACTTTTCGGGAATTGCAGAATTGTGATAATTGTGTTATGAAATATTTTGCTCAAAGAGATGGAATGTTTTTAATTAGGGGCTGTCCCATGATGCATCATTATGAGCACATAAGCATGTTGGATACAATGGAAGTAATATGGAACATGCTTACTAAGTTAAAAGAACATAGCATTTGAATCTCATCCCTAGTCAATACTGTAATTATCTCTAAAGAGAATTAGAGAGTGATATTTTAAAAGGACATGATAGGGAAAGATAAATGGGCAAGTGGTTCATAAAATATACCATATTGGATACCCCAGATATATCTTACTTGTTGGAGATAGTAAAATAAATGAACACTCTTTATTGAAATTTTGCAACTAAGAAAGGTGATGTGCTTAAACTGAATGGATAGTTGGCATTGATAGCCTATGACACTTAATTCAAGGAATGAATCATACCTAAATACTTAGCTTCATATAAGTACATATCCCTAGAGTATGAAATAAGGAACATGAACCTTGATGTTAAAGCCGGGATAGTTTTTGAAACTGTAATAATGATCGTAGACATTGATAGTATTGTTTCTATTAATGGTTAACATGGGTATGAGATATTGAAAGGTAATTAAAATGTTATAGAGATTGGGGGTCCTGGGATCAACTCAAACTAGACCTTAGGTACAACCCATTTGTGGAGAAGGTGTTGTAAGTTCTAGGGATGTTCTCTAATGATTACCTTGAAAACATTAAACACTATGCACCAATATAGGATTTTAGCGGGTGAACTCACTTTGCATATACTACACAGTCATATCCCTATGGTGACAATTGTCACCATTAGGATACTGCCATTTAGCATCTGTAATGAGTTGTCTCATCAAGAGACTGGATTGTAGTATGGTGTTTTCCTAAGTACAAACCTCAATAGAGTTACAAGATAGATTGGACCTCCTGGGTATGCACCCTTATATCAACCTATGATGGCTACGAGAAGATACGTGGGTGAGTAACAAGGTGAATTGTTATGAGTACACTTTCTTTCCCATAGGCATCACATGATGACATAGAGGTACGTATTTGTGTAGGTTAAACTAGTTTGTACCTCATTGAAGGCTTGTAGTTGTTTACAACATTGAAATTTGTGAATCCATATAACTAAACAAGTGAATAAGGTGAGATGACAAGATTTCAATGGCGAGTGTGCCATCATAGAATCAAGCATGGCATACATGACTCAGAAAATTTACACAAAGTGGTGTAAGCTACTGATTACACTGTCAAGATTTCACCATTATCTAAGCTATGAGATACTTGTGGTTTTCATAGGTGGAATCCAGTACACACTTAGGGGTTTTCACTTATATATGATATCCATTAAAGGGAATGAAAGAGATACATTTTATGTATGGCTCTTATAGAGCATTGAGGGAGGATGAGTAGGTTTAGCATTCTCTCATATAGCTACATATGGTTCATGAAAATTATCAGAAATGGATTACTTTAAGGTTTATGTAGATTTAAATATATGGGTATTTAAATCAGCTATATAAAGTTATTTATTATAATTTTTTTTTCTAGTGACGAAGTGGCAAAAGTGGATGTTACATGAAGTGGAAAGAGAGTGTGTTGTTGGTTTGACTACCTTATTAGAAGGTAGTGGGTATTTGTTTTTAGGTTGCACCTTCTTGGGTAAAGGTGATAAGGCACACGAAATCTAGAGGGAAAAGTGGATGGTGGAAGAGGGCGAGTTACCCACGGGGATAACCAAGGTCCTATGAAGGTAGATGACGTGAGTCGTGTAGGAGGTGTGAGGGAAAGAGACTGAAGTGTCGTGGGTAATGAAGAAGTTATTGATGGTATTGGAGGTATGGGTGGTAAAGATGTTGTTGGTGTGGGCGGAAGTTGTGTCGAGGCACTTGGGTATGTTAGAAGTCTCAAGGGAGGAATGCACTTTGCTGCATTTTTAGATTATTGCGACAGTGGAGGTTTCTTAACCATGATGGAAGGGTGAGGTACTAAGATAGACAAAAGGAGTGAAGGTGATGAAGGTGTGGTTGGTGAGGTTGGGTTATGAGATCTAGGGGATTGGTTCTTTTCTTTGGGGGTCGATTAGGTTTGATGATAGTTTTGGAAGATGTAGCTAAATCTAGTTTGATGGGTGGATGAGTGAGGCTGGTCGTTGGGATAACCCCTAAGGTAGTAATAGGTTTAGGAAGGGAAGATGATGTAGGTGTGGGTTTGGATTTAGATGCATGTTGGGTTATGGGTAGGGGTGTGAGTTGAGCCATGAGTGGTATCGTGGAAAAAATTGTGATATTTTTGGTTTTGTTTGGTTTGATTAGTTGGAATATTTTTTGATAAATAGTGGAAGTGTCAGTGAGTGACATCTACATTTGTGTTGAGACAAGAAGTAGAAGATGCCCCCAAAGTAAGGTTCTATCCACATAATCCAGTGGTCAGCTAAGTGTGAGAATGACACTGCAGTGGGTGAGGTTGATGAGGATCCAATGGCGATTCCCATAAAATGTGTCTTAGAAATGGGGAATTCGCTAGCTTCAACCTCTATGGGTAAGAGAGCCGAAAGTAAGTCCACAGGATCTTGGGTAAATGATGGAGAATGGTCACCTAAAGGCAAAGGAATTTCTATTGGATATTTAATAGGTGGAGGAGATGATGGGTGATCCTCTGTGGGTGGAGGAGATGAACAAGCATCTTCGATGGGTTGGAGAGGCACCGCGGGTGAGGGATCTCTAGGTGGAGAAGCCAAAGGTTAAATGGTCTCGATGTTAACAAGAGGATCCTTCATAGATGAGGAAGGGAATGAAGGGTGCTCCTCACGTGGGTGGAGGAGTAGGTGAAGTGGGTACCAATGTAGGTGGGGAATTCTAGCTAGGATTTCCTCTATGGAAGGAATCGAGGTAATTGGGAAGTAACAGGCGTCCTTGAAAATAGCATGGACCTCGTGGGTAAGGCTATCATGAGTTGAGGTATCTACAGGTTGATCGAAAGAAGTGGCATGATTATGAAACGGTTTCTTGAAGATGTGTACATTTTTATTGGCAGTGCGTTAGGATTATGCGAGGTTAACTTGCCTTTCTTGAGCATTTCCTAGATAATGTTCTTGAAAGTGATTGAATTGCCATCACTATGACCCTTTACTCGATGATAGTTTCATAAGTCGTGCTCCTTGTACCACGGGGGTGTGGGGCGAGCAGGATCAAAACTAGTGCGGGGTTTTACGGGAGGAAGGGTGATGGCCCCAACTTTAATGAGATTTTCTAAGATAGAAGAATAAGGCTCCCTAATTGGGGTGTATTTCTGTTGTTCCCATCTGAATTGAAAGGTCTGAATGGGTGAGAGATTAGATGAAGGGTTAGCTTGATTTGACAGATGGGATGGGCCGGCCTTGAGTACCACTACATTAGCGGTTCCCTTAGCTTTTGAATAATTGTTCTGTGGTTTCGAAGAAGAAGAGGTATCATTTGAATTAAATTCTGAGTTCTTATTTCGTAGTTGGATTTTATTTTCTTTGATGGCCTTGAATCTCTAGCTTTCGTGCCATGGTGAATGCCTCATCAAAGGTTCAAAAAAGTCTGCATCTGACGGGGTTGTAGATATGTCTAGCAAAAGCCCGCATGAAGAGCTCTATGAGTTTGGTTTGTGGTAGTTGGAATGTGAGTTGATTAATTAGGCTATGCCAATGAGTGAAAAAATATCTGATAGATTTTTCATCATATTAGTGTGTAGAGTAGAGGTCAGTCATGGTAACCTTTTTAAAAAATTGATGGATAAGTGATCCAAGAAGGCTTGGGCTACATGATTGAATGAGAAGATATAATGTCTAAGTAACCCACTATACCAATCTAATGCGGGCCCAGTCAGAGACATGGGAAAGGTCCTCAGGAGCAACATTGCATCATGGGTGATCGGATAACACCCATGTTTGAAAGATCGCAAGTGTCTTTATTGCGGGTCCTCTTTGCTATTGAAATGGTTAAATTTAGGCATTTCCCAATACATGGGATATGGATGGATAGGAATGGATGGGTGTATGGGATCATTGAAAATATCATCATAGGTGAGAGTTTTTCTTTGAGCGAAAACCGATGCCTCGATATCTCGCATCTTGTCCATCATTAGCTTGATTAGGTCATTGGTAGGTTGCATGATGGCTAGGTACCTCTTGTAGTGTAAAGAGGTTGGTGTTGGGCATATGATGGGGGTGGAATTATAGTATGTGGTACTACCATATAGGTAGATTGGGAAGGAGGGAGTGAGATAGGGGGTATGTACCTAGAATGACCGATAGATGAAATGGGAGGCTACTTGATAGTATGTATATGGAGGTTGAAGGGTTGTGGTAACCCTAGTAGCAATGGGGCTAATGACCGTGGAATAGAAAGGATAATGTTTTGAAAAGGGGTAGGGGTCACTGACACCGGGGGTGGTTGTGTAGCTATGGGTATATGTGAGACAATAGGTGCGGATGAGGTTATGTTCTGGGTGGTTGGTGAAGGTATAGTGGATGTGGCGGGTGTAATGGATGTGGCGACGCGAGTCGGTCATAACAGGGTATAGGGCCTAGTTGGGAAATGACCAGAGGAAAGGCAGGTGGGGGTAGCATAGAGCCGAGGGGGCTAACACATGAGTAGGAATGAGAGTCAAGGGGATAGATATAGGCATGTTGTATATCAACTGACCCGAGGCATCTCGAGTGGATGAGTGGGAAAGATAAAACTGTAAGGCAACAGGGTTATGGTCAAGGAGTCATGTGAACTCCTCATCACATGTAGCGATAGAGACAGGTTAGATAGGCTCCATGGCTGATAGAATGGAAGGGGGTGAAAAAATAGGTGGGAGTGGTTGACGACTAGCGTGAAATGTGAGGGCGTTTGATTGGCAACGTGGTGTCACTAAGATTTCATCCTGAAATCTGTGACTACCTTATCCAAAAAATTTTGTACTTTTAAAATAATGGGTCATTTTATGTTTTTATTGCCTGAAAGTTCTTGTATTGTGTCAAGATATTCTTAAAGAGCCATATTAGCCTTTTTCGCCAAATACCCGGATGCCCAAAATTGTTATATTCTGTCGAGGATTTATGCTCATGGGAAATTTGTATTTAATTATTTTGCGCCCGTATGAGGCTATTTGTGCTCCGTTTTAACTCTCTGTTATGATCAAACATATCATTATTCCCTTGTACGAGAAGAATTTTAACAAGGAATGAGTTTTGGGCTTTATTTGTGACTTTTGGCAATTTTTTCGTGTTTTTGTGTTGTCTGTTTCGTTTTACGTGAAATTTCTCTCGAACAATTCCTTTCACGGTAAGTCCAATTCTTGTCCCGGAAGCTGTTGGAGAATATATACACATGTTATGCCCAGAGAGAAGTCACCATTGGAGGTTTGGATCACTTGGGAAAAAATGAATTCGTACACGAGAAAAGCCCCTACGGGGTTGGGCGCATTTTTGCAAAAAAGGATTTAAGCTACAATGGGATTTTGCTTGCCTTGCGGGTAAATAATCCAATTGTCAAAGTCAAATCACTTAAGTGGATCATGGGATTTCCGGGGCTGCCTTGCAGGGTAAAAATTCCCATTGCCATGTGTTTTTAAAAATAGAATTCTATTATGCTAAAAAGTGCGACCCACCTTGGGTGAATAATAATGCATTAAATAAATATTTGTTAATATTTATTCACCCAATTTGGCACCCGAGTTGCGGAAAAGTCAACAAAGGGAAGTGGACAAAAGGAATTTAAAAATAGAATTCCAAAATTAAATAAATTTAATTTATTTAATGCAGCCCCTTTTGAGAAGGAAATAATACTTTTTAAAGTATTAATTGATTAAATTAAATTCTATTTTCAGTGGCTATGGTCAAAGCACACTGTGAAACTTAAGTGAAGTGAAGAGTGGATGATTAAATTGATTAAATTTAATTTAATGGATGGCTGTCCTTAAACATGCTATTTTTAAAGAGAGAAGCATGATTTTTAATTAATTAATTGCCAGGAATAGGAAGGGCAATTATTAATTATAGAATTGTGAGGGTTATATAAGCATGGGCTGCCATATGGGTGAATTATTTAATTCACAGGTAAAGAATTGCAGCCAAGAGGAAAAGTGCGCCCCATTTGAAGAAGGATTTTGCTCAGGCAAGGTGGAAACAAGGCTAAAAGCTTCCAAATTTGGCGCATGCTTTGAAGGAGGTTGATCTTTGTCTGCATAATTGTTTGCATAAGTGTTACAGTGCTAAGGTGTTGTTGAAAAGATTCATGCTCTCTTTATGTGTAAATTAAACACCAATTTTTTGGGGCAGCAGGCTTGAAAAGTGCAGATTTTTATAATTAAAATTCACTATTCATGCTACGGTGGCCATCTTTGTCTGAATTAGCTAGCGCAGAATTCATTATAGGTGCTTTACAAAAGAAAAGGAGCTTTAATCAATGTCCAATACATTGAATATTTCCTTCGAATCGAAGGATTATCCAGATCTGCACTGATTTTGAAGAATTCCACTAAATAAGAAGAAAAAGAATTGTTCAGACAAAGATAGACAAAGCTATGGCGAAGAAAGATGAAAAAGAAAGCACAACGAGTCATGCATCACTTCTAAATTTATAGATATTGGAGACATGGATTTAGGCTCGGAACCTCTTGTTGAATTGATTGACAGATCTAGAGTAGGAAAGACTTCACTCATGCGTGCAGATTAAAAGTAGTGGAATTTTTTGAGTTGCGGCTTTTCATCCATAACCCGATTTCCATAGTTTGTTATTTAGGTGCAGATCCATATGCAGGTCTAGATCTCATAATTGCAAAAGCTTATGGCACAAAGGCTTCATCCTCTTGTTTTGAATGTAGCCCGTGAAGAAGTCAGTGCGTGGAAAATACCTTCCAAGATCTTGTGCGAATGCTCCCATCTTCCAGTTGAAGCCTTCATTGAATTTGCATTCACCCGAAGTGCTTTCCAGAATTTTTAATTGCTCATATGCAGTTAAAAATGAAGATGTTAAAAATGAAGATGATGAGTTATTTATGGCCAACCTTGCATTGATGCATATACAGAAGAAGAACTGCAAAAGCTTCAAGGATAAAAGAGAAGACAAGTCAAAGGAAAAATTCTAGCTACTTCCGATCCAACTTGCTTGTTGTTTCCAATTCCAGCTACTTCCATTCACTTCCGGATCCAAATTGCTTCCAGATCCAGCTACTCCCAGATCTAATTTGGTGAGAATCAAAGGCAAAAGAATCAATTTCATGCAGACGTGAAAAGGACAAGACTGCAGCTTTCCTCTTCCTTCTTCTTTCCTCCGACAAAGTAATTGAGCGATCAATTAAATTATACAACTTAAAGTGATTGGTTTAAAATCCATTACTTGAAGAAGTCAACTACTTGGAGATAGGTGGCGGCGTGCAAAATAGAAGGTTCTATTTTCAGTTGCAAATCATACATGTCATGCAAAGAGGAATTCCAGGAGGGAGATTGTCAGTTGTTTCTTTTCCGACTTCCACATGTGCCAGTTCAACTAAAAGCTTCCGACTTGTAATTTCCCCTCTACATTCTATAAGTAGAGGAAGAACCTTCGGGTTAATGATCAAAATTTGTAAGCAACAATCTCGTGTTCTAGACTTTGTCTTTGGACCCCCGAGAGCAACTTGGAGAAAAGGAATACAAAGGAGCGAGTTTCCAGAGAACTTTGTGTCATGGTGTACCGTGTTTCTTGCTTTTAATTTTAGATCTCTTAATAAACTTTGTGCTTTGTTTTATAATTTTGTGTGTTCATATCTATTAAGTTTCTTCTATGTGCATGCAATTAGCTCTGCTATCTACTAATTGGGATGCACATCTTCCCCATTTCTTCTCTTGTATTTCCTTTACTTTCTTCTTCTATAAAATACTTCCTTTCTTGAACAACTGCTTACTTACTTGCTGCAGAACTTCTTAGTTATGGTTCATGAACTAAGTGGTTAAAGTAAAACCCCTGATAGATAATAACACATTTTTATTGACAAATCTAACATGGGAGCCTCACCGGTTAAATGAGGGAGATTTATCTCATGACTGCCTAGGTTTTGTGCTATGCAGAAAATCTAGCCAACACAATGCATCGACACCATGTGAATAGGTACTAATCGGGTTGGATTATTTTCTCAGAAAATGACACGAAATACAACATAGATAGGAGAAAGAGGTGGTGGCAGGTAGATTGGGGTTAAAATGTCAACTAGAATTTTGAATAGGCTAACTGATGCCGGTTAGGGTAAACCAATGCCGGTCACAGTAACCATGGTCGGTCACTTGTGGAAAATGGACAGTTTGTCAAAACAAGGCAAAAGGGTGACAATCTGCTAAGTAGATAAGATGTTGATGGAATTTACCAGGAAAGTGAATATGAGGAGAGTGACAGAGACTCTGAACAACAAAGAAGGTGAAGTAGGTGTCCTTTTGGTTAGGTTAACCAGAAGGACAATAAAGAACACCGGTTGGGTAAAACCGATGACGATCGAGGGTAACCGACAACGGTCATTTGGACCAACACCGGTTATTGTGAAATTGAAATAAAGATGAAGAAAAGGTGGTTGTGAGTTAAAATCAAATATGGAATCAAACCCATAATTAGAATGATGAAAATAGGGTCTAGGCACACTCAGATGAAGTTGGAATACACCAACTATGATGAGGAGTGTGCAAGGAGAAATAAGAAAATGAAGAACGTGTCCTCTCACCTCAAAATGTAAGCCAAGTAGAAACACTTTGCGAAAATATGATCCTAAGAGTGCCTTTTCTATTATGTTTGTTCAACTTATGCTATTAAAAACTGACTCATGCACTTTCGAGTAGAGTTTTTGGTGAGGAAGGCTTCTATGAAGAAAGATATCTAAAGGGAGAGGTTTCAGGTATGTTATGGTGGGGAGGGCCGTCCTCTCGAGATAATGAATTGGCGAAAGTAACGAGTGGGTGCCCACCGCATCATGATCATGTGATCACCTATAGCTTCTTTTGAGAGAGATGTTGTTTAAGAATGTGTATATTTTAAATTTTGTGGTGTTTGGGCAAGACTTAGAGAGAGAGAAAGAGAAAGAAAGTGCTTTCTACAATTTGTTTATTAACCATCACCGGGAGTGACTTCGAGCGTATAGGTTGCCACAGTTAATATGAGATAATGCGAAAAGAAGAATGAAATGAAGTTGATTTTAAAACCAAATCAAAATATGGAATTTGATGACACAAAGAAATGAACAGGAGAAGGGATGCTCTTTCACTAATACGACAATAATGAAAGGGAAGAAATGTTCATTTTAAAGCACCAAAATATGATTGCTTTTAGACAATAGAAGAAGAGAAGATTCCAGGGGAGAAATTTTAAATGTGAGAACCTTTTAGAAAGGAAACAAACATGTAACTTTTCACCTAGAAATGAAGAAATGCAAAGAACCCCTGAATGGGTCCCACCGAGCATGCCAAAATGTTTCACCTAATTCTAGAGTGTTTCTTTGAATATTGACAAAATAGATAAGGGTAAAGGGCTAGGAGGAATACCTGTTAAAATGTTGGTTGTAGGTTGTTGTGTGCATATGACTTCTTGATCCATAGCTGATCATGAGAGCTTCCTTTTTGCTTAGGAGGAACTACCTAAAATAGAAAACAAGACCACTAAATAAAAGTTAAACAATATATGCAGTGGATTGCCTAGCATGTACTAGATTCGGGAAGTGTGATACTTCCTAGACGACTCTCAATCCACTGTTTAAAACAACTTAATGTTAAAAATAAAGGAAATCCTACTGTAGTTAAAATGATTTAGGTGTCTCATTCAACTACAATAAGAAAATTCATTCACAACAGGCTAAGCTATGATTGATTGAATTTAAAGGTTAAGGTCTCTGTCGAGTACTAGTACTAGTCGAGTCTAGTTACGGCTATTTTGGGTATTTGGTGGAGGTTTCTAGCTCTATTCTTGGTCTAAGGGTAAAAACACAGAGACCAACGTTGATCTGGTATGACCGATGTCGGTTTAGGTTAACCGGAAATGGTTGTGGGTAATCGGCGTTGGTATGGTTGGGGTACAGGAAACTCAATAAAAACTTGATGTGAAGGAAGATCTAAGGCTACATAGAAATGTAAAGGGAAATGACAAGGTCTATGTAGGTCTTAGGTATACTCAGGGGTAATTAAAATCTAGGTATGGGTAGTTTAATGGTGTGGGTTAAGGAATGGTCAAGTTTACAAAGAGGTAAATGGTGGGGGAATGGGAATGGGAGTAGAAACTAATAACAACAAGAAAAGAGTCTACTAAAATGACAATAAACAAGTGTTGGTTAACAAAACACTTACTATTGCGAGCTTGATGTCTGGTTGGAAATGGTAGGTGATCAAATGGAAGGAACTTGGTGTGGTGCCTGCTTCCCGGATGTTCCCATGAAGGTAGATGGCTTTGTGGGTGCTTCAGGAGCTAGTTGTGGATGCTCTGATGCATGTATGAATGTTGGTTCTACTTGCATGTAGCTCTGGTTTCATCTCTTTTCTCTTAGAAGATGTGCCAACCTCAAAATAAGGTTATTTTCAGGATTAAATGGTAACCGACGATGGTTCTGGGTTGATCGGCGACGGTCTAGGGTAAGCGACATCGGTTAGGGTGGGATTTCCTAGGTTTACTAAACTGGGTAGATCCTCTTGATTTTCTTGGATCTCGTTTGTTTCCTTCCACGGATTAGAATGGAAGCTTCCTTTCTAACGGGTGGGAATGTGGTTAGAGGGAATGTAGGCTTTGATTTTTAGGGTTTAGGTAGGTCTTAGTTAGTTATGGCAACATACTAAGAATAGGTCTTAGGGTGAGGTGGCTAGATGAGGTGTATAGGTGAGGTGGATATGTGGGCATTATCTCAATTAGGATATTTAAATAATAGATATTATGATATAATGAATTAATTTAATTTAATTAATTAAATTAATATTAGAGTGGGGTGAAAGGGGCCATGGTTAGGTGAGTGTGTTCGAGTTGGTTATTTGTCGAGGGACCAAGGGGAGTGTGACCTAATTTTGGTGTCTACACTCACCACATGCTTCAACTACTCATAAAGAGCTTCAAAACATGGAGGAGAACAAGACATTTTAGAGGTCTTGAGTGATAAAAATCCATACATGATGTTCCAGTCCCTTCTCCCATTTCATCCTCTTCAAATTTTGATTTTGGATATCGGTTTGAGCTCTCAAACTTCATTTTCGAGGATGAGGAAAACCATGATGAAAAAATTGCAGAGAATTGGAAGACATCATGGAGGAGGATGAATCATGGCACATCCGGATGATGGAGAGGTAGATTATTTGTAATATTTGGAAGAATGTATGGGTGAGGAAGATCCTATGGAACTAGTTAACTTTTTATTCCATCACTGTTCCTTCAACACATAATTTGTATTTCCATGGGAGAAAACATTCAGGAGCAACCAGCCACTAAAAACAACCCTCTTGAATCAAGATTGGAGGAATCAAATATTCCATGTTCCAAATTGGACAAAGAAGAATAAGAATAAAAATATGACACCCTCTCTAAATCAGTCATCAAGGTAGAATATCAGTTGTATGTAGATGAGCAACAAGGAAAAAATTAGCTCACAAACAATCACCTTTCCCAATAATTTCTATAAGGAGACTTCCTTATTGAATTTGAGACTCGAGAAATGAGAAATTTCAATGGATCGAGACCATATTCCATCAGTACACTGACTTCATTAGATCCAATGGAGGAGCCATAACTAGTCATGCTTACTTCCAAGCATGAGGGTGAGTTTCAAATCACTAAGGGTTAACTCCGATACCTTCAGAGTCCTATACAAATCATTACGAGGAAGTATTTCTCTTGTTTTTATTGATACCTTAGATATTACAATGGAAAACCAACTCCAGATATTTTTCCATTGTTATCAAAAGCCATGTTCAATGTAAAATCATCCACATGGCTGTAAATTTTGAGGAAGGGAAGCTACTTCCCCTTACTAGTTTTAGGGTTTGTTTGAAGCTTTCCTTGTTTCTAGTTAGAGTAGGGTAGGGGTAGGTTTGCTTTTAGTAGAAGAAGTGATTGTGCATAATTTTCATGTCCCACTTGGGGTATGTATGTATTTTCTCTTTGTACATAGTTTTGGTACTTTTTGTTACTTCAACATAGTTCACCATGTTTCCGGAAGAGGATGTTGTCGTAAGAAGATCAAAGTTGCATGAGGAATAATTGCAAATCCCAATAAATTTCAAGTCTGAGATTAACTAAAAAGTAGATTAGAGACAAGTTTCAGTGTTTTCATCCTCTCATCTTTTCAAAGAAGCCACAATTAAGCTTCTCATGCCTCATGCAAAATTAGAAAATTAGTTGTAGAGGAAGCTTGTTGTATTGCAGAGATAGCATGTCTCAATACCCCTTGTATGCTTTCGAGTTCTAGTGAGAAGTACTCTTTAAATTCATTCAAAGTCCTCTTAGGTTTTGAGTAGAATATCAACCTAAAATTTCCCTTGCTCATCCTTTAGATCTAGTTTAGTTTAAAAGCTTATGAATTTCTAGGTAACTATAACTTTCATAATGTTAGGAAGCATTCATAAGGCGAAAATTAGTTTTAACATGTAGTCACAGGTGATTCCCAAATTAGCAAGTGTTCCCAAGCTCTACAATGTTCATTATTGGCCAAGAAATCATTAGTCAATCATGCTTTTAGGCTTGGTAGAAATCATATATTGGGGCAAGTACAATTTTTTATCATGCACTCCCACGATCAGGTTTGCAAAGATGAAGAAGAAAAGAAAATTTTAGAATCAAAACAATTTTCCACTTGTTGGTACCCAAATTGATCCTTCCTTTGAAACCGAGCAACATCACAATTTGATCAGGATGCTTAGAGACAAACAAATCATAATAGGAGTCATTTTGTAGCCGGGGATGGATTTTAGATGACTCTTTATCACTCTGGTTTGGAAAGGACTGGGTATCACCGTGCTAAGAGTTTGACCTACCCTTACTACTTTAGGTTGTGCCTTCAACCAAGGTGAGAGGACCCATTTTGTGACCTGTATTAATGGAAATCATCAACGAATTAGCAGTATTTGACTATTCCTTTGTAATATTTTGAAGGAGACCTCAAGAAAACATGGCCAATACAACATAACCTAACTCTCACGAGTTGTCACTTTAGAAAATGAAGATGTTCTCTAGATAAGGCCCAGGTCACTAAAGGAAACGATAAAAACTGATTGCACTTGCATATTTTAGTAAAGGATGGATGAATTCAATGATCTTATTTATCATTTGTGGATACACAATGCAAGTAGGGATAGTTCATGTATGATATATCTCTAGATATGTGTTTTATGGTTGGGAAGTTAAGCAGGATAAAGTTGATTATACCGAATCCTTGAGAACTTTAAACAAATGTTGACAAATCCACAAGGAAAAATGATGAATGGCTTCAAATAGTCAAGATGAACCTTCAACTAGAAAATTGTGCATCTATGAAAGCTCAAAGACACACGGCTTCACACATTCTTCAAGGATTTAACATAAGAACTCATGTTAAAGACTTAATTAAACCTTATAAGTCCCTAATATATCACGCTTATGATACACTCATAAACTGACAAACAATCTGTATCACTAAAATGAAAGTAAAGTGAATTTAAATCACTTATTGCATCATGAAATGAAAGCTCTCTTCATAATGTAATTGTAAATGCCACAATACTATCATGAGGATGAGATTTTGTGTGATTTTAGAGGGATTCCTAATGTAAGATTGCAACAGGAACATAGATAACTATTTGAAGATATCTCAAGATGACAATAGACATAACATAGTTCATGATTAACATGAATTACTCAAGGTTTTTTCAAAATTTGATCAACAAGGGAAAGTTTGTTTACAATCTCAAAGTTTTGTCAATGGCTATACATCTGCAACCATCTTGACATGATCAATTTTAAAGATACACAAGAAATAACTAGTTTCTCAAATAAGTTCTTTCAGAAAATGGCTTCTCTCATATTTTTCTCCTTTTCTTTCTCTGAGTAAATTTCAGAAAAATTAACTCCCCCTCTTTCATGATTATCCGTCCTCCTTTTATATCATCCCCTTTGCTTGTTGATGCAATGATCTGAAAACGTGTGTTGTATTTTTTTCACTTTTAAAAGTTTCCAAAGATTGTGATTTTCTTAACCAATTTTAAGTATTCTAAACTCCACAAATTGATTAAATTCTGATTATTATGCATCCATAGAAGTGCGGAAAACTTGTATAGAAAATAAATAATCAGAAAACCGAAAACATTCAGATAACAAACAAGATTGTTTATGGGGTTTAGAAAT
This sequence comes from Taxus wallichiana var. yunnanensis, assembly GCA_018340775.1. Classification (NCBI taxonomy): domain Eukaryota; kingdom Viridiplantae; phylum Streptophyta; class Pinopsida; order Cupressales; family Taxaceae; genus Taxus; species Taxus wallichiana. Next base: position 774,005,760 of record CM031242.1, read on the forward strand.
TCCTACGTCCCGGGTTCGATTGAACCGATCCATTAATAATATTGAAATGTAATTACAATAACTCTTACAAACAACCAATAATGAATCACAACCTGCAAATGAGCTGATCAATGTCCCAAGAACTCTGAAAAATAGCAAAAACTGTCCCAAGAACGATCCGTGGCTCCTACAGTGTTTTCACAATGTGATCTCCCTGAAAATGTGTTATAAAAACACCTAAAAATGGATATTTAAAAAATTATATGAAAAAAAATCATATATCTGAGATCATCTCTGAATTTTGAACACTTTTCATATTTACACCAAGTCACAATTCGGACCAGAAGTGCATTGAAATTTGTGTTTTCCATCTAGCTATCTTGTAGATCCCTGTTAAAAATCTGCATTCAAAGCTTCCAAAAATAGGTTAAAAATCAACAAAAATATAAAATCTTACATCGTTGGAATTGTCTCAGAATTTTCTTCATTTCATCTTTTTACTCCGAGTTCCCAATCTGAGTGCAGAGCCTTCAAAAATGGCATTTTCTGAGATCTGGTCTTTATCCTCCTTTGCACACACTGTCCCCCATTACAAAGAACGGGTTCCCTATTTATACAAAATTAGGGCCCTTAAAATATGCATTTGCATATTATCTTAGGCTAATATTAGCCTAAACCCGTACCATGTAATTTGGGATAAAAATTCCCATTTGGGCGGATTTGCATATTTTAATGGGATAAAATCCCAATTCAGCGGCTAAGCATTTGATAAGGGATTAAATCCCATAGTAGGCGGCATTGTTTAGTGGGTATAAATCCCACATGTTGTGGATTGATAATTTTTAATGCTTTAAATAGCCTTTCCACGCATTGTGTGAAGTGGTCATGGGACTACATGGGCTTAACCGCCCCCACCTCTTTCTCCTCACGTGGAAGCTTCCACTACAACCGCTTCACTCCTTCCTTCCACGTGGAACATCCATGCATGTCTTAATGTTGGTGGTTTAGTAGGTAAGTGGAGGATTATGTGGTTATACTAATGTATAAACATTAATATATAGCGGTTTGGCATATATGCATGGCATTTGGAAATTGGTGTGTAAGTGGACTTACCAAGATAATATAATTTCACCCATGTAATGTGGCATAGAAATAATTAACTTGGTAAATAGCATGTAGTCCACCATTTGTCTCCCGATAGGAAAATCGAGCGAATTCGATGAGTGGTGGCAAGCCACGTGGTGGCTTGTGGATCCACCACGTCGGCGATAATACCATAGTCCACACGGCGGCCGGGCTCCCCTCCGTAATAAAAGTTGAGCCTCTTGTTCTCGTGCACCATTTTTTATGCTCATCGAAGACCGGTGATTGAAAACCAACAAACAAATCCATTTTTCCTTTTCACCACGTGTCGTAGTGCGATTGGTCCATTATTGACCAGTTGACTAGAGTTGACTTTCCTGTTGACCGAACTTTGACCGGACATAACTAGAGCTCTTGATGTCCATTTGCTGCATTCTCATAGTCATTGGAAATCTCTCGAGATGATCTTCTACACTGAAACCATTTAGGGATGTTTAGGAACTTTTCAAAAATGATCCCCTGATCACACCTCCCCATTGAGAAAGGCTTTTTGTCCACAAAAAGTTGTGTATCAACCCACAAATAATGCTATCTCTTCCTGCATTGCACAAACACATACAAGAACCTGAAATAACATTATATGTTAATAAAAATGCAAATAGTTGATAGCTAATTACATAACCGATCGAGATAATAACACCCAATTAAGCTAGTGTTCAATTTGAAATGCTTGCAACCACATCGACTCTGCACACACATTGTGATTTGTCACACCCCACCGTAATGCCATCACAATTAACTAACCGTGATAATAACACCCATTCTATTACGGAAAGCTAGTGTTCAACTTTGTCACTTTGTGATACACCGATTACCAAAAATTACAATTCCATATCACGAGATCGTTATACTGAAGACATCTAAACTACCATAATTAGGCTAGTGCCCACCGCCCATCCCATCTGAAGCTAACAACTGCAAGTATTCACTATCGAATATAATAGACTATGAACGCCCAAAAATAGCTATAGTCAACAACTAATCCAAACGCACGTGAAGTCATGTCAAAACATCTGTACGGCCATCACAAATAATAAGTCAGATAATAACACCCATCTATAACGGAAGCTAGTGTTCAACTGACACTTTGTGATTATGCTGATTACAACTACAAGTTTCAAATTTAGACATGCTACTGATGCCTATCCCTGCATAGTGTTTTCAACAATGGAACTACCAACCAATATGAGAAAACAAAACATGAGTATGATGAACCTATCACTCAAATCTTCTCTTCAGTTGTTTCCATTCATTTTCAAAGCTTAAATATCAACTTAGGAACAAATCCTTATCAATCAATAGGAATCCCTAAAATATAGCTCTGAAAACATCTTGCTTGCCTACTATCAACAATTTACTGTAGTGCAAATATAAAGTTGAGGAGTGTTTTTCCCAACCAATCACTTTGGTTTTTCCGTTTTGGTTGTTTTACCTTCTCAGTACCACAATGAGTTTTAGTTAGGTTTAACACTATTGGTTTTACAATACTATTCTTTTTAACAACTTTCCAATTTTGTTGTTTAGGAACAAACCAACAACCTTAACATCATGACCCTTCCTATTACTGATGGGAACAAAATTTAACTTCCCTATTTTTAGGAGTCTTACCCATTTTACCATTCTCAGAACTCTGTCTACGAGAATGATTCCCCTATTTAGGAGAGGTAACATTCTTTCCATTTCTCACCTTTCCTTGGTGAGATTAGTCTTTAGCACTTGCTTGATCATTCATAAAAGGCATTAACTTCTTAATCAAAATTTTCCTCTTCCAACAATATGCAACAGAATGATTAGTACCTTCACAAAATGTGCAAGGGAAAGCATATTTCTGCCTACCAAAGCTATATTGTTCCAACTGAAAGAGTGTATTAGAAGTTTTAGGATTTGATTTTCCCTTAGTGCTATTTTTAGTGTAAGTGGAAGGAGGTGGAATCTGATTACCTCTTTTACTTGTTTTCTTACACCTTTCATTGTTCCTCCTGATGGCGGAATCCTGCAATTCTAGTGGTGTAGATCCTTGGCTGTTGGAAGCTTGTCTTCCTTCAGCTACTTTGGAACTTTCTCCAATTTCCATTTTCCCACTAGAATAACCCAAACCTGCAAATCAAGGCTGATCCTCTACCTGTATTAGGTTAGCATCACCTTGTCCATTTTTACCAAGGCCCTTTCCATTAAATCCCATCTTAACCATTAGTTTAGACCCAATTCCCTTAGTGTGTTTTTCAAACTGACCCAAAGGAATATCTGAAACTGAATGAGAGGAAGAATTAAAATGTGAACAACTTACAGTGCATTCTGTCATAGTACCTGCATCTGATTTGGAAGGCATTTCCTTCTTATGTTCACCTTGTTGCAGCTTTTCCAAGAGAGCATCCTTGGTCCGTATTTCATCCTGTAACTCTTTAACAAAGCCCATCAACTTCTTGCTCTCTTCAAGCATCTTATTGACATACTCCTCTTTCTTGGTTATAGAGGATTGTGGCTCAGATTTTAACCGCACTATTTCCTCTTCTAAGGAATAAAAATTAGCTCTCAAGAAAGAGTTTTCTTCTTAGAGTTGGTGGTTTATGGCTTCAAGCTCATCCAGTTGCTCCTGTTTGGATGACTTGCCCATGATTCCTCGTTCCTACAAACACAACTTGTACTTCCAAAACTGCACACTACGAAAGAAGATTAACAAGCCCCAAAATGTCTGCACACTGAAAAGTGAAATCAATACTGAAACTGAAGCCAAATTTTCAAACACAATTAGAAGCTAATCCGCAATCTAACTGCTTTGATACCAAACTTGATCTGAAAATGTGTGTTGTATTTTTTTCACTTTTAAAAGTTTCCAAAGATTGATATTTTCTTAACCAATTTTAAGTATTCTAAACTCCAAAAATTGATTAAATTCTGATTATTATGCATCCATAGAAGTGCGGAAAACTTGTATAGCAAATAAATAATCAGAAAACTGAAAACATTCAGATAACAAACAAGATTGTTTACGGGGTTGGAAATTCATACGTCCCGGGTTTAGATTAAACCGATCCATTAATAATATTGAAATGTAAGTACAATAACTATTGAAAACAACCAATAATGAATCAAAACCTAAAAATGAGCTGATCAATGTCCCAAGAACTCTGAAAAATAGTAGAAACTGTCCCAAGAACGATCCGTGGCTCCTACAGTGTTTTCACAATGTGATCTCCCTGCAACTGTGTTATAAAAACACCTACAAATGGAGATTTAAAAACATTCTATGAAAAAAATCATATATCTAAGATCATCTCTGAATTTTGAACACTTTTCATGTTTACACCAAGTCACAATTCGGACCAGAAGTGCATTGAAATTTGTGTTTTCCATCTAGCTATCTTGTAGATCCCTATTAAAAATCTGCATTCAAAGCTTCCAAAAATAGGTTAAAAATAAAAAAAAATATCAAATCTTACATCGTTGGAATTTTCTCAGAATTTTCTTCATTTCATCTTTTTACTCCGAGTTCCCAATCTGAGTGTAGAGCCTTCAAAAATGGCGTTTTCTGAGATCTGGTCTTTATCCTCCTTTGCACACACCTGTCCCTCCATTACAAAGAACGGGTTCCCTATTTATACAAAATTAGGGCCCTTAAAATATGCATTTTCATATTATCTTAGGCTAATATTAGCCTAAACCCGTACCATGTAATTTGGGATAAAAATTCCATTTGGGCGGATTTGCATATTTTAATGGGATAAAATCCCAATTCAGTGGCTAGGCATTTGATAAGGGATTAAATCCCATAGTAGGTGGCATTGTTTAGTGGGTATAAATCCCACATGTTGTGGATTGATAATGTTTAAGGCTTTAAATAGCCTTTCCATGCATTGTGTGAAGTGGTCATGGGACCACATGGGCTTAACCACCCCCACCTCTTTCTCCTCACGTGGAAGCTTCCACTACAACCGCTTCACTCCTTCCTTCCACGTGGAACATCCATGCATGGCTTAATGTTGGTGGTTTAGTAGGTAAGTGGAGGATTATGTGGTTATACTAATGTATAAACATTAATATATAGCGGTTTGGCATATATGCGTGGCATTTGGAAATTGGTGTGTAAGTGGTCTTACCAAGCTAATATAATTTCGACCCATGTAATGTGGCATAGAAATAATTAACTTGGTAAATAGCATGTAGTCCACCATTCGTCTCCTGATAGGAAAATAGAGTGAATTCGATGAGTGGTGGCAAGCCACGTGGTGGCTTGTGGACCCACCACGTCGGCGATAATACCATAGTCCACACGGCGGCCGGGCTCCCCTCCGTAATAAAAGTTGAGCCTCTTGTTCCCGTGCACCATTTTTACGCTCGTTGAAGACCGGTGATCGAAAACAAACAAACAACTCCCTTTTTCCTTTTCACCACGTGTCGCAGTGCGATTGGTCCATTATTGACCAGTTGACTAGAGTTGACTTTCTCGTTGACCAAACTTTGACCGGACATAACTAGAGCTCTTGATGTCCGTTTGCTGCATTCTCACAGTCGTTGGAAAGCTCTCGAGATGATCTTCTGCACTAACACCATTTAGGGATGTTTAGGGAACTTTTCAAAAATGATCCCCTAATCACTTGTTAACTTTCAAAATTATTTCCCCCAAAATTTAGAATATTCCTAGGAATGTTCTTTATTTTTTAAATTTTTTTCTAGAACATGGTGTTTAGAAAGGTCCTTCTTGAAATTGTCAGGTGTACGAATCACTAGTTTTTTCAATCAACTTCACTAGTGTTCGACTGGGATGTCAGGTAGTCTTTTCTAGTAGTTTATTTTAATCATTATTTCCTGTATTGATTAGATAATCATTTTGAACAATCTCCTAATACACAGTAGACAATAAAATTAGGTCACGATCCCCTTTGGTCCCTCATCAAATAAACACCATTGAACACATTCAAATAACCATGGCCCCCTTCACCCTACTCTAATATTAATTTAATTATTTAAATTAAATTAATTCATTATTTTCACCATATTTATTATTTAAATATCCTAATTGGGATAATGCCCACATATCCACCTCATCTAGCCACCTCACCCTAAGACCTATTGTTAGTAAGTTTCCATAACTAACTAAGACCTACCCAAACCTAAAAATCAATGCCTACATCCCTCTAACCACATTCCTACATGTTAGAAGGAAGCTTCCAGTCTAATCCATAGGTAAATGAAACGAGATCCCAAAAAATTAAGGGGATCTAGCCTAGTTTAGTAAACCTAGGAAATCCTGCCCTAACCGACACCTTACCCTTAATTACCGCCGGTTAATCCGGAACCATCATCGATTACCATTTAATTCCCAAAACAACCTTATTTTCAAGGTTGGAAAATTCCTAAGAGATATCACATCTTTTGAGAACAAGTTTAAGAGAGAACACGCAAGCAAAGAAGGAGATCAAGTATTTTCTCTTACACAGACATCCAGGATTCACCTAGTAACCATCCAACACTCACCCCAAAGCACAAATTTGATCTAATTAGGAAAGAAGGATAGCACATGCAACCTAGGTAAGAGCTCCCCAATGTTTGGTGATCCTCTTCATTATTTAACCTCTTATCAACACCTTCATTCCTCACTCACATACGTCCGAACTAGATTCTAGTAAGTAGAAAATTTTACTCCTCTGGTTCACTAATTTCATCATTTTATTTTCATCTTCTCTCCTAGCCACACACTCGACCTCGATTAATACTCACCCTCCACATCCCTATTAAAACTTTGCCAAATCCCATTCAAACAACTTAATACCCCATTCCGACCAGCCATAGTCCTTTGTGAAATCATAAGGGAGATCTAAATCTCATTCTATGACATTCCCATTACCCCATAATGTAACCGACACCGATTCTCCCAAACCAGAATCGAGTCACCATTAAGCGGCATCGGTCTCTATATATACCAATACATCCTAAAACATTAACCTACTGCATATTCCCACATCACCCTTACTCAACTGGGTGCATCTTCTTCATCTTCTTCATAAGCTCCAAAATACTCACAAAATTTGATTTGTGCATCATTCTCAAACTCATCAATTTATAGGAAACCACCACCTTCAGTTTCTTGTTCAAGCTCTTCTTCATCTTCTTAAAATATACAATTTATGTTCATGGGTGGGGCCTCCAAGGTGAGCCTCTAGGGTTCTCCTGCAATCTGATTTCTATTGCTTCTTTGGAAAGAAACATGTCCAAATATTTCCCTCTTGAAAGATGCTATCTCATTCACAAACTTTTGAAATGATGGATGATTCTCTCATCTTCAAGATGTTGGGCCTTGCCCTTTGATGGATTCTTGATCTTTCTAGAGAGGATGAGATCATCATCCAATTCAATGGCCCTCCTTTGTGCTTATACAATGTTCCTTGGTTGAACTCTTTGTAGGAGAAAGCCTACCTCTGGTGATTGAGAATTTATGAAGAATCTTTTGATATTGTTACGACGGGGGTGAATCTTCTTCCAAGATCCTGTGAAGCAACCATTTGAAGTGAGCCACAAAGTATCTCATCATTTCAATTTCTCCTTTCCTCATTTGAGCCAACTAGACCAAGAGGTCTTGACAATCTTTAGTTTTTTTAAATCTTTCCTCGAAGGTAGCCTTGATGTCATCCCAACTAGTTATGGATCAGAAAGGTAGGAGATAGAACCATTCTGCTACTTTTTCTTGGATGGACTCCACGAACAATCTTACAACAACATATTCATGCTAGACACCAAGAATTCCACATGATGTCGTGAAAGCAACAATGTGTTCTTCAGGAAGTTGTGTGTTGTCACCTTTGAACTTTGGAAAGTTCTTGCGAGAACCCGTTGGTAGATCATGAAGAGGGGGTTCAAGAGCAATTGGGCCTATATTCCTTCCCCATGGAACAATGGGTCGAGGTCTTTGTTCTTCATCTTCCATTATTGTTTTTACTTCTATTTCAGCTCTTGCTTCTTCAAATTCTTCTTCTTCCGCAAATTCGATGTTCAATGATGGTTGAAAAATGGGAGAATTTAAATGATTTTGGATAGGATTACTAGGTGAACTTCTTGACGAGCCAGATGGAGAGGAGGCTTGAAAGAAGAAGTATGGATTATCTCTGATTCGTTCTTTTCGATTTTATGAAGACCAAATTTAAATCATCAACACCTCTTGTCCTACTCAACTTTGTGTGTCTTCCTTCACCAGCTTTTTGAAATTCTTCCAGTCATATATTGGGTACAGATGTTGCTAAATCTGCCCCATGGTGGGTGCCAAAATTGTTGGTAAGAAAATTTTTCGGGTGGACAAACTTGTGGATTTCTTGCCAATGCTCTGGGAATCTAAGTCCCTCTACTTAACTGGTGTAGCTACCATATATACATACATGTGAAAATTTAGATTTATGTGGTGGCCTTTCAACCGGGGATCCAATAGGGACACTCCACTGACCCTGCAACAAAGCTTGCAAATACCTGCAAGAGAGGAATTTGTCTGAAAGTGGGAAAGGGAGTGAGAAAAGAGGTAGGGGAACTAATGCTGTAGGTAGATAATCAGATTCCTACACACACACTAGTTAGAAACTTCAACACATGCATTCATGAGAAGAAACAACTCTGTAAATAACAACAAGACCAAATAGAATTTATCAATCACAAAGTATCAAGAAACCCCTTAGTCAAAAAAGCTTGGAAACTCCTTCTTCTTGTATTGATTGCTCAAACCAAAGTTGTACATAATGGAGAAATAGAGGAAATTTGAGAATGAGGGGAATGGAAGAATTTGGCTATCTCCTTTGTTCTCTCAAGGTACAATATACTCTTGAGTTTACAAGATCAATCACCAACCCTTTGCAATGGGAATGACGTTACAATTTATAGAATGAGAGGTGACTTATCATCTTCCTCATGACCCTCCATATTCCTTAATATGAATTAAGGTGATCATATTCCACTTTAAATATTTAAGTCCCTTTTATAATAGCAAGGTGAATTAATCTACATTATGTTTCTAAATTCACTTTTAAGTGACTTAATGGCATATCAAAAAGTGTAAACCCCAACGAAGAATTAGAACATTTGAAAGTGAGAGAAAGTTGGGGGAAGAGGAGAGAGAAAGAGAGAGAGAAGAAGAAGAGGAGATGTCGCTTGATGAATTCCATTGATCCTCGTTGATGGAAAGCTCCAAATGCAGTGAAACTCTGAATCTTCAAACTCCTTGCACACTATGAAACTTCTCCAAATTAGCTCTGAGCTCACCTAGTTGAATGAACTAAGGTGGATCTTGAATTCCCCTGTGAAAAATGGTTAGGATGCTCCCGAACAATGATGTCCCCCTGAATGATTAGCCTTATACATCCCATTGTGCCAAAACTTCTCTTTGAGTGTAACTTACTATTTTTAGTAAGTGTTAAAAAAGTAACTCCCTCGATCCTTGGTGAGTGTTATGACCTTGATTCCCCTTTATCCTGCGTTTCTCACTTCTTTGGATCAAATTTCTATTTTTAGCGGTGCTTGAGGGCCCACTTACTATTTTTAGTAAGTGCCAAAAATTCTGTTACGGTGAATTCTCAGGCTATAGTGCACCTCAGATATCTTCATCTCCTTCGTAGGTTCTTGTTAATGAATTTCCCAAAACCAGTTCTATGTAGTAGACTTGTATTTTTAGAAAGTTGCCCTTTGGGAGTTGGATTGATGTGGAATGAATTTTTTTGATATGGGGTTTTCCCAATATCATCCCTTTGAAATTTTAGGCCCGCTCGCTTAATAATCCGAGAGATTTTACCTAACATAAATTTCCTTTGTTTTAATTTTGGACCTAGCGGTGCTTACAGTATGGCGACCATTAATAGACCTCAAAATTGTAGGTCTAGTTTTCTCCTCCATTTGTGAAGAAAATTATATTTTTGATGTTGGTTTTTTCTTAGGTGCTTCACGTGTGATCTTACTTCAATCCGCAATGGTTTGACGGAAATCCCACTTCTTTCTTCGTTGAGCCGGAAAGGAGATTTCTTCGTTGTGGATGCTCTGTCACACAAGGGGGGAGTTTGAAGGTGTCTTTTTTATGGTCTTGGGAAAATTAATGAACAAAAATAAATGGTTTGTTGTTTCATGCATATTTGGCTTGAATATTTCTTCATATCTTCATTTTTAGGCTATGGAGATTTTCACTGTTTTCTTCCTCTTGTTCTTCGTTTCTCCTTCTCGTTTCGATGAAAAATCCTTCTGAGACCTACACATAGCTGTGGGGAATGTGTTTCAATTCTTGGGTTGAGTAGGTCTGAGCATTTGCAATGGTGTAATGATGGTAGAATGTTGTAGAGGAAGGATGAAGATTGTCTGTGCACAGGAGTGGAAGCAAGTTGGAAGCACTAAGTGACAGTTAGATTTTTGAATTTTTGAAATCATGGAAGGAGAAGCTTGGGTAAAATTTTCATTACTTGATGTCCCTAACCTTAGGGACATGAGGGACATCAAATTCCATAGTGGTCAAGAGGACGACACGTGGTGGCGATCCGACGGCAGGGAATGAAGGTGGAAAAAGCTACTTTAAAGCACTTGGGGCTGGAAATTGGTCACATGGGTGTCCAAATGACTCCCTATGGGGGATGGGAGAATTTTTCCATGTATTATGTCCCTTGCCTCAGGTACATAAGGGACATCAGTTTCCATGGTGGTCCTGGAGGTGACACGTGGCGCTGATCCAACGGCAGGGAATGGATGCTCCAAAAATGCACCTAGGGGCTGAAACTTTGTCATATGGGTGTCCAAATGACTCCACATAGGGGATGGGAACATTTTTAAAGGTTTGATGTCCCCAACCTTAGGTGAAAAAGGGACATCAAATTCCACGGTGGTCTTAGAGCTGACACGTGTCACCCGATCCGAACAAAATCGCTAGGAAGGCATGCTCCAAATAAGCACACAGGGGCTGATCTGTCAAGTCTGGAGGTCGGAGGAGGGCCCCGAGAGGTCACATGGGGTCTGGGAAATTTTCAAAGGGCTGATTTACCTGACCTTGAGGATGTCGGGATATGAAATCCCACTAGGCTCCTGGTCTTGACACGTGTCCTCTCGAAAAAATGACTAAGTCTGAAGCGCATTTGAGAGGGTAACTTAGAATGAAGATAACTTGAGCTCCCAATGGAATTTATTGGAGAAAATATATATGATACTTGACTGGAAATATATTTTAAATCTAATTATGGTGGATTCATGTCTTGATTTAGCTAAATGATCCTGAAAAATATGATTTTTGATCGGTACTCCACTTGTGCACGAGAAAAGCGCTTGTCAATCATATGCGCCAAGGTGTTGTGAAAAATATTATTTTACCATCATGTCGGTATTAGAATCCTATTTCGATGATGTTTTTTTACTTCTAAATCCATCTGGAGCTCCCAAAATCTTCTTTTGAAGCTCAACAATGCTTTTAGGCCTGTGTACCGCATAGGCTTATGAACCTTGTTTTTTACTCAGACTACTCCAAGTCTTGCAAAAATTCCCCAAAACTTCCAAGATCATTTCCATGATGTTATAAGGTCTTCCATTCACCTCCATGTTGAATTTGGCCCTTCTGTTCCACTCCAGGGGTTGAATCTAGTCTTGGGAAGGCCAGCGATAGCCCTTCCCAATCTTGCCAGAAGATAGTATCTTTTCAGAACTCCCTAAAATCACCTAGGGGTGATGAATAGACTTACCTAAATCACCTAGGGGATGAGATTAAATTATTTAGGAGGTCATTTGGACTGATTGGATAGACCCAGGGTGTCTTGGAATGATGGGACTTGAAAAAAATTAACACTAGGGTATCGTTGTCGTGCTTGGAAATTGTCAATTTCCCCTTTGCACATTTACGCGACAACATTTATTTTCCCTTTTCAATAATTTTTTTAACCCAGATGTCCACTACATGGACCTTTTTAACAACATTATTTATTTGATCCATTCCACCAAGAGTGTTTACAAAGGCACTAACTTGGGTTTGATTAGTCTTCACAGTTAACTGCTGCCGACTATCACTTAAAAGAGCTCTACCACTGTTCTTTTAGTTGATTTTTGTCATCCTATCTTCATCAACCTTTTGTAGAAAATCATTCACTACCTCAGACACTCCTTGTTTTAGTTGGTCCCTTGAGGGATTTCCTAGGGAATAACCTGAACACTTTGTAATCATTACTTGTTATACTTTCTCTTGTTTTTCCTTCCAAAGGTGTTGTTATCTCCAAGGTTTTAGCTCCAGATGAGTCAGTATGGGTCTTTGTAATAGTTCTAGCCCTTTTGGGAACCCTTGTTGCCTTTGGGAAAGATAGGGAAGTGAGGTCAATGGCTGCTATAGGGAGGATTTCCTTTTCTTCACTGGAAATCAGTTCACTGATCCATCCCTTCTCCAAACTTATTACATCTTTTGTTTCCTATGACTGTTGTGGAGATTTCCCAGGGATAATCGTTAATTGTTTGAGCATTTCCTGTTCATCTTGAACCGGTGTCTCTACTTTCTCATCATCATTTATATCAATAATGGTCCTACCACTATGACCCTACATTAGGTTATTTTCCCTCTGATTTGTGTCAATATCCAAAGGATGCTCTTCTTCTGCTTCTTTCATTGGGGCCATGGTAAATCCAATTTTTTCCTCAATATCCTCAATTGGAGAATCAGCCATCTCTCTGTTAGTGGTGATATTTTCACTGATAATTTCCTCTTGTAGTATTTCTAATTTATTCTCAAATAGAACATGCCCTTCCTCCACAGGGTAATTCATCGGGTTTATTTTTTTTTTTTTAATATTGGCAAATAGTTTTTTGAAAGGGACTATACCCTTGAATACAAAAGAGGCCTGAGAGCCGGAATAGGAGTGAGAAACAGAGTTAATGGATCAAAATCCAAGTATTACAGTGAAGCTCAACGTAGCTTAGAAACAGACTACAGGCAGAGACATAACACAAAAGAAAACAATGTTATAAAAAAAGATGATAAACCAACTTGCCGAGAAACAACAAAAGCGTTACCCAGCAGAAGCGTTACCCTTCAGAGTGGTAGATTTTTTCTTTTTGTTGGCCGTTACCCACCCTGATGGAGTCTTCGCAGTTGGAGAAGAAGACAAAGGAGGAGTATTTTCCTTAGTTGCATATGTCCCATTTGGAACAGCCATGTTGTTCTCCTGAGAGATAAATTTTTCATTTTCCATGCTGCCCTCAGCAGCTTGTGTATTTTTCATGTTTCTAACAATCTGAGTTTCGGATAAAGGGGTTTTAGTTGACTCTGGTTCAACTACTGCTTTAGAATCAAGATCCTTTCTATCCACAAAGATCAAGTGCTCCGGGAGTGCGTCTTTCCACCAGCTGCGCTTCTCATGTTGACGTTTTTCCATCCCACAAGCAGTAGAGGTGTGTCCTAATCCAAAACATCTTCTACATCGAAAAGGCAGACCTTCATAATCAAGAGTTTGTGACCAAGTTCTATTTTGCACTCTAAGGTCAATGGTAGCAGGAAGATTTTTATCAGTGTCAAGTTCCACCAGGATCCGGGCATAGGTAGTATGGGTGTAATTAGTTGTTTGAGAATCTATGTGGAGTGTAGTACCCAAGGTATTGCCAATGGTTGTCAGACAATCATGACTCCAGAATTGAAGAGGTAAATGGGGCAGCCTGATCCAAACAGGTTTCCATGAGAATGACTCTGTGTGTGGGTTAAAGGATGGGAACCAAGGTTTCATGATCAAATATTTTGACTCGCAGGTCCAGAGCTTGGAAGCAATGATGTCTTTATCAGCTATTGAAGAGAAAACTATAATGAAAATGCCTTTAGCACATGGATATAAATCTATCTTACCAGTTAAAGATGGAGTCCAATGCTTGGAGATCCACGCGTGAAGAACAGGAAGGCTGGGCCATAAACCCCCAAATCTACAAATCAGAGCATGCTCTTTGTAGTAAACCTCAGATGAAATGACATCTTCCCCAAATGTGATACATGGGGTGATGTCTGCAGGTTTCATGGAGGATTCCTTGCCTTTTAAGACGTCTTTGAAGGAGGTTTCAAGAGACTCGCGCCTAAACCCTTTATCCAGCATTGGAATAACAGGTAGATCACCCTGTTCCAGCTCACCACGAACCTCGTCTTTCCCAGGAACACCCCCAGATGATGAATGAATGTGGCTAGGGTTTGCAGAACCGTTGGCATTGGGAAAGGCGAGGTCGATCCACGACCAAGGAGACGCATTGCTTTCCTGTCCAGGAGCAGAGCCACCACCATGGACGCGATTAGGGTTAGAGGTACGTCTGGTAGTGACCATGGCACAGTCCCGGAATAGTCACGGAATAGTCACGGAACAGCCACGGAACAGCCCAGCGAGCGATCGCGGCGAGCGAACAGCCGCGAGCGAGAAAGTCGCGGAGTAGCCGCGGAGCGAGCGCGAGCAGCCGTGGAGCGATCGCGAAGCGAGATACGAGCAATCGCGGTTTATTAATTCCAACGAAAAAGAAGCAATCTCATCTACTGACTTTTCTGCATCAGTATCTTTCTCACCAATCAATTCTGACCTATCATTTTCGACAATACACGCCTATGGAAACATTTTTTGTATCTTGGGCCTTTAATTCACTAATTGATGCATGAATGTTCAATTATTTATTTAAATGAATGTCACCTACTGGTGTCAGCAATGGTTCTCCCATAGACAATTTGAGTGCATCAATCATAGAGAATTCTCCATCCATTCCAACATTAGCTTCATCATTTTGACATTCTACATAGTTGTGTGGTGTCTCAACTGAAGGTATATTTACATATTTATTAGGCAAAGTTTTAAACATCCTCATATCTAGAGTTGTGGATTGACCACTTACTAAATCAATTGTAACATTTCCTTGGGACACCACACTCTGAACCCCTCCTAGTGTTGCCTCTACAGAAGAAAAAAGTGTAGGAAAGGAATCTGACTGCTTCATACATGGTGGTGGCATATCTTGTTGAGCTCAAGAAACATCGGTATTTTCAGGTTTAGGGGGATCAATCACTACATCCCTGTGCTTGTGCTTCTTGGGTACATGAGCACCCACTCTTACCAATACTGACACTTGATCAATCTTGTGCTTCTTGTGCATTATTTCAAACTGCCTTAGGTCTGGTGCTACTCTTCGCTCTTCTTTATGAGGCCTAGCTTGGGTATGACCACTTGCAATGGCCTCACTCATCATTTTTCCAGTACTAGGTGGCTTTGGTGAAGTACTTGGGTGAACAACCTGTTTTGCCAAACCCTTCATCTTTGCTTGAATTGGTACTACAAAAGTAATGGGGCATTCTCCATTGTCTTTAGAATAATTTCCTCCATTTTCTACTTGAGAACTGACATAGGAGTTCCAGTTCCACTAGTGGCTGATGTCCATTCATCAATGAGCTCAGGAGTAGGCCTCTTGGAGGGAAATTGAGGGGATTTCCCCCTAATGGGTCAATCTTATCTAGCACCCTCCCTTAGAGGTGGAATATCATCACATAAGATCCTCAAACTTCTGAAGTTGTTCAGGACCCTTGTATTTTGTATTGACAAATCAATATCTATATGGGCTAGCCAATCCACCATTCTCCTCATCACATCTATTATCCTTACATAAGGATCATCAGATTCTGTCTCATTCTAGTTTGGGGGGATTGTAGGTTGACTTTCTATTTTTGATCAACATAGTACTTGCTTACTATATTGGGATCATCCACAATCCCTTCTGGGATGACTGCAATCTTGAAATCAATTACCTGTGACAAAGTCATTCTTGAGAAATCTCTCAATTTGACTTCCTCCTCATCTCTACAATTCATCCAGTAATCCTCAAAGTGAGGCTCATGTTCAAAAGTATTGGCAATATTGTTAAACACCCACCTAATGTCATAATTGGCTCTTGCTTCAAATTTTTCCATGTCAAACTTCTTCATTTCATCTTCAATTAGTCTTGCCTTTATGATGGAAGGACATAAATACCTTCCAATATTGATAGGAAATTTAATATTTGTTTTATGCCTTCTAGCAATCAACTTATGCACTGGTGTCATTGTCTTGCCAGCTCACATAAAACCAATTTATCATCAACATACCTAGGAAATTTATAAGGTTTTCCCTCAAAGCCACTAACCCTGATGTAAGTGAAACTTTTGTATTGGATGAAATAACACCCATACTCCAGAATCACATGCTTGGCTTGTTCAGATATTTTGTATTGTCCCCATTCTGGTTTGAAAAGACAAATGAGGGGTGCAAAGAAAGCATCATTAACTAACCTCACATTACTACTCCAATTGGCCAACTGCAACTGAGGGAAAATTTCATGTATCTGACATTTCTTGAAGTCAACATTTGGTAGCTAGAATGGGAAATTTTTATGCCCTGCAACATTATAGATCATATATGTCATCATATAGAAATCTAACTCTGTAGTGCCTCCCATTTCAATCCTTGCTACCAGATTAAACATGTGACCATGGAGTGCTTCTGCAATGAAGGTGGCCCAAGCAAATACTTCCCTTCCTCTCAATAATAATCCAAATATATGTGGTCATCCATTCCTTAAACTCATTTGTAGTTTCTAATCCTTCCATCCAACTTAATCCGTAGACACCAAAATTGGGTCACACTCCCCTTGTCCTCGTCAAATAATCACCTTGAACACACTCACCTAACCATGGCCCCTTTCACCCCACACTAATATAAATTTAATTAGTTAAAATTTAACCCATGATATCATGATATTTAATATTTAAATATCCTAATCGAGATAATTCTCACACCACCACCTCACCTATACACCTCACTTAGCCACCTCACCATAAGACCTATTCTTAGTATGTTGCCATAACTAACTAGGACCTACCTAAACCCTAAAAATAAAAATCGACATTACCTCTAACCACATTCCCACCCATTAGAAAGGAAGCTTTCATTCTAATCCACAGAGGAAAATGAATAGGATCCAAGAAATCAAGTGGATTTGCCCATTTTAGACAACCTAGAAAATCCCACCCTAACCAACATCAATTACCCTAAACTACCACCGGTCAACCAAGAACCATATTTGGTTACCATTTATTCCCCAAAACAACCTTATTTCGAGGTTGGCACATTTTCTCGAGAGCGGGATATGAAACTAAAGCTGCATGTAAGCGAACGATCATTTGTACACACATCGAGCATCCATGGCTGGCATTAGAAGCTATCATAGAGCCATTTGCATTCATGGGAACATCCTAGGAAGCACCATCACCACACCAAATTCCTTCCATTTCCATCCAACCATCAAGCTCGTACAATAGTAAGTATTTTTTAACCAACATTCATCTATTGCCATTTTAGTAGGCTTTATTACCTATGTTATCAGTTTCTACTTACATTCCCATTCTCCCATCATTCACCTTCATGCAAACTTGATCATTCCTTCACCCACACCATTGAACGCCCATACCTAACTTTTAAAGATCCCCGAGTATACATAAGACCCATATAAACCTTTCCATTTCCCTCTCCATTTCCATTTAGCCTCAGATTTGTCACCACACCAAGATTTTATTAAGTTTCCTCTACCCCGACCATACCGATGTCTTTGTTACCCATAACCGTCATGATTTCACTTAAACTAACATCGGTCATACTAGGCGATGTCGGTCTCTATGTTTCACCCTCACACCAAGAGAAGAGCCTAAAATCCCACCAAATACCCAAAAAACCTAAAACCAGAACCAGGCCAATACCAATACTCGACAGAGACCTTGCCCTTCAGATTCAATCATAACTTAGCCTGTTGTGAATGAATTTGCTTATTGTAGTCGAATGAGATACCTAAATAATTATAACTATAGTAGGATTTCATTTGTTGTTAACATTGAATTTTTTTAAATAGTGGATTGATAGCCATCTAGGAGTATCAAAATTACTCGATCTAGCGTCGCTTAGCAAGGGTCCATTGCATATATATGTTTAAGTTATATTTGGTGGTCTTGTTGTTTATTTCAGGCAGTTCCTCTAGCCAAAAGAAAGCTCTCACGATCAACTATGGATCAATAATTCATATGCATGCAACAACCTTTAACTAGATTCAATAGGTATTCCTCCTAGCCCTTTACCCTTATCTGTTTCATCAATATTCAAATAAAATCTCTAAGAATTAGGTGAAACATTAACAACACAATGATGTCCTCAATCTCTTCGACAAATATTTCCTTGACCAACCTCTTGGGAAGTCTATATGTTGCCCTTTTTTCTATGAGGAGCCATTGTGTGTTTATCATCTTGGCATAATCCTTATTTTTCTCTTTGTAATCTTGCAAGGCTAATTGTATACCAATGGTGATGGGGTTTGTAATGATAGGAAGCTTTAGCATTATCCTAAGTGTAGCTGGTGTTAATGTCAACACCGCATCCCCACTCCCATCTAACACTTCCCTCTTCACAAGGTCATAATTCATGGTGCAGTACCATACTAATTCTGGGCATTGAACAAATGGTGGGATGGCACTGCTTAGAGAAATACGACTTTCTTGAATTGCCTTTAAGGATTCACTTTTATCGGGGCTACCTAATATTTGGAGGAAGTCATTCAAGTCGAATTCATTAGGTTTGTGTCTAGTAATATTGTCTAAATAACTTGTGACTATCGACACGACTGAGAATGAGGATGACATGGTTTTCATTTTCACAAACCCTAGCTTATTCGCAAATTCATTTGTTAACAAGAAAGAAACAAAGGAATTTATAGTTCTTACTAGTTTCCTACAATTACCTAAGTAATTCGACCTCAAATCAATAGTCCCTACAATTCTCTTGCCCATGAATCCAAGCTTCTCTGTTGAATTCACAATAATTCACGATGGTGCTATTTGAACATAAAAAATTGATTAACAAGGATGATAAAACACTTAGGAAAAAATAACTTTGATGGTGCGTAAGAGCATTGATGGTGGCAGAAATAAATGTATCACATCTCAACCATCCACCTCATTATTTACAACTTAAAAAAGAGCCGTCCACGTGGAGAACAACCTCCGCTGAAACGGGTGTGGGGGCGTATTTTGCATCTTGTAATGTTTTTTTGAACTTATACACTTTTAGGAGTTTTGACCTTCCCATCCAATATTTGAATTTTAACATTGGCACAACATGTGGTGCTTCATGGGAAATAGTGAAACGACAAGTGGTTTCTACAAATTTCACTTTTTAAGTTAAAAACCCAAAGTTCCAAAGTTCTTCTAACAGCCCACCCCCACTCTATTGATAAAATGGCCACTTGTCCTCTCTACGAGCCTTAAGCATTCTTCTTATCATTTTGCATTTTATACCAAATTGCACAAAGAACACAACCAGGCCTACCTTCCTACATCTACTCAATCCATGACACATGTACATCCTCATGGAAAACCAAGAACTTGTATATGTTGCTTGATAATTTTGAATATTCGAGGAATATTCGTTTGGTCACGGGGCTGATTTTTGCATTTTAGATCATAAAAAAGTGAAAAGATCACAAGTTGGTTCCATATTTTCACATCCAATTAGAATCTGCCACGTATAGATGGGTAGCGTGATAAAATTTGAAAGTAGAGACACGGCTGAGGGCATTTTACACCAAGAAACTTCAAATTTTGGGACGAGGCTCACACATGCACTCGGTGGGTATTTTCCAAAGGATATATGACAGAAGATGACCCACGACAACAAACAATAGATAAAATGTTTAATAGAGGAAAACAATAGGCTATGAAGGCAAAATTTAACATAACAGGGTGAGATTTGAAATGAGCACCAACATCAGCTTTGACTTGGGGATGGGCACTCCCTGTGAGTGCCATAAGAACAAACCAAGTTGTAAAAACAAAAAATCCAGTGCCAAAATCCATTGGGCCACATAATTAAAAACCAAAGCATAGAAAAAAAAGGCAACAAAAACCAACCTCTAAAAAGTACCAAGAAAACCAAGGGCCAAAACAAATGGCCAATAGGGATAGAGACAAACATGGACAAACAAAGAAAATAAAACAACAAAAATGAACAGAAAGACTGTACATTGTACAATAGTGCGTACCTTTGCCTTTGAGAGATCAATCAAGAAAGTTCTTTAAGTTCCTGCCATTAACAAGCAACTTGAGTAATTCTCCATCTAAATCCTTTAAGAAAAGGTATGTTCACCAATTCTAATGTCAATGGAGTAAGGACCCATCCATAATGCATCAAAATTTCCATGCTTTCCCTTGTCCTCATGTCTACTATCCCATAGTAATACAAGGTCTCCCACACTAAACACTCGAGGGGTCACCTTTTTATCAAATAGTTTTTTCAAACTTTCTCTAAATCTCAAGTGTCTCTGATGGGACTCTCTTCTTATTTCATCTAATTCAACAATCTGATTGATTCTTGCATCATACGGACTAACTTCCTGATCTTCAATTTGCTGAAGAAATTGGTATGAAGACAATTGCATATGTAGGGGAAGGAGGGCTTGAGCTCCATAGACCAATTCAAAGGGGCTCTTTCCAGTAGCTCTTTTAATAGTAATTCTATCATCCCATACAACGAATTTCAATTGTTCTCCCCATCTTCATTTATTTATTTCTAAAGTCCTCTTGATTATTTTCAACAAATTATTATTGCTTGATTCCGCTTGCCCATTACCTTGAGGATTGTAATTAGATGCATATGTAAGGTTTATTCCATACTCCTGACACATGGCTACTAAGGGCTTAGCTCAAAACTCATAGCATTATCAACAATTATTTTGGTAGGCACTCCAAATCTCTGATTATGTGATTTAAAACAAAATCCATAACAACTTGGTGAGTTGCCTTTTTAGTAGGAATTGCTTCAACCCATTTGGTGAAATAATCAGTAGCAACCAATATCCATTTGTGGCCTACACTTGAAGGATATGATATTTCTCCAACAAAGTCCATACCCCATTGTTTAAAAGGAGCTTCAACTGATATTGGTTGCAAAGGGAGAGCTCTGAAGCTTTCAATCTTCCTGAGAAGCATTGGAAACTCTCACACTTTCTAACTAATAGAGTTGTATCCTTGAAAAGCGTAGGCCACCAATAACCAGCTCTTAAAATCTTATGAGTAGTCACTCTTCCAACAAAGTTCCCCAAAACTCCTCCATGAAACTCAACAATTATCTTAGGGATTCTTCTTCAATAATGCATCTCAATAGAATCGATGCCGACCCAAAATCAGTGATAATATATTTTTGGGCAGCTAATCTAAGCACTATTTTCTGATTTTTACCCAAATGTCCCAGACATTCCAAATTCTCAAGATAAAACATGATGTCCTTGTACCATGCTGAATTAATCAATTTTTCATGGACATTCATATCTTCTCTCTCAATTTCATTTATTTCCATTACATGCAAGTTGCTCTCTACCATTAGCTTTGCCAACCCTAAGCCCCTAACTAACTTGGTGGTTTGAATATCCATGTCATACTCTTGTAATTTGTTTACCTATCTCGTAGACACCAAATTTGTGTCTTACGACCCCTTGTGACCCGCATCTCATCTCGCAATCTAACCTCATCACCTAAACCTTACACAATTATTTATTAATTACCTTATAATTGATAAATCCACATCACCTTACCCGCCACCTCACTTTGCCACCTCATCATGACCTAGCCCTAACCCTAAACTAACCTAATTAAGACCCATGACTTGGTCTAGACTCACATCCATAACTAATGCCTCCTTACTCGCACTTTTAAAGCTGACCTTCTAGCCACTTGACCAAGCCCGCAACTGATCTCTTGGGAGAAAAGCAGGGAAGGTGGGCTATTTTACTAAAAATAGCCTACTTTTTCCTTACCGATGCCGGTTCCTACTCGACCGCCGTCGGTTATGTAACCGCCATCGGTTCCCTGTAAATGGGCTCCCCAAACCAAAACAACGGATCGGAACTTCATTTTGGAGATCGGTAAAGGATTTTGGATCAGCGAGAGAGCATTGCGAGCGAGGAACAGAGTCCAGATCTTCACTTGACAGAGCAGAGACGAGTAAAGAAACCAGAAGTGTTTACAACCAAGGAGATCAACTTGCATCTTGGTCAAAACCAGTAGTCCTTCCAAGACAAAAAGGAGTTCTCCGTAGTCAGCCTGATCTTTCTCTACGGTACGCGCACACCATCTCGACATTCAACAGGTATTCCTCCTAACCCTAACCTCATCTGTTTCTAAAAGGAATGAAAGGATAGAAGCAACTCTATTCCCAGAAGCCGAAACATTCCGAGCGAAACATTTTGGCACGCCCGGTGGGACCCATTTTGGGTTTCTTTCTCTTGCTTATTTTCATTTTAGGAAGCATATTTGCTGTTGCTTTTGTTATATATTTCGTAAAGAATTTGTCTTGCTTTCCTAGTTTCGCATTAGTGAAAGTCATCTCTCTTGCTTCATCGAATATAATTTTCGATTTGGGTTTAAAACACGTGCATTGCATTCCTGCTTGTTGTTCTTCAATTCTAGTGAACATAGATTAAGTAACAGGTCATACACGTGGGGGTGATATCCACGGTATTGACAGGAAATTAACCTTAGTTTCACTGCACAACACATACCGAATCACTTCACAATTAACACAACAGCTCAAACATCCCCCCTTTTCCGCGGTATTCCTCCGCCCGATTGAGGTAACCTTATAAGCCAAAACAAACTTGACATTTCCCCTAGGTCTTGTTGTTTAGGATTCTGACATCATCTTACATCTAAAGGCATAAGCCCACGATAACTAAAATTAACCCTAGGATTAGTCTCTAGATTTGCGTGTGCCTCTTGCTTGTTTTCAAATCCTGTTTTCTCTGTCATACTTTGTCTTCTGTGATCAATAAGTTGATAAATATACTCAACGTTGCTAAAAACCAAATTAGCAGCCTTTTATATCTTCTTATCCTAGACTTTTGACACCGGCATCGGTTAAGGGACCGACGTCGTTTGTTACGTGACCGACACCGTTCTTAAACCGATATCGATTCTTGTCTTCATCACGCCCCTGACAAACCAGCAATTTGCCAAATTCATCATTCTGAGGTTGTTTTTGTTCTTGATAGATTGAAACTTTCCTGTGTGTTCTTGTCTATGGTTGTCATCACTCGGAAGCAAGCCGCCGCCATGGTTTCACATGCCTGCTCTGTGTCTTTGCCTCGAATCACCCCTTCACATTCTATAGGGAACCCTACGGACACCAAAGTGAGATCCCCAAATTCTGTAGGAGACAAGGACTTTGCCAAATTTACGGATGCTAATCCCGGTATTGTCTGAATACTATTTGTCTCATGCCCCCGACCGTCACGCCTTTGATGGTCGGCTCCTTATTGGCATGCCTATTAGTATAGCTGCTCATTTAGCTCCCACTCCTCCCGATAACACCGCCTTACTTCCTGCATCTCTAGCCGCATCTCCCAATCCGAGGCTTCGAGAGGTTCATACGACTCCCGATTAGCTTTCCTTTGGTTAACCTTGGACCCCACGTATCATTACCACCAACTGCCCCTATCTCATCTCTCTTTCAGACCACTCCATTCATGACTTACTCTCTGCCACCTATTCACACGAGCTTTCCTTCTCAAGCTCCGCCTACCTTTTCCTTCCCATACACGTATCTAGTAACCTCAACACCTTATATGGGACATCCCTATTCTGTGGCACCATCATCTCATCCAACCACAGATTTCATCAAACAAATGATGGACAAAATGCAAAACCTGGAGGCTTCCGTTTCAGGAAGTCGTAGCGCCTTGACATACGAGCAAGTTTGTCGGGAGCCCATTCACCCTTCTGTCCCCCTTCATTCATATCCTCCTCAATGGGAGTTGCCAAAGTTTACTCGTTTTAACAAAGAAAGAGGATCCTCAACAACACTTGCGATCATTTAGACATGCTTGTTATTTGATTGCCCATGATGACGCCTTGTTACTCCGCACCTTCCCCATGTCCTTATCAGGACCCGCCTTGGAGTGGTACAGTGCTTTAACCCAGCACTCGATCTTCTCTTTTAACCAACTAGCCCAATCTTTCTTGGATCATTTCTCCATTAACATTGCCAAGAAAGTATCTATCACCGACCTCTATGCCATCCGACAATTTGAAGACGAATCTATCGCAGATTTCGTTGGATGATGGCGGGGCCTTATCAACCAACTTACGTATGCCTTGCCTCAAACCGAACTCATCGAACTATTTACGTGGGCCTGCGCTAAGCACATCTCCCCTACCCTCCAAATTCAAACTTTCCACACATTCGACGAGGCCTTTACCATGGCTCGGAAACTAGAAATTCGAGCCTTAGAAGAAGAGAAATTGCGGTTGCGTAACAAAAACCCCAATTTCCGAACTCCTGATTCTACCAACAAGCCAAACACCACCACTCCTCACGCGTCCACTTCTTCTAAATCAAAAGGAGCTGTCCACATGGTAATGGTCAAATCTCAAACACCGTCCAATACTCTGCCAAAAACCACTTATAAGTACAAAGCCGAGCCCACCAATTACACTCCCTTGGGAGAAACTTATGGCGTCATCCTGGAGAAATTTCTCAAAGCTGGGGCTATCACCTTGCCCCCTGTTAAACCTCACTCTGGGTTTGACTCCACCCACGCAATACCTTCTGATACAAAGAAAATGACTTTTGTAACTTTCACCGCGTAAAGGACATAGTCATGAAAACTGCAAGATGTTGAAAAACATAGTGCAGGAAATGGTTGACGCAGGGGATATAACCCTCGATAATCCTAACGCCCCTGCTAACCGAAATCTGAAAATTTTCAACAAGCCATTTCCGAATCACTCGTCCAACAGTAACATGAACCAAGATATCTTAGCCGAGGAGAGTGTTCATGAGATCCATGCGCTTCGATTCTCGGCCAAAAGCCTCTATTGAAAATTTTTTAAATCAAGCCTCTCCACCAACACGGGAGTTTGAACCTCCTTCACCACCATCAAGCCAAAGTGAAATCATTCCTTTACCCATAGAAGAGTTAAGCGCCGGACTTCTCTTCTCATCAACGAGTCTTCTTACACCACATCCCTACTGACGCGAGAGCGGATGCTATCTAATTTATCTATTTCCCAAACGTCCCCTTCTACCACTCTTGCTACACAAGAGGAAGGCTCACCACTCCTTTTGACATCCTTAGACGAGAAATCTCTTACACTAACATCACCACATTCTTTAAACGTGATGAGATCCTCGAACACGCCCTCCTACCTATTAGTCCCTCATCGCCTAAATCTTTTCAACGACCGGTTGACCTCTTAACATCTATTGATACAGTGCCTCATCTACCTCCTGTGTCACACCCGCAGTGGACTGGAATTACAACCCACCTTTCTTCCGTACAAAAATTACAAATCACACCTGGAGACTGTCATTCCACAGAAGATAGACAGGCCCTATGGGAACGTTTGAGTACCCCTTTTTCTACTCAAATGCAAATGACTGATCCTGATGTCTCCACCATATACCCGAAGTGCTTACAGAAGCTTAAAATGCCCCTGTTCTCACCTTCACCCCCCTCACCTCTACCAAATGCCCCGTCCACTTCTATCAACTTAACCAGATCTTCCCCTACGCTTGGGACCTCACCAATGCCCAGTCTAACGCACCCGCCTAAGCGACTCGATCTATCCAAAAATAAATCCGCTCCGCCACCTAGGAGACAAACTCAATCCGTGCCCCTATCACAATCAAAACCATCATCGTCATACCTACCTTCCATATTGGGACCCCATCCATGTACCTTACATCAATATATCATACCTCCTGCGTTTTCTTCAAAATAACCTACACCTTCCGCACCTATACGAGAAATTCCGTGGTATAGCAACACCGTACTCCGCGTATCTTGTCCACCTATCAACCCTAAACAAATTCCATCATCAAAAGATTTGTTTTCAGTCACTCCTATTTCCCCGTGGTTGTTTTCTGATACCACATCATCTGCGGCCTCATCATCCAACATAGCTTCTGCGCCAAAGAAATCACGTTTAGTAAAAACCATGTATCAACACCCCTCGGCTAAACCACCACCCATGCGAACCAATCATGCCCAAACATTACCAAAACCCACACAATCAATACCCTCATCCTCTTCCGATTTTGACCCACTCAAAGGATCTTACGCCAAAATCCTTGCTATGTTGGTGGAGAATGCGACCATTTCCCTACCTCCACTTAGACCTTATGACCCGTCTAAGCCCCGACCTATGGGTTACGATGAGTCTAAAATCTGCGCTTATCACCGCACACCAGGACATGATGTGGAGGGATGCAAAGCTCTAAAAACCATCCTTCGCCAGTCACCTCTCCCGGATAGAAAGATTAAGAAAGACAACTTACGAAGGGAGAGACCTTTAGTTTCCATTCCCTCTCCTATACCATCTGTCCCCGCCTCACCAAGATCTATCATTATTACAACCCCACCTCTTGAAGACCATGAGTTATCCCCACCATCTTCCTCATCTCAGGTCTACGAGATTAATATGATTAGTGTCGCTACTCGAGGGCAGAAAAACAATGGGAAAGCAAAAGAAAACACACCTGCGGCATCTCTTTCTCCGTCAAACATCCCAATTGCACCACCACCTAAAGTGGTCATTCGCGGACCCGCCTATCCCGTCTCTAATGGCATTGCCCACCGAAATATGATTAAACAGCTTCACCAATCACCCGTAAAAATGACACTGTATGATCTCATTCAGACTTCTGAATCTCATCGACAAGCTCTCGTTGAGATCCTTCAAGGGATAGAGGTTTTACCTAATGAAACCCTACCTGTCGCCTCCATTCTAACACCCAATCACGTTGCTTCTCTCACCAAACAACCCACTGCCCCAACCACTTCTGTCTCTGTACAACAAGCTGCTGCAGTCAGTTTCTCTGAAGATGAAATTGTCGACTTTGGTACAGAAGATCCTGACCCTGCCCTTTTCATCTCCGCTTACGTCTGGGACATTCGAGTACGTCGGGTTATGATTGACGGGGGCGCTAGCCTAAACATCATCTCTTCAAAAGCCTTCCAACAGATGAACATCCCTTCTAGTTGCATGTGTGCCAACCCCATCATGTTGCGGTCATTCAATGACGCTATTACTTCTACCTTAGGCACCGTGATCCTCAACATTCGGGTAGGACCACGTACTTTACCCGAACTCTTCTATGTCCTTGAGGGAGAGTTCCAATATAATATATTGCTGGGTCGTCCTTGGATCCGGGCCATGGGATGCGTTCCCTCAACCTTACATAGATGCATAAAATTTGAGTACGAGGGGAAGTCTTACACCGTAAAAGCTGACCCTCCCCCCTTTAAAACCTGCAATATGTTATACCGCCCTAACGATGTGCTTATACCAATCAAGACACCCATACATTCAACCCAACCATCCTCCTCAAATGTACCTCAACCATCCACCTCAACCGCACCTATGCCTTCAATTGATGAAACCACCATCGCAAAAACCACTTCCCTTCCCGCAGCTAACATTCCAACCTCCGACCCCTTAGTAGATGTTTTTCAGTGCCTTACGCTGGGGGAGTACCGCCTATATAACGTTAGTTCTTTCCCTACCCCGTAGGAGTACGGACAATTACATGCACATCCCACCTACGACCGTCGCGTGGGGGAGATAATCTCTTACGGACCACCCCATTGCCGCACTAACCTAACGTATGGGGGTGTTGACGCATCCTCCATTACCCCTGAACCTCCTCTTGGTGTGGTTCCTTTCCAATCCGATTTTCAATACTTGACAAATCGTCGTTTCGCCCTCACCTTCTTGACTCATTGTGCGTGGAAAGGCTTTGGTTTTGGCCTTTATGAACAAGGCCGACATACACTCATTCCCGTGACTACCCGTAAACATAATGATCGCAGTGGTCTCGTTTTCCCCCGAAACACCTACACAGAGACACCTCCTCACCGGATCTCGGAAGAAGAAGACGTCACCCCTACCAAACCATCATCACCCACTTTGCCATCATCACCCGCAGAATCTATAGACCCTGAATCCATCCCTCCTAACTTTTTTTTTTCATAAATGCTATCTTCATAGGTCCTCTCACTTATCAACGCGATAATGATGACCCATCTTCTTTGCCCCTTCTTTATCCAGACATGATCGAAGAGGATTCGCCTTTGATTAATGTTGTTGAATGCCAGGATGACGACTCCATCCTCACTTACCTTGGCGCGGATGATTCTTATATTCAACGAGCCTTACCATCTGAAACCCAAACTATCTGAACGAATCTACCATAGAAATCAATATCCACACGGAGGAGGATCCTCACATTGTGAAGATTGGACAATCCCTTAACACATCAGAACAAGCCGCCTTTACTACCTTTCTCCGTGCTCGCAACCAAGCTTTCGCATGGTCTTACACTGACATGCTAGGAATTGATCCTACCATCGCCGTCCATAACATCACCCTAAACCCCGATTCCAAACCAGTCAAACAAAAATTGAGAAAAATGCATCCACGCATTGCTCTCTTGGTCAAAGAGGAGCTCCAACGACTCCTTTCTGTTTCCTTCATCTTGCCTATTGACTATCCTCAATGGATTTCTAACATCGTACCTGTCACTAAAGCGACAGGGGGACTTCGGATATGCACAGATTTCTGGGATCTTAACCTCGCTTGCCCCAAGGATGACTTCCCCCTCCCAAGTATTGATCAACTTGTTGATCTCACTGCGGGCCATGAAATGCTTTCTCTCATGGATGGTTTTTCGGGATACAATCAAATTTTGGTAGCCCCTGCCGATCAACACAAAACTACCTTCATAACTCCTTGGGAACCTTCAGTTATCGTGTCATGCCATTTGGCCTTAAGAATCTTTGGTGCTACCTATCGGGGGCTATGACCTACATTTTCATGACATTATGCACACTATCCTTGAAGACTATGTCGACGATCTTCTCGGCAAGTCTAAACATCGTAGTGAACATCTCGATGTTTTAACCATTATTTTTGATCGCTTTGTTACAATATTACATCCGCCTTAAACCGAAGAAATATGTCTTTGGTGTTCTTTAGGGAAAAATTCTTGGCTTTATCGTCTCTTTGCGTGGCATTGAGGTCGATCCATCTAAAGTCAAAGCTATCCTAGAAATGCCCCCACCCAAAATCTCAAACAATTGCGTAGTTTACAAGGTAAGCTTCAATCTATCCGACGCTTTCATCTCCCAACTCTCGGATCGGTGTCAACCTTTCCATCACCTCCTTAAAAAGGATATTGCATTCCAATGGAGCGAAGAATGTCACCAAGCCTTCGAAGCTCTCAAATCTTATCTCTTGCAGCCACCCGTGCTTATCCCACCCCAAGACGACCGCCCTTTCTACCTTTACCTTTCCGCCACCGACCACGCTGTAGGAGCCATGCTTGCACATCGTAACTCTGAGAATCGCGAACAAGCCGTTTATTATATAAGTCGTACTTTGGTGGACTATGAGACTAGGTACACACATATAGAAAAGTTATGCCTAGCCCTATCATTCGTGGCCACCAAACTCCGACACTACCTTCTAAATCACAAGACTTTCGTCATCACCAATACAGACCCCATCCATTACATGTATGCCAAACCTCATCTGAACCAACGCATTGCCAGATGGCTCATGCTTCTCGCCGACCTCGACCTTGAGTTTGTCCACCGAAAATCAATCAAAGGACAAACCATCGCAGACCAACTTGCAAAAGCTCCTTTACCGGGAACAATTTACCAATTTCACATTTCCCCGATTTAACTCATCGCTACTCTTTTTCCTCACGGAGGAGTCGTACTCAATGACCCTCTTCTTCGATGGATCTAAATGCCAGTAGCGGCGGAGGAGCCGGCGTTGTTCTCATTCCTCTCAACGCTGAACCTATGCCTCTTTCATTCCAACTTGATTTCCTTGCACTAATAATACAAATGCGAATACGAGGCCCTTGTTCTTGGTCTCAAGTTGCGTTACACTTAGGTATCAAATCTATCAACATTTTTGGCGACTCTCAATTGGTAGTCAATCAAGTTATGGGCGTCTACCAATGCAAAAATGAGGAACTTCAAAATACAAACACTACGTGGATTCACTTCTAGCCTTATTTACCCACTATTCTATACAAACCATTCCCCGCTCCACTCACAGATTGCATGGATACTATGGCTTGCTTAGCCTCGCAAATTCCGCCGCGCCAACCGACTCTGAATTATTCGTCATGGGTCCAACAACTTTTTGCCCCATCCTATTCAACCCGGTAGTTTGTATGATAAATCCGTATCTACTAATTCACAAGATACCTGGTACCACCAATTTCACGACTACCTTACAATCTCTGTCCTCCCGCCTGACCTTACTAGTAACGGCAAACGTGCTTTTCTTAAAAGTGTTTCACGTTATGTTGTCATGGGGGGACTCCTCTATAAACGTGGCTTTGATGGCATCCTCCTTCGCTGTCTAACTGGCGCGGAGGCCACTCATACCATCCAACAGGTCCATGACGGTATTTGTGGTGGACATTTTAGCGGCCTTGCCGTGGCCAAACGAATCCTTCGCCTTGGTTATTATTGGCCTACTCTCAATAACGACTGCTACGAATATGTTAAGCGTTGTGTTATGTGTCAGCAACATGCCAACCTTCAACATACTCCTAGCCACCCGCTCCAGATCGCTCGAGATCTTTGGCCCTTCTCACAATGGGGTTTAGACCTTATTGGTGAGATTCACCCAACCTCTTCACAACGTCACCGTTGGATAATCACAACATCAAATATTACACAAAATGGGTGGAGGCTATTCCACTCATTTCAATCAAAAAAGAAAAAATTGTTGAGTTCATTAACCACCACATTATCTGTCGTTTTGGTGTTCCTCATCGCCTGATAACAGATAATGGAAAATCTTTCAAAAACAAGTTGTTGCAAGACCTTTGTGACAACTTTGGTATCAAACTTAGTTTCTCATCACCTTACTATCCACAAGCCAATGGGCAAGCCGAGTCCTCTAATAAAACACTAACCAAAATCCTCATGAAAGTTGTCAATGAATCCGGAAGAAATTGGCACAATCACATTCCCTTTGCCCTTTGGGCTTATTGTACTAGCATTCGTACTCTCTACTAATGCCACACCTTTTCTTTGGTATAAGGTACCGAGGCTGTTTTGCCTCTCGAAATACAAATTCCCCCTTAGAATATCTCTTCAGGATATTCTCACCAACGATGATTTCCGCCAAGAGCGGTTAGCCCAATTGGAGCTTCTTGACGAACGCCGTCTTACAGCTCTTGATCACCTTCAAATCTATCAAAAACGCATTAAACGTGCTTATGATAAGCGACTTCATGAGCGTACCTTTAAGGTTGGTGATCTTGTTCTCAAAGAGAATCAACATGTAACCAAACTAGAAAAGAGCAAACATGGAAAATTTGCTCCCAATTGGATTGGGCCTTATATAATCACTCATACCTATGGATCTGGTACTTATCGTTTAGCTTCGCTTAATGGTAAACCTGAGCCTGAACCCCTTAATGCCTTGCATCTTCGACCATTCTACTATTGAAATTAGTGTTATATCACTTCTTATCTACCTTCCGCTCGTCCCTTGAGCTCACTTACCACTACATACACTCTGTTTCCTACACCTCATAATAACAATCAAGCTCACATAGTTTGATCCTCACCTCCCCTTGATGAAGCCTTCCCCTTTTTAGTCTAGTCCATGACTTCAAAATATTAAAATAAGCCGTATTCTTATGGGATTTTCTTGAGTCAAACTTCCTACTAAACTAGATGCTTCACGCCAAATGAACATCTAGTCATCTAAATTAAATATAGATCGCTTGCTCCTCGAAGGACAAATTTATATGCGAACTATTGCTGCTATTATATATAGACTGCTCCCCCGAAGGACAGCTATGCATTACAATCATATCTGCTACTATAAATAGACTGCTCCCTCGAAGGACAGCTATACACAGTCAGCTTTTATCAGAAGCTTCTCGCATTGATCAGCTTCGTGAAGACCTCAAGAGTAACACAATACATATCCCTTGTAGACTTCCCGCATCGATCAGTCTATATTCAGCAAAAAAAAAAGCCGCATTCAAAAGCACTTTTGAGTCATGGACTTGTCTATTTAGGGTAGTTTCTCTTTCGTCAGAATAATCACCTTGTAACAAGCTCTCAGCACCCCCGCCTATATCAACCACCTCACCTCACCCTTTGTCAAAGCAACAAAACTCAAGGGACGTGACGTATATCCGATATATTGTGATTATACAACTCTTTTCACCTATCGACTTCTCGCCTATGCAAGGTACCTAGGGATTCAAGCTCATCCTATGTTAATATGTGGTTTGTTTAGCTCTTCTCAACTACGGGACACTTTTGCCTCTTTTGCTCGACTCTAGGATTGTGTGTTGACCTTAATCAGGATACGGTTCCCTACTATTTGGGTAAGCTAACTTTCGCTTTACCTATACCTACATCAACATCGCCCATACCTTACCAACACCAACAACATTACCCTATCAACATCAAATTCTTATCAACCAACAAATTGCCTAACCATACCCAAATTGCCTGAATTCACCTCTCCCTGGTCCTAAGGGAGAACTACATCGGTCTGAGGCCCCTCCTTGCTTTGAGCAATGGGCTATGTAGGCAGCACTTTGGAGACATGGGGTCTCCCAAGGTTAGCTCGACCATCCCCTACCATAACTTATCATGTGTGGTAAATATAAATATTTTTGTGCATTTTTATTTAATCACATTTCTCTTTATCCTTTTTCGAAACACCGAAAATCAAAACACCAACAATCTTATTATTATCATAACTCAAATCAACATACATATTCAGTTTTATTTAGATGTTAAACAAATACATCTTCTCTATCATCGACACGCAGGTCGGCATCCTTATTTATTCTTATACCTTGCTAACATTTACTCAGACCCTCACGCCTCATCCCGAACTAGGTGATGATCGTGATCGTCGACCCCTCTCGCCGGGCCTCTCTGTCCTCAAAGGTACCACGGCTATTGGTACCGCCACCGATCTGCCGCGATCTCTCTGTAACATATGAATACGCCCTCTCGCATGGAAGACTCCAGCCTCTAGTCTCCCGCCCGTGACTCATGAACCACTAACAATCCTCTTGTCTCATTCACTGCGTTTGGAGTTGCTTGAACCAAACACTACAGCGATCCTCTCTGCTGTAATCACCGCTATGTCGGACAATCACATATACCTCGCAGCTCCGCTGCCCACCATAATCTATAGGCCTCTGTGTTCTCTGCGTCCATTACCTGCGATCGGCCGCTACCTCTTCGGGGACCTTCTGAGGTGTTGGGTGGGAGGTGAGAGTACTGCCTCTGCGTCGATCCTCATCTATGGTCTATAAGCCGGGGTATATCTGCACAAATCCAAATTATCGCCGCACACGATCTATAGGAATCCTCTCATATTCACTGGCCTCGTGCCTGCGATCCACCTCATTCGCTCTACACCCCTTAACTCCTCACCATGCTCTTTGTTACCATATAGTTACCGTAAGGCCTCCAACAGATGTCTGTGACCAACCGTCACCCTCTCCCATACTCGCTGTAATACACAATATCACCCGTCACGGCACGGGATCTCGGCCTCTTGTTCTGTCTGAGACCCATCGCTCAATCCCAACCTCTACACTCCGGTTTCTCCCGATTTGGATGGAGTCGGCCTATTGGTCGCACACAAACAATGTGCTCATAGGCCCAACAGTGTAATAAGTATGAACTATCCAAAGTGTCGTCTGTGATTTCACCTCTGAAGCCCATAAACCCTCGTATAGCTCCGCCAAATATGCAGGTGCCCATGCAAAAGTCACATTCCTTTCTATCATCTCCCAAATAACACACATCAATGCCTTTGGAAATCTTCCCCCTTCCGCCCTCGGTAACGCATAATACCCTACCGCTATCATTAATATCACTGCTAACCTTGTCTCCTCAGGGTGTGCTGCATACATTACCCCATATGTGAATGACAAACCTCGCTGTGTTAAGTCTCGTGCATATGGACCAAACACTTCTGTTATCGCTGCCCGCCCCGCGCTAGGTAACGCCTGATATACTAGTTTTCCTGTAATGGGGAGTCTCAAAATACGAAACACATCTTCCAATGTTACTGTCATTTCACCTGTTGGCAGATAGAAGGTATTTTTCTCAGGATTCCATCTCTCAATCAACGCCTGTAACATAGCATGGTTACGTGCGATTCGTGAATAATAGCGGATTCCACTTAACCCCAAACGATTTATCAATGTCCATTCAGCTGGTGTTACATCCGCTCGATTAAGTGACAATGTTACTGCACACTATCATTCATCCTCAACCACGCCTAAACTGCATCTCTCCTCCACCAAAATAGCTCCACCTCACTCAATAAACCGCCAATCTCAACTCTCCACGTCGAATGACAAGTCAATTTGGTTTTCAAAATAACAAAGTGACAATGACAAGCCGTATTTTTGTTTTTATAGGTTTTTCGCCCATAACCGATATCGGTTTCATTTTGCCCTAATGAACCGGTATCGGTCCCTTGACCGATATCGGTCATGTAGAATCAACATCGGTTTTTCTGCCAACTTTCCCCCAATATTTTTTGCCCCTATTTACCATTTGCCCCTTTTTAACCACATATCGCCTATATCCACCTTTGCTGAACACCATTTGTTTACCCATTTGGCCCGACCCAAGGCCTCAACCTACCTATTTGGCCCGACCCAAGGCCTCAACCTACCTATTCGGCCCGACCCAAGGCCTCGCCCTAACCATTTGGCCCGACCCAAGGCCTTAACCTACTTATTCGGCCCGACCTAAGGCCTCAACCTACCAATCGGCCCGACCTACGGCCTCAACCTACCTATTCGGCCCGACCTAAGGCCTCAACCTACCTATTCGGCCGACCCAAGGCCTCGCCTACCCATTTGGCCCGACCTAAGGCCTCGCGCCTACCAATTTGGCCCGACCCAAGGCCTCAACCTACCAATCGGCCCGACCTACGGCCTCAACCTACCTATTCGGCCCGACCTAAGGCCTCAACCTACCTATTCGGCCCGACCTAAGGCCTCAACCTACCTATTCGGCCCGACCTAAGGCCTCAACCTACCTATTCGGCCCGACCTACGGCCTCAACCTACCTATTCGGCCCGACCTAAGGCCTCAACCTACCTTTTCGGCCTGACCTAAGGCCTCAACCTACCTATTCGGCCCGACCTAAGGCCTCAACCTACCTATTCGGCCCGACCCAAGGCCTCGCCCTACCCATTTGGCCCGACCCAAGGCCTCGCCCTACCAATTTGGCCCGACCCAAGGCCTCAACCTACCAATTGGCCCGACCCAAGGCCTCGCCCTCACTATTTGGCCCGACCCAAGGCCTCCCTTTACCCTTCTGGCCCGACCCAAGGCCGCAACCCAACAACTTGGCCCGACCCACGGCCGCACCACTTCCATCCCTTACCCAAAATCAACACCATACACTTTTATCCACCCATCCGGTAGTTTTTTGTTTAATCGAGCTCACTGTTCGTGTTTTAGCATGATTAGGGTCCTTGACTTGATTTGTCAACCAACTTTGCCTAGACCTGACCGTGGCGTTTATCTCAACCAAACCAACCTTTTTAGTGCTTGCCGAACATGCCTAAACGTTCCTGTACCTTACCTGTTATATACCCTGGGGCTACTTCCTATGCCTTGGATACCAGGATTATATCACCCTTGTTTGGATAAACTATCGACCTTTGCCTCTGCACTGCTGGTTTGCTCGTCAAATCATGTACCCTAGTCGTACTATGGCATTTCAATATGCGTCTGCTTCCTTGAACCTACCCCACCATCTTACCATCCCCTCTACCCCATTTACCCGTTATCAACCCTATCCCTGATTTCTCGTTCACTCAATCTGTGATAGATTTGAGGGGGATTACCTATACCCTTAACAGGAGTAACCACTTCATATTATTGTCCGTGCAGCTTTACAAAACAAGCTACACGACAATAAGGGGCTAATGTAGACACCAAATTTGTGTCTTACGACCCCTTGTGACCCGCATCTCATCTCGCAATCTAACCTCATCACCTAAACCTTACACAATTATTTATTAATTACCTTATAATTGATAAATCCACATCACCTTACCCGCCACCTCACTTTGCCACCTCATCATGACCTAGCCCTAACCCTAAACTAACCTAATTAAGACCCATGACTTGGTCTAGACTCACATCCATAACTAATGCCTCCTTACTCGCACCCAAAGCCGACCTTCTAGCCACTTGACCAAGCCCGCAACTGATCTCTCGGGAGAAAAGCAGGGAAGGTGGGCTATTTTACTAAAAATAGCCTACTTTTTCCTTACCGATGCCGGTTCCTACTCGACCGCCGTCGGTTATGTAACCGCCATCGGTTCCCTGTAAATGGGCTCCCCAAACCAAAACAACGGATCGGAATTTCATTTTGGAGATCAGTAAAAGGATTTCTGGATCAACAGAGAGCATTGCGAGCGAGGAACAGAGTCCAGATCTTCACTTGACAGAGCAGAGACGAGTAAAGAAACCAGAAGTGTTTACAACCAAGGAGATCAACTTGCATCTTGGTCAAAACCAGTAAGTCACATCTTGCATGTCCTTTGTTATAACATTGCTTATGCTTCTTGAATCTCAGTCCTCCTAAATCCGTTTCTGAATCCACTACCCAACGTGCCATTGCATCTAACTGTCATTCTTTTGCTTCTAATCATCCCATTTCCTAATACCATCCAAAAACCAGCCATTACAAACACCATAGCTACCAAGAAGATCCTAGAACCCACCGGTATCGGTTATCGATGAATCGGCATCGGTTATCGATGAATCGCATCGGTTCCTCTGATCAAAACCAGAAAACCAGCATTTCCCCCTACCCAGTTTAACGAAACAATTTAATTGATATTTTGCAAGTCTTTTGTGTTAATTCATATTAGCAGGGGAACTGACCACCTTCGAAAGGAAGTTTTATATTTCCTGGGCCCAAGGCAGTTTCCTCATTTATTGTTTAATCAAAATCTTGTGGTCTTGTGTTCTTATTTGCAGGTAGTCCTTCCAAGACAAAAAGGAGTTCTCCACAGTCAGCCTGATCTTTCTCTACGGTACGCGCACACCATCTCGACATTCAACAGGTATTCCTCCTAACCCTAACCTCATCTATTTCTAAAAGGAATGAAAGGATAGAAGCAACTCTATTCCCAGAAGCCGAAACATTCCGAGTGAAACACTATCAACATATTTTGCTTGATATTTCCATTTCTGATAGGATATCCTTGACCATGGTATGGGGAACAAAGGCTATAATCTTGGAGCTCAAAATATATGGTCTGAAGACTTTTGTTGCTCTTACCAAAGAGAAAGCCTATTTCTCCATAATCGTATATCTTAATTCTTCTCCTTGAAGTGCCTTACTAAAGAAAGAAATTGGCCTTTCATTTCCTTCATCATCTTTTTGTAGTAGTACAAAAGAAATAGTATTCTCAGAAGAAAAGAAAACATTTGAAAAGCTTTCTTGTAATCAGGGGCTGCCAAAACAGGGGCATTCTTCAATGCTTCTTTAATCCCAGCAAAATCTTGGGTAGCTTTTTCTTCCCATTTGATAACCTGATCCTTTTTTAGCATACTTGTAATGGGGATAGTCATTTCAGAAAAGTTAGAGATAAATCTCCTGATGAAATTTATTTTTCCAAAAAGGATTGAATTCCCTTTTTGGTTTTGGGTATGGGAACTTTGCCAATAGCTTCTACTCACTCAGGATCTATCATAACCCCTTCCTTAGATATGATGTGTCCCAATAATTTTTCCTTCTAAACCCCAAAGTGACATTTTTAGGATTCAGTGAAATACCATACTCCTGCACCTTAACAAAATTTTCTCTAGATGTTGCAAGTGATCACTTCTTCTTCTTGAAAAAATGTCACATCATCCTGGTACACAACAATGAAATCATTTATATATCCTGAGAATGCTACATCCATAGCTCTTTGAAAATTTTCTCCAGCATTCATTAGACCAAATGGAATTCTTACATACACATAAGTACCCCATGGGGTAGTGAAAGCTATTTTAATTCTTTCTGATTGCTTTACCACCACTTGATTATATCCTGAAAACCCATCCAGAGTAGACAATAATTCAGAGCTAGTAACTAATTACAACATGTTATCCATATTGGGAAGGGGATAATTATCTTTGATTGATGCTTTATTTAGGTTCCTAAAATCCACACACAACCTTATATCTCCATTATTTTTTTGAACCGGCACTAGATTTTCTACCCATGAAGAATACCTTGTGGGTTGTATTATACCTCCATCCCTTAAATTTTTAATTCTTCTTGCATTTTGAGGGAGAGAAGTGGATTGATTGGTCTTTGTTTTTGCTGAATGGCTTAGCATTAGCTTCCAGTGGTATTTCATGCTGGAAAAGGTCTTCCCTATATGCTTTCAACTCTGAATATGACCATGCCAAGCAGTCCTAGTACTCTTTCAACAATTAGACATATGATCCTTTTTATTCTTTATTCAAGTTGCTACCTAACCATATTCTCCTAGGTTTGTTGTCATGTTCCTAGGTTATGTTCTTCCACATCTCTCGAAGATGACATATGCCTAAACACAATGTGATCAACATTATCAAAGTTTGACTCAAGTGCAACCAAACCTCTTGGAATGGTATTTGTTTTCAACTGAATAATATCTTTACCAAACAAGGTTTCTCGTCCCTCATTACTATAGACCATTGGCTCCCAATCCACATGCTGATTTGTGAATTCCCCTTTGTTTTGTAAAAATCTTTGAATTTGGGCATCATCTTCAAAAACTTGCCAATGTTTGACATTATCAGGAACAAATGGTCTTGTCATCACCTCAATATCATATTCACAATATGACAGCATTGTGCAATTTTCAAACCTAGATCCTAATACTACCAATCTGTCTACTACAACATTTTGTTTTCTCTCATGGTATACTATATTGAAGGAGTCAAACATTTCAATGAAATCCCAAACTACATGCTTGTATTGCTTCATTCTTTGATTCTTTGTTGCATACAACTTGCAAACTTGCTTAACCACCAATTCTGAATCTCCTTTAACAATAATGTCTTTGATACCATACTTCCAGGAAATCCTTAAACCTAGAAGCAATGCCTCATATTCTACAATATTTTTGGTGCATTCGAACTGGAGTTTAAAAGAAAAGTTGAACTTTTTCTTATCTAGGGATATTAATACAATACCTGCACCATTTCCAACATTAGAACAAGCTCCATCAAACATCAAAGTCCAAGGGGAACCAAATTGCTCAGGGAAATTACATTTATCAAGTTCATGTTCCTTGAAATCTGCATAACCAATGAAATTGTTAACATCTATATCTATATATAATACTTCATATGAGGCATTGTTTGGATCTTCGATCAGATGTAACATCTTATTTTCACCATATAACTTCACAATATTTCCTTCCAATGGTATGGTTGCATATGACATATCCATTTGTACACTTCCACCCACACTAGCAGCCCATTTCCTTGATAAGAGCATGCCCCATTTGGCTAGGCAATCTACAATAACCACATTCATAGTTAAGGATTTTCCAGGGTAAGCTGCTAATTGCACTATTAATCCTTTGACATATCCAATCACAGGAACTTCCCTTGAATCCAAAGTCAGTGCATTTCCCAAATGTTCTTTGTAGACACTAAATTAGGTCACACTCCCCCTTCGTTGCTCGACATATAAGCCCCCCTTTATTACATCTACCTAGCCATGACCCCCTTCACCCTACTAATATTAATTTAATTAAATTAATGTGTTATCCTCACTATATTTATTATTTAAATAATATCTACACATATAGTTCACTTAGACACCTCACCAAGCTAACTCAACCTAAGACCTATTCTTAGCAAGTTACCATAATTAACTAAGACTTACCCAAACCCTAAAAATCAATGCCTACACTCCCTCTACCACATTCCCGCATGATCATAGGAAGCTCCAAGTCTAATCCATGGTATAACAACATAAGATCTGAGGAAATCAAGAGGATCTCCCTAAGTTTAGTAAATCTAGAAAATCTCACCTTGATCGATGTCGGTTTCCCCTAACCGTCGCCGGTTAAGCCAGACCGCCATCGGTCACCCCTTTTAACCCCTACACTACCTTATTCTCAAGGTTGGAACTTGAAAGTTGGAAAACATTGGGAGAAAGGTGGACGAGCAAGAAAAAAATATCAAAGAGATAATGCATCTTCAGAGAGCCAATTCCAATAAGAATTGACACCCAAGGAAGGAGATTGAGGATCTTCTCCTGCACAGCCTTCCTAGCCACATTCTGATCTATCTAAGAAAAAGAGAGTGTGCATGCATCCCATGCAGAAGCTTTTCTTCAGTTGGTGATCACTTGCAGCCTTCAAACCCATCATTAGCACCTCCATCCTTCACACATAGACTTTCAGAAATGAAATCCAAGTAAGTACAACATCATACTTTCTGGTTATTTCATTTTATCATTATTTTATCACCCATTGTTTATCTTGCTCCCTATTGACCTTCTCCAACATTTTCACCTCCATAGACCCATCAAAACCTCACAAAAACCTATTCCAGTCACCCAATACCTCATCCCGACCAACCAAATCCTTTGTGTAATCACAAAGGAGACCAAAACCCCATTCTGTGACGTTTCCAAATTTCACAGAACTGCCGAGTTATACCTAACCGTGGTCACCACCCCGACCGATGCCGATCTCTATGTTTTCCCACACAACCTTGGATAGAGACCTATCCACCTAATTTTACCTCACCCTCACTCACTTGTGACCTACCCGAGACCTTTATCAGACCTGTAGAACCCAGAACCAACCATTTGACCCATGGATTCTATTCTAGCTTAGCCTATTAGATTAGATCTGTTTTCTTATTATGTTTTTAAGTGAGATACCTAAATCATTTTAAAATAACAATAGGATTTACCTTGTTTTTAGCATTAATTTGTTTAAAATAGTGGACTAACAGCCATCTAGGAAGTATCACACTTCTCGGATCTAGCTCATGCTAGGTAGTTCACTACCCATATTGTTTAATTCTTTCTGGTGGTCTTGCTTTCATTACAGGTAGTTCCTCCTAGCCAAAAGGAAGCTCTCATGGTTAGCTGTGGATTTAGAAGTCATACGCTGCAACAACCCATCAACCGACATTTGAATAGGTATTCCTCCTACACCCGTTACCCTATCTGTTTTGTCAACAATTCAAAGAAAAAATCTAAGAAAAAGGTGAAACATTTTGGCACGCCCGGTGGGACCCATCCGGGGTTCCTTGCATTTCATTCATTCCTAGGAAAAATTGGGCATTTTTTTCCCTTCTAAAAGCATACACACTAATTTTCTTCCCTGGTAATCCACTCCTTTCTATTTTCTCTAAAGGAAACTTTTCTTTGGTGTATTTAAAAGAATCATTTCTTCATGTTTTTGCATTTTAGTGAAAGAGCATCCCTCTTCCTATTCATCTTATTGTGTCATCTAATTTCACATTTTTGATTTGGGTTTTAAAATCATTGCATTTCATTCTAATTTTCTACATTAGCTCACATTAATTGAGGGCAACCTATATGCTGGAAGTCATTACTAGCTGATGGTTGACAAACAAATCATAGAAAAGCACTTCTATCCTTTTCTCTTTCTCTGAGTCTTACCAAACCACACAAAAATTCAAATACATACATTCTTAAACAACATCTTACCTAGAAGAAGTTGTAGGTGATCACATGATCACAACACATTGGGTACCAGAATCACTGCTTGCTCTATCGAGTCATACTTCGAGCGCGTAAGCCCACCCCCACCATAACATACCTAAAACCTCACCCTTTAGATCTCCTTCTTTGTAGGAAGCCATCCTCACCAAAAAATCTATTTCACAATTCATGTGTCAGTCCTTAAATAGCATAAGATAAACAAACATAATAGAAAAGGCACTCTTAGGATCCATTTTCTTAGTGTTTTTGCTTGGTTTGCATTTTGAGGTGAAAGATCACGTTCATCAATTTTTTTGTTCATCCTTGCATACTCCTCATCATAGCTGGTGTATTCTGACTTCACCTGAGTGTGCCTAGGCCATATCACCATCATTCCTAGAATTCTAGGTTTGATTCCACATCAAATTCTAATTCACAACCACTTTTTCTCATCACTATTTCAATTTCACAATAAATCGCATCATCCGGTTACTCGACCGCCATCGATTATACCCAACCGATGTCGGTTCTAGGTCCTTTTGCTAACCTACTCAAAAGGACATTCTCACTTCACTTTTTTCCACTTTCCATAGTCTCTGTCACTATCATTTTTTCCCATTAACATTTTACACATCCCCAGATTTGGCATACTTGTCAGATTTTTCCTTCTACCTCACTGATTACTCACTGCCTATTTTCTACAGTGACCAGCAGTGGTTACCCCTGACCGATGTCAATTTTCCCTAACTGGCATCAGTTAGCCTGTTTCACATTCCACCCACCATTTGTTACTTCATCCATTTTTTTCCTACTATTCTCTGTATCATTTATAGAGAAGCAACCCTACTTGATCAGTACTGGTTCACATGGTATTGACCCAAAGACAAGCGAATGCCCTCGTGTTCCACGCTAGTTGCTAACCACTCCCACCTAGTCCTTCACCACCTTCTATTTTATCACCAGCCATGGATCCCATCCAACCTACTAATATCACTACTAGAGATGAGGAGTTCGCACGACTCCTTGACCAAAACCCTACTTGCCTTGCAGTTTTACCTCTCCCATTCATCCACTCGAGATGCCTCGGGTCAGTTGATATATGGCATGCCCATATCTATCCCCCGACACTCTCACCCCACTTCCGCATCAGCCCCATCTAGCTCCATGCTACCTACATCCACCTTACCCCCAGTCATTTTGCATAGTTAGGTTTCATACCCCTATGACTGCCACGTCTGTTACCTCTGTGGCACCCATTACATCCACCATACCCTCGACGATTACCCAAACATA
The DNA here is from genome assembly GCA_018340775.1 of Taxus wallichiana var. yunnanensis. NCBI lineage: Eukaryota > Viridiplantae > Streptophyta > Pinopsida > Cupressales > Taxaceae > Taxus > Taxus wallichiana. The sequence goes on from CM031242.1 coordinate 774,048,961, forward strand.
ACCTCATCCATCCCTCATGTCTCACACATACCTGTAGCTACATTCCCACCTCCAGTGTCGGTGACCCCTACCCCATTTCAGAATGTAGTTCTTTCCATTCCACAATCATTAGCCCCTATTGCCACTAGGGTTACCACAACCCTTCCTCCCCCATATACATACTACCAACAACCGCCTGTTTCATCTATCATTCATTTCGGGTATGTACCCCTATTTCATTGCCTTCTTCTCCACCACCTTACATGGCAACCCCATACACTAGAATGTCACACCCATTATATGCCCAAAACCAACCTCCTCATGCTATAGGAGGCATCCAATCGTCACAACCCACCAATGACCTAATTAAATTGATGATGGATAAGATGCAAACACTTTGAGGCATCGGTTTCGGCTCCCATGACACTCTCACTTATGATGAGATTTGCAATGAGCCTATTCACCCATCCATTCCCATCCGTTCATACCCTGTGCATTGGGAAATGCCTAAATTCAACCGCTTTAATAGTAAGGAAGACCCACAACAACATTTGCACTCGTTTAAACATGGATGTTATTTGATTGCTCATGATGATGCCTTACTTTTGAGAACTTTTCCCATGTCCCTCACTGGACCTACATTAGATTGGTATAGTGGGTTACCCAAACACTCCATATTTTCATTCAATTAGGTAGCCCAAGCTTTTTTGGATCATTTTTCTATCAATATCACCAAGAAAGTTACCATGACCGATCTATATTCCACACGTCAGTACGAGGATGAATCTATCGCAGATTTTGTCACTCGCTGGCGTAGCTTGATCAATCAACTTACCTTCCAACTGCCACAAATTGAACTCATCGAGCTCTTCACATGAGCTTGCACTAGACATATCTCCCTAACCTTGTAGGTCCAAACTTTCCAAACATTCGATGAGGCATTCACTATGGCACGAAAGTTAGAGATTCGGGCCATCAAAGAGAAGAAAATCCAATTACGAAATAAGAATTTGGCATTCAAGTTGAATGAAACCTCTTCTTCTTCCAAACCACCAACCAATTATTCAAAGGCTAAAGGTACTACTAACACAGTGGTACTCAAGGCTGGCCCATCTCATCCATCTAATCAAGCTACACCCTCATCTAATCTATCACCCGTTTAGGCTTTTCATTCAGACAAGAGCAAGTGAAAATATACCCCAATTGGGGAACCTTACTCTTCTATTTTAGAAAAGCTTATCAAAGCTAGTGCCATCACCCTTCCACCCATAAAACCACACACTAGTTTTGACCCTACTCACCCCATGCCCGCATGGTATAAGGAACAAGATTTCTATAACTATCACCGAGTGAAGGGTCATAGTGATGAACTGTACATCACTTTTAAGAATATTATCCAAGAAATGCTCGAGAAAGGCAAGCTAACTATGGATAATCCCAACACCACCCCCAACCAAAATCTACAAATCTTTAAAAAACCATTTCCCAATCATGCCCCTTCATCCAATCAAACCGGTGAGACATCCACTCATGATACCCATACCCGTGAGGTTCATGCGATCTTTAACGAGGTACCTGTCACCTCTCAATTACCTCACATCCCTTCCATAGAGGAAATCCTAGCCCAAAATCCTCCTTCCATGTCTAAACCAACCATCACTGTTCCTTCACCAATAGAAGAACACCCTTCATCTCTTACATCACCTCCGAGGAGTCTTCTACTGACATTGAGACCATCTCACCCCTAGCTTCTCCACTTAGTGAACCTTTACCTACCATACCTCCTCCACCTATAGAGGAGCACCCATTACCTCCTCCACCCATAGAGGAGCACCCATTACCTCCTCCACCCACAGAGGAGCACCTATCCATTCCTCCACTCATAGAGGAACTCCCATTATCTCTTCCACCCATCATAGACCCGGTGGAGATACCTTTGCCTCTTGGTGAGTATTCTCCATCCACTACCCGACATCCAATAGACCTACTTTCAGCTCTCTTACCCATGGAAGCTGAAGCCAGCTGAGTCCCCATCTCTAAGATACATTTTACGAGAATTCCCATTAGGTCTTCACCAAATCCACCCACAAACATGCCATTCTCACGTTTGGCTGATCACTTGGATTATGTGGATAGGGCTTTATTATGGGGTGCCTCTTACTCCCTGTCTCAACACAAATGCAAAGATCCCTCGATGACACCTCCACTATCTACCCAAGCACATTTCAAACCATCAAACCACATACAACCACTACTATCGTAACCCCTTCCATGATATCTGTTAACACTCACACCACACCCTTACCCATAACCTAACCTATGCCTAAACCCAAACCCATACCCACAATATTTACCTCCACTAAACCTATTACCACTTTAGGGGTCACCCTAACCACCAGCCTTACTCATCCACCTATTAAATTGGATTTAGCTACATCCTCCAACGTTAAAACCACACCTACTCGACACCCAAAAATAAAGAAACAAACTCATCAACCTCATACCCCTACCACACCAATCACACCCACACTTGTCCCATCTACCTTAAGACCTCAACTGCCCAACATGGTCAAGCACCCCTCACCCATTCATAACCCAATAACACAACAACCCATTCCTTCCTCACAAATCTCTAACCTACCCAAGCATACAACATGACTCATACCCACACTTGTAGTCTCTTTACCACCAATACCTCCGATACCTTCAACCATTGCTTCACTACCTATTACACTTTAGTCATTGTCCCTCACACCCCAAGCACGACCTGCATCATCTACCTTCATAGCACCCCCATTATCCTTATGGGTAACTCACCCTCTTCCTCCATCTGATTTTCCTTCTAGACCCATATACCCACATCACCTTTACCCAAGAAGGTGCAACCCAAAAACAAAACCCCACTACCCCACAACAAGGTAGTCAAAAAAAACCCACACCCTCCTACCCATCCATCTACTATACCCCTACCCAAACAAACCCGACCGATACCTCAAACCACACCGATGCCTAAACCCATAGCTCAACCCATTCCTACTCTTCCAAAAATAATTCCCAGACAACCAACCACACCTACACCCAAACCCACATTCACTTCCCATTGTGATCCACTAGCAGGGTCCTATGCCAAAATTTTAACCAACCTCCTTGAGATTCTTCGTTATCACATTACCACCACTCCACCTTACGACCCCCTCAAACCCAAGCCAAAGGGGTTTGATGATACCAAAATTTGTGCATACCATCATGTGCCAGGGCATGATGTGGAGAACTGCAAGGCCTTGAAAACCGTCCTTATCCAATTATGTCCACCGAAACCAACTTTGATGATGATGACCTTCTTGATGAGGATCCTACTTCACCAACACCCATTCCCACTACCCACTCAACAACCACAACCTCCACCCTCACAACTCCTAGAACCACACAAAATTTGAAATTAACATGGTTTACATTAGAGAACTTGCCACGCCACCACCCAAATGTTGCTGTGCCCAACTGACCTCACAAGGATTTTCTCCTCCCATAGGTTTTTTCCCTTCATGTCATTATACCACTTACCCTACACCTTCTCCATTTGAAAATTTCCCTCAAATCAACATGGTACATGTCACTACACATGCACAAAAGGGTAAAGAAAAGGCAGCTGACCCACCAACCAATATTATACCCAACATACCATCTGCACACCCATACCTAAGATAACTATCCGTGACCCATATACCCCATTTCTAATGGCATCACACATCACACATGCTCAAACCTCCCTCACCACTCAAAATGTCCACCTTCATCCTCACCTCGAGAATTGTTCACCAAGTGGCCTCCTCGGCTTCTCGGAGGCGCGATCTATCGCCCCCAAAATGAAAAAGGTGATGACCTTTTTAATCACACCCATCCCTCTTCATCTATCTGTACACATTGATGACATATTACCACCTTCATCTAGTGCAAAATCACCTTGTTCACCCTTGGGCCTCCCTCAAGGCTTCTAGGTTGATGTTCGGGCATCCAGGTGTGATTGTACAACATGGAAACCTCTCTCATCGTGGGACTTGTGAAACATAAGAGGAATCTCCAGGAGAAAATAAGCGGTTCCTGCTCCTAAACTAACACCCTCATTTCTATTCCCAAGGAGGCAAAATTTAATCCTAATCTAACCATGCCAAGGAGACAAGAGAGAGAGAGAGAGCCGGAAAAACAGCAAAATCCTACACTTCAATGGTGATACACCGACAGAAGGAGGATGTTGGACATCTATCAAAACTGCCATGGGACAAAGAGAGGAGTGAGCAATGGGAAGGATGGACAGATGCATCATTTTGACCAAGGATAGATTTCACACGAGAAAATGTCCCAAAACTCCATGAACACAGACTCCCCGAACCTGAGTGAACATTCAAACATGCACACAGGACACCTACAATGAAGAGAGGCAAGAAGAAGATAAGCAAAAGCGAGAGAGGATGGACCGGATGCATCACAGTAACACGTTTTGTTGCTCAGTTTACATAGAACATCATTCCATTAGTAAAGGCAAAAACTTTTGCCATTTCTTAGCAAGGGAGGAGGTTTGAGCTCCATTTTCAACCCTAGAGAAGAAAAAATCAAAGGGAGGCTAGATTTGAACCAAACTCTTTTTTTTTAAAATGAGCCAAATTGAAAGCTTTTTATTCATGGTAGTCGAGCCGGGGGGCGAAAAACATGGGAAAACGTGTAAGCCCATTCCTCATTGAATGCCAACGCATTAAAATGGCATAGGATACCATTACAACCCATTTACCATGCCATCTTATGGTGGTTTTGAGAGGAAATATTTGAAAGGACCCATTTTCCCATTAATTTGGCATTTTTCTATAAATGTCACTTTTGGCCATACACACATGTCGAGCTGTTTCTCAATTTTCTCTCTTTAGACTACACCAAAACTCGAGGTTGATCCCAGAATCATGTAGAGCATCTCAACAGCTTTCCGTTGATGTAAAGAACGTGGAAATCATGAGCTCTGGCAAAAGATATGGCGATCACAAGAAGATTTAGGGCACGCGAATGTTCTTGGCAGAATTTCAAATATTTTCCCGCATTCACCACCTAGTGCTTGACACGTATTGTTGCTGATTGGTCGCACAATGCTTTTCTCTCCTTACCTTTCGGTGGGCTGTCTTTTGAATTTTCTTGTGGGCCTAGTGCAGGGACACGTGGCACTATCCCATTGGTTGGTTCGACTACTATCTCATAACTCACCCTTTGACCTTTTGACTTTTTGTCCAGTTTGAGGACATTGGCGCTTTTCCTCATGGTCCTCGGCTCCTTTAGATCCTTCGCATACTTCTTCCTCCATTTTAGATCCCGGATGTCCCATTTGATTTTGGGCCCTTTGTGCTCATTTCGGGCGAACTCTCTCTCTAAGTTCAAGTAACTTGAAGCGTCCATTTGTCCCAAATGTCCCGGGCTTGCCTTCACCCTTGTTCCCATTTCACTTGGTTCGCCTTCACGCCTTTTTGTTCCATCTGTCCCACTTTGTTTGGATGACTCGAATTTTTCACCTGGTTCGGTAACCGGTTCGTACCTTTTTGTCCCAACTGTCCCTAATCCTTTTTGACCTTTGACAAAGTCCCTCATTTGGTACATTTCTCGATCCGGGGTTCGGGAAATTTGCCCCAAACGTCTCAGCAACACTTAGCCAATTTTCTTTATACCTAAGCCGGATCGGCTTTTGGCCCCACGCCCCACCACGTGTCTTCACATCCCGATTGCTCCCAAATGCACCATTTGGGCTCCCCTGAAAATTTTTCGACCTCATCCAAACCTTGAATCCCAAATGTCCCAGATTGCTCCCTTGGCAGGTTCTTAATCCAATTTTTACACTTTTTCCTCCATCATCAACTTATTTGCCTTTATAAAATTACCTTTTTCATTTTCTCGAGCTTGCTTCTTTTCCTCTCAACGACAGGGACTTGAATATTCGATGCAAAATGTTATCAAAATTACTTCATCTCTATAATTTTGGATAACAGGGTACACCATGTGATGATTGATGGAGGCACTAGCATTAACATCATTTCATCCCATGCATTTTCTCAAATGTGCATACCGAAAATTGCATGCACAAACAACCATCTAGTCATGTTGTGTTCATTCAACGATGCTATCATCACTCCACACTAGGCACTATCATCCTTCACGTTCATGTGGGCCCCCGCACTATTCTAGATTTTTTTTATGTTTTGGAGGGGGAATTCCAATATAACTTGTTGCTTGGTAGACCCTAGATCCATGTCATGGGTTGTGTTCCCTCCACTTTGCATCATTGTTGTGTAAAGTTTTAACATGAAGGACACACTTATACCATTCCAGCTGACCCATCACCTTTCAAAACATGCAACATGCTTTACCGACCCAACAATGTACTCATACCGGTCAAGCCGTCTACTTCCACAACCAATACCACTTCACCTACACCTACACCCACACCTACCAGTATAACCACTACTTTCACCACACATACCTCCTCCATGCCTACCGCTGCTATAACCTCCATGGCTGACCCATTAGCTTCCCAATCCGTTAACACCACCTCCGCATCGACCTCCAACACATCATCCATACCAGCTACCCACATACCAACCACTGATCCCTTGGAAGGTGTTTTCCAACACCTCACTCTAGGGGAGTACCACCTATATAGTGTCAACACATTCCTTACTCCACACGAGTATGGAAGCCTTCACCAACACCCTCGCTATGATCACCATATAGGAGAACACCTCCTTTATGGTCCTCCTCATCTTTGTACTAGTCTCACCTATGGGGGACTTGATACTACCACCTACACACCTGAACCACCTTCACAACCCCACCCATTTTCTACTAACTTCCAATCACTTACCAATCACCGTTTCACCCACACCTTCCTACACCACTGTGCGTGGAAGGGTTTTGGTTTTGGCTTTTACGAGCAAGGTCGCCATACCATTATTCCATGTACCACCCACAAACATAATGACCGGAGTGGTATCGGCTTCCCGAACCTCCTACCAAACAGGTCCACATTGAACTCATTGAGGACCTTAGCCCTTCTCCACCTTCATCACCACTCACCAACGACAGAGTCGATGGATCCTGAATCTATCCCTCCTAACTTTTTTTTTTTTCATAAACACCATTTCCTTAGGGCCTTTGACTTATCAACGTGAAGGTGAGGCCCCTTCCACTCTTCCATTCCTATATCCTAAGATGATCGATGACGACACACCTACCATTAACATCATTCAATGTCAAGATGATGAATCCATACTCACCTACCTTGGTGCAGAAGACTCATATATTCATCGGTTGTTACCTTTTGAGACACAAACCATGTTGAATGAATCGACTATTGAGATCAACATTCATACTCAGGATGACCCGCACATCCTAAAGATCGGACAATATTTAGATGCTGACTAAACAGGAAGCCATCACTTCCTTTCTCTGAGATCATAACCACGCTTTCACTTGGTCTTATGCAGACATGTCTGGTATTGACCCCACCATAGTGGTCCATAATATCATAACCATTCCCGATGCCAAACCTATCAAACAAAAGCTAAGGAAAATGCACCCTCATTGCTCTTCTCGTCAAAGAAGAACTTCAACATCTTCTTTCCATTTCCTTCATCTTACCCATTGATTATCCTCATTGGATTTCTAACATTGTCCCTATTACTAAAGCAACAGGGGGACTCCACATTTGCATGAACTTCCGAGACCTCAACCTCGCCTGCCCGAAAGATGACTTTCCCTTTCTGGTATTGATCAACTGGTGGACCTTACCGCAGGGTCATGAGATGCTCTCACTCATGGATGGTTTCTTAGGTTATAACCAAATTTTTCTTGCCCTAAAAGATCAGCACAAGACCACATTCATTACCCCTTGGGGACCTTCTACTATCAAGTCATGCCTTTTGGCCTTAAAAACACTGGTGCTACATATCAGCATGTGCTATGACTTACATCTTCCATGATATCATGCATCACATATTGGAATATTACATGGATGATCTCTGAGAAATCTAAATGTCATGCCCGAGCACCTCACTATCCTCGAAACCATATTTGACCGCCTCATTAAATATTACATCCACCTTCAACCTAAAAAGTGTGTCTTCATGGTTCTCTCAAGAAAACTCCTAGGATTTATTGTTTCCCTCCATGGTATAGAAGTTGACCCTGCTAAAGTCAAGGCCATTCTAGAAATGCCTCCACCCACGAACCTCAAACAACTCCATAGCTTGCAAGGTAAATTGTAATCCATTCATTGTTTCATTTCACAATTATCGGATCGGTGTCAACCATTTCATCATCTGCTTAGGAAGGATGTCTCCTTTAAATGGGATGATGATTGTCATAAAGCTTTTGAGGCCCTAAAACAATACCTTCTCCAACCACCCGTACTCATTCCACCTAAAGATGATCAACCTTTTTACCTATACATATCAGCTACCGATCATTCCTTGGGAGCCATGCTCACTCATCGTGATGAACAACATAGGGAGCAGTGGTTTATTACATAAGCCATACTCTTTTGGACTATGAAACCTGATACACCACCTAGAAAATCTTTGTTTAGCCTTAGTTTTTGTTGCCACCAAACTTTGCCATTACCTACTCAACCACAAAACCTATGTTGTGACCAACACCGACCCTTTACACTTCATGTATGCCAAACCCTATCAAAATCAGTGCACCGTGATGGCTTATGCTTTTATCTGATCTTGACCTCGAATTCATTCACCAAAATTCCATTAAGGGCAAGGCTATCATTGACCAACTGGTTGACACACCTATTACCGGGACCAACCCTTTAATTTTGACTTTCCCGATGAATCCATTACTACCCTTTCCCTGGATGAACCCCCTTACCAAATGACATTGTTCTTCGATGGTTCCAAGTGTTAGTGTGGGGGTGGAGCTGGTGTTATCCTTGTCCCTCTAGATGGAGAACCCATGCCTTTGTCTTTCAAACTAGACTTTGAATGCACCAACAATATTGCCGAGTACAAAGCACTCATACTAGGTCTCCAGACCACCTATGCCCTCAATGTCAAATCAATCCACATCTTTGGTGATTCACAATTGGTCATAAACCAAGTTAATGGTATGTACCAATGTCATAACGAGATACTTCAAAAGTATAAACATCATGTAGACATACTTTTGACCACCTTTGATCGTTACACCCTTCAAACCATCCCACGGTCAACCAACAAATTTATAGACACCATGGCTTGCTTAGCTTCCCAAATACCCACTTCCCCTACCGATTCCAAAATATTTGTCATTGTACAATGCCTCCATTCACTTCTTATTTACCTCACAATGTTTACTCAATCGAACTGACACCCCTGACCCGAGTGACCTTTGGTATAAACAATACTCTGACTACCTTCCCTCTCCATCTTACCTCCTATCTCTCACTGTAATGTGACAACGCACCTTCCTTAAGAAGGTCTCTGTTTCATTATCCTGGGGGACTCCTCTATAAGCATGGCTTTGATGGTATTCTCTTACGATGCCTCACAAGTTCTGAAATTCCTTATACCATCAAGGAGGTTCATGATGGCATATGTGGAGGTCACTTTAGTGGCCTTGCTGTTGCTAAGCGTATTCTTCACCTAGGCTATTATTGGCCGACCCTTAACCATGATTGTTGTGAATATGTCAAATGCTTTGTGTGAAATGTCAACAACATTCCAACCTTCATCATACACCCAGTCATGCCTTATAGGTCGCTCGTGACCTTTGGCCCTTCTCTCAATGGGGTTTGGATCTTGTCGGAGAAATCAATCCTCATTCTTCCCAATGCCATCAATGGATCATAACTACTACCAAATACTACACAAAATGGGTAGAAGCCATACCACTCATCTCCACAAAAGCTGAAGAAAATATGTGAGTTCATTAACCATCACATCATTTGTCACTTTGGTGTCCCTCATCGCCTCATCACTGATAATGGAAAACAATTTAAAAACAAAACACTATAAAAACTTTGCGACACCTTCGGCATTCAACTTAGTTTCTCCTCACCTTATTACCCACAAACCAATGGCCAGGTTAAATCCACTAACAAAACCCTCAATAAAATTCTCATGAAAGTGGTTGACGATACTGGGAAGGATTGGCATACACACATTCCTTTTGCTCTATGGGCATACCACACTAGTATTCACACTTCCACTACGGGCTACCCCCTTTCACTGGTCTACGGTACCAAGGTTGTTCTACCTCTCAAGTCTAGATCCCCTCACTTCACATTTCTCTCCATGACATGCTTACTGATGATGACTTTCGTCAGGACCGCTTAGCACAACTAGAGTTATTAGACGAACGTCGTCTTAACGCTCTGGATCACCTTCAAGTTTATCAACAATGTATCAAACGTGCTTATGAAAAACGTGTTCATGAATGAACCTTCCAAGTTGGTGACCTTGTTTTGAAATAAAATCAACACATAACCAAAGAAGAAAAAAGTAAATGGGGAAAATTCACTCCTAATTGGCTTGGACCATACATCGTAACTCATACCTATGGATCGGGTGCCTATCATTTGTCCTCGCTTGAGGGTAAACCCGAACTTGAGCCCCTTAATGCATTACATCTTTGACCATTCTATTGTTGACTCATTGTCCTACGTCACCCTTTGTCTCTTTACAGGCTCGTCCCTTGAGCACTCTCCATTCCATCCATCTCCCTAACAATTAAACAAGAATAATGTGATTACCTATCACCCTTTTTGGCTTATCTTAAATATGTGCACCACGGCTCTATACATGGCATGATTCTCATGGATACTTTTCATCTATTTTTAGATGATATCCCATGGTCATTCACCCTTTCCTTCTCAACAAGAACCAAATGCTTCATTATAGTCTCATCCATGACTTAAAAAAAAAAAAAAAATGAATCCCTCAGAAGGACATCTTCCAAAATAAGGGATCAACTCCTTGAGTCAAACTTCCAATATAAAAGATGAATCCCTCAAAAGGACATCTTCCACCTTTAATTGTCACTATGAGTAGAATTCTCCCTCGAAGGACAACTATAAAAAGCTCGTAACTCTCTACATAGTCTTTCCAAAAAGAGGACTATTTTCTCAAAAATCAAAATTCAGAAGCTTCCCGCATCGATCAGCTTCACGAAGACCTCAAGGAGACATATATTCATCCCATATAGAATTCCCACATCAATCAGTCTATCTCAAAAAGAAAAAAAAAATAAAAATAAGCTTTTTTGTCATGGACTTTCCTATTGTGATCTTGGCTCTATTGCCCAAGGCATTCTACTTCCCATTTTATGACCCAATTACCTGCACCTCCTTACCCGTTGTCTTTTCATGTCATACCTCAAGGGACCTGCTGAACCTATGAAATTTGGTGATCATGTGACTATTCGTCACTCTTAGAATTATCAATCATGTAATGTCTTTAGGGTCTTACATTCATTAGCCTATCTAAAGATGTGTTTCATATGTTTTGATCCTTTCCAATCGGGTGGCTTTCTTGCCCCCTCTTATCTTTTCTCTTCTTCATTACCTTTTGATCTTCTTATATAGGACTTTTTTCCCTTGACACTTGTCTTTTGAGATTTTTTTCTCCTCCCTATGACCTAAAATCACCCATACCTATCTACCTATATTCCACCTCACCTAATCGACCTTGACCTCATCATACTTATGACCTCGAATCCAACCTAACTATCAACCACACTACCTATTCTTCGATCTTATCATATTATTTCCTAGCTTATGGGAGAACTACATCGGTCTGAGGTCCCTTTTCACCGGGACTATGTAGGCAGCACTTCCAGGGCATGGGGCCCTAGAGGTTAGCTTGGCCACTCTTTACCCTAACCATTTTCCCCACCTTTACCTGATTTCCTATTCATATCAAAAACCTCGACATCTAAACCATATACCACATAACTTTTACCACTTATATTATTTCACATTTTCATACATAACCAACATTTTCCACATTTTACACTATCTCATGCATTTATATTTCCATTTGTTATCAAAATACTGAAATGAACATCCATGCCTAAACCAACCTGACTCAATCCATGCCTATCACCTGACTCGATCCATGCCTAACAACCTGACTCAATCCATGCCTAAACCAAATGACTTGATCCATGCCTAAACCGACTTGACTCGATCCATGCCTAAACCAACTTGACTCGATCCATGCCTAAACCATCCTGACCCGATCCATGCCTATGAGCTGACTCTATCATGCCTAGCTCATCTATTTTCCATCCATATCATAATAAAGTAAAAATCATACAAATCACAACAAAATCACCTGAATATCATCTATCTCCTCATATATACATGTGTGTATCAATACAATGTACACCCGTATCACATAAATGTGTATCTCAATAAACATGCATGTCTCATCATGGCTATCATCTCAAAAATGTTAGCACACAGGCCGATATACAATAAATAATCATCATCGGCTCACAAGACACTATCCAATACAAAAATGTCTTGGCTTGCAGGCTGGTATCATGTATAAAAAAATCAATACAAAATCTCTTGACACGCAGGCTAGTCTCATATATAATACATACAAAAATGACTTGGCATGCATGCCAGTCCACAACAGTCATCATGTGTCTCTCCCGACCCCTTTGCTACACCTGTCTGCAGGGTCTGCACTTGTCTCACCTCCCCCGTTGATGGCCCCTCACCGAGCTGGCCTCTACACACACTAGTGACCTCACCACGACCATATCCTTGCGCTCGCTGACCCTTTGTACTCTCTAAATTGTGAGTGTGGGATCTGGTCCTCTCATTGGAGGCCTAGTGTGCTCTATACTCAGTAAAGGAGGGCACATCTAGCCCGAAAACTAACAAATGATCTTGTAATCACTGTGCCTCTCCTAGGGCATCTTTGAACTGCCATGGGCACTATCTATGGATGTGTCATGGGTCCTGTTACTGCATGGGTACACATATAATGGGACCACCTAAACTCTGCACTGAGCCCTATCTTTGGTACTATAACTGAGTCTGCCTTGGAGCTCGTGCATGTATCGGGCTGTAGGGTAGTAATTTGTGCCTGTGCTACTATCAACTGGCCTTACAGACCCATAACTTGCCCCTACGTTGTGGCCAGGCCCTGCCTCAGAAAGCTCGCACTGAGCACAGTAGGGCAGCTCCATCTCCACCTACCTCCTCTCCATCTCCATCTCCCCTACCTCCACCTATGCACGGTACTCGTCCCTACCACCTTGCGCTGTAGTTTCACTATCTGGGCCTGTAATGTGGTAACTTGTGCCTCTAAACTTGTAAGCTGCCCTTGCATGATCCCAGCTGCATCACCAAAGTAGCCACCTACCCCTGTAGGGTGTCTCTCTAAACTATGATGGTGGCTAAGTCTGACTTCCCTGGCCTCGGTGGTATGACTCTCACCAGTGCGCCCACCACTCCTGTGCCCATATGCAACCCCAACATAAATCTATACATCTACCGGCTGCTCCTCTTACCCAATCAACATCTTTGTGGGTCGTGGTGGAGACATAGGTCTCTCCACATCATCTCTTTGGTACTGAGGGAAAAAGGCGGTACACCTTGGACCAATCCAAACTAATGTCTAACCTACTCTATGGGTATCTACTCATGCTCTCCCGCTATCCTCCCCTCTATCCACGGATGTATAGAACCCGGATAGCCGTGGCCATCATCTCGTATGAGGGAAGTCCACATACAACCTCCAAATAATGTCTACCCCAAACATCCCCTCTAACAACCTCCTATAATAAGCTACATCATGTATAGCTCTGGCATCTCATGCCTCTCTAATGGCTGGTACCCACTACCTATACCCAACTCTCAAAACTCTCGGTGGGAATGTATCTGCACTGGCATCCCTACTGGTCGAACACAAACAATGTGCTCATATGCCTAGCAATGTAGTAGTACGACACAACAGATGCTAAACCTTCACAGTCACTCGTAGGCCATAGCTCTCTATACACTTGTGTCAGCCTGCAATACAGTACCCATGTAAACCGTGTCCCATATATCTGTAGACACTTAAAATTGGTTACCCAATTTAGTGTCCCTTCTCATCCGTTTACTTGCCTAGGTAACCTGGGGCACGTTTACGTCACCAACTATCCCCTTGGGGTATTATCCAATTTGTGATTTAATCACTTATTCCAAATTTAATTCATCCCATCACATCTTACCCATGAGTGATTAAATATTAAATATTTAATTACGCTTCTTCCCATGCATCTTAATCACTTATTCACCCCAAATTTATTCTATCCATGTATCACATCTATCTTTAATCTTCCCTAAGCGGGATATTTTCCCATAGTCGGGATAAGTCTTATCTTTCTCGAATCAATCAATTTGGCCATCTCGGGAGTCTTTTCCGCGATCGGCGCCGACCCATATGGTCGGCGCCGATTTTCTAGGAGCGGCGCCGATTATAAAAGCAAGTCCAGAACTCAGTTCTAGAGACGGAAGAGACCGAAAGAGACCGAAAAGAGATCACGAACAGGCGAAAAAAGGAAGCACTTACGCACGAACAGAGAGCGAGAGAGATACAGGGTGTGAGAAAGAGAGATCTTTTTAGCATCAATTGTCTCAGATTAGGACAGATCCTGTCCAAATCAATCCCTGAGAGGAGCACCGCTACTCGTCCCTCTGCTCGACAAAGATCGTGACACCACCATCTATCATCTGGTGACTCTGTTCCAGTATCTCGCCAACTTCGGCACATCCAGCAGACCACATTCACCTTCCAATTCCCGAATCTTGTCGCACAGTCCCTGATTGATTGATCTGTCTCCAGTCGACGCCGATCTTATCCAGTCGACGCCGATCCTCTTCAATCGACGCCGACCAGTCTCAATCGACGCCGATTCTACCCAGTCGACGCCGATCTCTCTGCAGATAGGTAAAAGGATACAGGTAACACAAATCCAGCATTTATTTCATAGTTCCCTGTTTTCTGTACTTTCTGTCTGCTGTTTAGATTCTTATTACTGCAATCAGAAAATCTAGTCTTTATTTACATCTTTTATCATGTATGCTTCTTTTCTTAATTGAAAACGTGGACTGACATCCGCCGAGGAAGCTTATCGCTTCTCGGACCCGCTTCTCGGGCAGTCCACTTAAATATCTTTTAACGTGGTCTTTTTCTGTCAAGCATCGGTGTTTTGCAGATTATTCGGATCTATTGTGCGAATCGCTCGTGTGCGCCCGTCTTGTCTACATCGGCTTCCTCATCCGTCTACATCTTCGGATCTTATCCATCAGGTATCAATTTTATTGGAGTTTTTCAGGGTTTTTGTGTTTAGTTTGGTGCATTAACTTGGACAGGTAACAAGCGCGAAATTCTTGATCTACATTCTGGCACGCCCGGTGGGACTCAACCAAAGTCCCTTATTGGTAAGTTCATTTCTTTTCTAGTTTTGAACTTTGTTCCTTTTCTTCACTGATTTCTATCAGTCCTATTTGAGCATTTCTGTTCATCATTTCAATCTTGCTTTTAGGCGAAATCATTATCTTGAAATTTTTCTATTTCCTTAAAATAGAAATTTTTCGTTTCGCCATTATCTGGATGTATCTTTCCGGATCTTGTTTGTTGTTTGCTTGATCTTTTCTTGCGGAGCACTTTGCTTGTTCGTGGGATTGTTCGAGGGGAAGAGCTCAACAACGCGCTTTTTGAAGTCCACACACCTTGGAGAGCTAAACCTACAGGTATTCCTCTTTTTCGGTGTTTTCTCCTTTTTAGGATTTCTTTGTTGGTTGTCTATCACATCCAAACACTTCAGTTTTTGGTGCTTAAAAAGAACCTAATCGCATTTGGGGAAAGAATCTGTTTGGCTTGTTTTCATCGAAATCAAACACTTCATTTTTAAGTGCTTAAAAAGAACATTTTCCTTTGTCATTGCTACATGCTTTTCACCTAGTTTTAAATAGGCTGGAAAAATTGATCAAAATCGGTAGTGACACTATTTGATTTTTATTTTTCACCCTTGCACACAAAGCCAAAATCACTAGGTATAAAGCATCTAAACAAAACTCCTTCCCTGGCCTCGCCTACTTGGAAGTGATATCCAAGAGGAAGAGCCTACGCGGTACTCGGGCCGCGCTATAAATTCACGGAAGATTTTGGTATATATTGGCAAAGCACCCGACTCCCTTATCGCAGCGGTGTGTGAAGTGCGGGGGTAGGCCCCTATATCAAGCCACGTACCGGTCTTTATCAAGTGCCTTCGACTCTCACTCACAAACATTACCCAAACCATCCCTAGTTTGGCTATCTCGAGTAGTTCCCTGCTTCTAAAAGCCTTCCCTAACATTTTCTTTTCTTAAAAGCATCAAAATTTAAAGGAGATAATCACTTGCGCTGCTTGAATTGTTTGTGCATTAGTTAGGACAATCTTCTTTCTTGCTTGTTTATGACGGTTATCACCCGGTCACAATCTAGGAAAATGGCCCAACAGGTTCCTTCTTCCTCCGAAATCACCACCAGCCATGGATGTTTCGGCACCCTCCAATCTTCCTCGGGACCGCTGTTAGTTGGTTCCCCGTCATGGTCGTATAATCCCTTCTATCAAACCAAAGCGCCTCCATCACGTCCAGCTTCTCCTAGTCCCTCCGAGATATCATCTGGCTCGAGTATGTTCCTCGCGGGGATCCCGACTTCAGTGCTTTCTCGATCGCAATCCAATAGCCCTCATGGACTACCTAGTACACAAGTCGATCCAAATATCTGACCAAGACCCACCAATCCGACAAGTGTACGATTATCCTCGTGGATCATCCCAGGCCTTTTTAGAGCAGTTTGCACCATCTCTCTTGCCTCGAGCCACGGAGAAGGGCGAGGCCCCTATGCCTCCCTTTTCTCTTCCACCTACCATGTCGACTAGTTCTCAATTAGTCTTACCTATCCCTAACACCGCAGTTACCTCGAATATTCCACAACCCATTTCTGAGAGGTCTTCTGCCCTGGCTATAATGAATGCGTCTGCACACCCACACATTGCCGTCAATTCGTCTATGCCCTCCATCGTGTCCCAAGGTCAGTATCACTTCATGAGCCAACCCCCTCCGAATAGTCAGTTGGCTCCTACTTCTCATCCTCTAGGGGGTTTTTCTTCTAATATTCCAGCAACTGTGACCTTCGCCCATCAGCTAACATCGGCACCCTTAATACCTAACCCGGTAGTAGAAGGCCCCTTTCAGGTCTTGTTCCCCAACATGTCCAATCCAACCAACACCCACGTTCCTCAATCTGTCCCGATCCAATCAACAAACATAGGAGTCCACCAATCACAAGCTCCACCCGTCACCCAACCCTCATTTTCTCATCCACTCATTATCTCACAGCCTACCTATACGCAAGCTACTTCACAACAAATACCCCACCAAGTGTCACCCAGAACCCCTGGTTATTCCTCTTACCACCCCACCAATCAACAGATAAATCCCCCATTGACACCTCACCAACATCCACCATCTACTTCTTATGTGCCTCCTCCCCAATCCGACGTAGTTCAAATTCTCTTCAAGAAAATTGCAGACTTGGAAGCCTCCACAAAAGGAGCCCGTCCTTCATACTCCTTTGAAGAAGTGTGCAATGAACCCATTCATCCTTCGGTGGCTTTTAAGCCTTATCCTCCCCAATGGGAACTTCCCAAATTCTCAAAATTTCATAGTCGGGAAGACCCCAACAACATCTGAGCATTCAAACATGCTTGCTACCTCATCGCCCAGATCGTGAACTCATGCTCCGTACCTTTCCTATGTCTCTAGCGGGTCCCGCTTTGACCGGTACAATAATATTCCTCAACATTCCTTATTTTCTTTCTCTCAATTGGCCCGATGTTTGTTGAAAACTTTTCAATAAATATTGCGCATAAGATCTCAATTACAGATCTTTACAACATTCGCCAATTCGACGATGAGTCTATTGCAGACTTTGTCGCTCGCTTGGAGAGGGATAATCAACCAATTGTCTTTCTCCCTTCCTCAATCCCAACAGATCGAGTTGTTCACCCGATCTTGCGCTAGTCACATTTCTTCCACGTTAAGGATCCAAACTTTTCATACCTTCGAAGAAGCCTTCACGATGGCACGCAAACTTGAATCTCGTGCCATCGAACAAGGAAAACTAAAACTTCGCTCCAAATCTAAACCAGATTTCTCTCGGTTCACCAAACCAAATTCTTTCCCTCCTAAAGATAAGAATCAAGGGTCCACAAATGCTATCGTATTAAAAACATCAAGAACCGATAGTACTCCTAATCAACCACCACGAAGAGACCCTTCATCTGCTCGTAAAGGGGCTTCATCATCTCGATCCTTTGCTCCATTGGGGGAATCATATGCCTCTATCTTAGAAAAAATGTTGGAAGTTCGCATGATCGAACTTCCACCCATTAGGGATATTGATGAAAGCCGAGAACGCCCATTCTGGTATAGGGAAAACGATTTCTGTCATTATCACAGAACCAAGGGTCATGACATCGAACGATGCCAGACTTTCAAAAATCTTGTCCAAAAATTCATTGATAAAGGCGAGCTCATTCTAGATAACCCAAATGCTCCCCCAAATCAGGCGCTTGATGTTTTTAAACAACCCTTCCCCAATCATGCCCCAAATCATAATTCTTCGGAATCTCAAAAACCAAACACCCACACTATCAACTTCATTTCTACTGAAGAATCCGCTTCTGAAACCACGTCATCTACAAACGCCGCAATCGAATCAGAACCCTCTTCCACTTCATCAATCACTGGAATTCCTCTATCTTCAGATGGCCCACCTTTGAATATTCCTACATTGCTAAGCACGGAGTCATCTCTCTCCGCTCCTTTGTCCGATCTCCCATCCATACCCGAGACAGTGTCTTCCTCATCTGTCTCATCATCAGACATCCTTTCAATGCTCGAGGCAATTACATCCTTCGAGTTTCCACTACAGACACATCTACTTCTGTTGCTCCCATTCCCGCTACAACTATGCCCTTGGTGAACATACCTATAATCGTGCCAACTTCAACGGAAGCATCTTCAATTTTGACCCTTCCTATCTCTTTTCCTACAGTAGTTTCACCAATGATTACTGCATCAGAAGTAGTCCCTTCGCAAGGAACTGCTTCGTCATCACCCCCTTCTTCCATCACCAATGTTACTTCACCTATTCAGGAAAAATCAAAAGAAGTAGCACCAACACCTATACACTCGGTTCCTGAACCTAAACCGAGACAACCAAAATCTAACATTACACCATCAGTATCTCCCCATTTGCTTCCCCCAAAAAGGTTACAATCACCTTATGCCGTTGAAGTCGTCACCATCCCTGAAAAAGGAAAGCCCATATTTCGGACCATCAAGACTCTTGGTGCTCTTCCACAAAAATCTCTCTCCACGCCTCATAAACGATTGGATTTGCCCGCTGAGAAGGCGTTTTCTTCTACACACTTATCAAAACCATCGTCTTCTTCTACAACACATTCTTCATCAATACCCCGAAAAGTAGACTTACCTACTAAAAAGACGTCACCTCTTCTATCGATCATCATCTTCATTACCAAAAACCAAGACACCCTATATCCCCCAATTTCACTCTACTTTGGGAGCTTCTTCCTCTCTAAACCAACATTATCTAAATCATCAAGTAATTCGACTAAGCAACCCCTTTGTCTCCAAAGACCGCAAAATTTGTCACATATCCATCATCTTCAAAATCTATTTAGGGGCTCCTCCTCCACCAAAGTCAATCATGTCTCACTTACTCCCATCTCAAGTGCCCAAGATCTGCTCCTCCAAATGTCCAAACAAATAAGAGGATCCCTAATAAAACTGTTAAACCTAACATGCAAGTTCTTTTACCTCGGCAGTCGATTAAGGTAAAAGAACCATCTTCATCATCTCTATCCTCCTCTTCGTCTACCGGATTCTATACCGAAATCCTTCATCAACTCATCCAATCTTCATCCATAACCCTTCCTCCGATTAAACCTTATAATCCTAAAGGAGTGAAACCTACTTGGTTTAACTCTGATCTGATTTGTGCTTACCACCGTACCCCGGGTCATGACACTGAGGGGTGTAAAGCTCTTCAAGCCGTTATCAAGAACCTTCTGGAAGAAAGTGACCTTTTGCTGGAGGAGGAGGAACAAGTACCTCCTGTCACCTTAGCCCCATCCAAACCTCAACCATCCACTCAGACCTCTAGTGGTTCCATCCCACTTGATCTTCCACCTTCCCAAATTGACACAATCCATATCGCCACTAGAACCCAACACTATGATAACCCATCTTCATCTTCAGCATCTCGACCACGAGTTGTCATTTCTGCAGCCCCTGAAGGCGTTTCTCCTTCCTCATCAGCCCCACGACCCAGGGTCTCTATTCGTGCTGCACCTCGGGCTCAAGTTCCCGTGTCTGTTGAGGAGAGTGTTATGAAACAACTCACCTGTGCTCCGGTCAAAATGTCTCTTTTTGACCTCATCCAATCCTCTCCACAACATCGCCAAGCTTTGATTGATAATCGCGCGCATCGCAGTTGAATTCCGATGAGCCCTGACTTCTTCGAGTTGGTTGTTGGACTAATAGACCATCAACTACCATTTCTTTTGAAGATTCAGAAATTCCTTCTCTTTCTTCCGAAGATTTGAGGCTCCTCTTCATCACACCCAAATCAATAACACTACCTTAAAACGTGTTATGATCGATAGTGGAGCTGCACTCAACGCCATCTCCTCGCACACATTCGAACAACTTAAGTTACCAAAGAATGTGGTGTCACCCCACCTTTCGCCTTCTTCGATCATTTAACGATCAGCCAGCAGCCACTCTAGAACTCGTGGTCTTACCCATTCGAGTAGGTAAGAAGTCGCTTCATGAACTCTTCTACATCGTCAAGGAAAATTCCACTATAACATGATCCTCGACGCCCCGGATTCGCGCAATGCATTGTGTCCCATCCACCCTCCATCGATGCCTAAAATATCAATATGAGGGCAAAATATATACTCATCCAGAGATCCTTTTCCTTCCGCACAATGCGACATGACCACAAGGTCTCGCCTTTAAAAAGAAAATCCATGTTCTCTCGACGGGGCCTCATCTTCTTCTATACCTGCAACCAAACTACCGGATTTACAAAATCTAGAAGAGACATTGCAGCGTTTCTCACTAGGAGAGCTTCCTCTCTTTTCTTTTGATGCCCATCTCAAACCTAATGAGTATGGTAGACCGCATAAACAACTCCGAATATCAACCAGTCTCTTGCCGCATCGTCACCATTGGTCTCGCCCAATCAATGCACTCAATTTCATCTACTTGGTCTCTGATACGCCTCATTATCGCCCGGATTCTCCTCCTAGAGCCAAACCTTACCTAACAGGGTTTGATTATCTACAGAATCCCACGTTTGCAAAAACTTATCTATATCGATGCGCGTGGAAAGGTTTTGGCCTTGGAAAATATGAACAAGGTATACATGACCTCAAATCCATTCCTACTCTCATGCCACATCAGAAATTTGGTTTAGGATTTAAACCTCTTTCAAAAGCCACCGTCACTATTCTTGATGAGCCTCTTCCTACTGAAGAACCATCTTCCCCCACTAAATCAGAAGCATCACTTGATGTGGACGATGACATTTCCATCCCACCTAACTTTTTTTTTTGATCAATACCATTTCCTTAGGGCCGTTAGCCTACGAGACTAACAATCGGTCCGCTTCTATACCATTAATCTTCCCTGAAATAGTTGGAGACGACTCTCCCACTATCAACACTATCCACTGTGCGGATGATGATTCTGTCCTCACCTATCTAGGGGCAGAGGATTCATATCTTCCCAAGACTATTCCTTCTGACACGTCTACCCTTCTCAACGAAGCCACTATCGACCTTAATATAGGGACTTCTGAAGACCCTCGCATCATTAAGGTCGGCCAATCCCTTAATCCACAGGAATTAGGGGACTTTACCGCTTTTCTTTCCAAACATCGTCAAGCCTTTGCTTGGTCATACGAGGATATGCCAGGACTCGATCCCGATATTGTGGTCCACAATATCGTTACCCTTCCCAACATCAAACCAGTTAAGCAAAAATTGCGTAAGATGCACCCTAGAGTAGCCCTTCTTGTCAAAGAAGAGTTACAACGCTTGCTCTCGGCTAGCTTCATCCAACCCATCGATTATCCGCAATGGGTGTCCAATGTAGTACCAGTAACTAAGGCTACTGGGAAGATTCGAATTTGTACCGACTTCCGGGATCTTAATCTTGCCTGTCCAAAGGATGATTTTCCTCTTCCTAATATCGACCAACTCGTAGATTTAACTGCGGGTCATGAGATGCTTTCTCTTATGGATGGTTTCTCCGGATATAATCAAATCCTCATCGCACCAGAAGACCAACATAAGACTTCCTTCATAACTCCTTGGGGGACCTTTTGCTATCGTGTCATGCCTTTTGGCCTTAAGAACGCAGGAGCAACCTATCAACGAGCAATGACATACATCTTCCATGATCTCTTACACAAAACTGTGGAGGATTATGTTGACGATCTCCTCGGCAAGTCCAAGCGTCGTCAAGATCATCTTTTTATCCTTGCACCTCTCTTTGAGAGGCTTATCCGCTTCTGTCTTCGTCTAAATCCAGCTAAGTGCGTGTTTGGCGTTCTCACTGGTAAACTTTTAGGTTTTATCATTTCCATCGTGGGTATTGAAGTCGACCCCGCAAAAATAAAAGCTATCCTTGAGATGCCTCCCCGCCTAACTTAAAGCAACTCCGCAGCTTCTCAAGGACGCCTTCAATCGGCAAGGCTCTTTTATCTCCCAATTGTCGGACCGTGTCAACCTTTTCACCATCTTCTCCGTAAGAATGTTCATTTCAATGGGATGAGCATTGCCAAAAGGCCTTTGATGATCTCAAAGCTTATCTTCTTTCTCCACCTGTGCTTACACCTCCACGCGAGGGGGAGCCTTTCTATCTTTATATCTCTGTGACTGACCATGCTCTGGGAGCCATGATCTCGCATCGGGACACTTGTGGTAAAGAACAAGCTGTCTATTACATCAGTCGCACCCTCCATGAGTATGAGACACGCATTCAAGCTGAAAACTATGTTGCGCTCTCTTCTTCGCAACTTCTAAGCTTCGTCATTATCTCCTTAATCACAAAACTTATATTGTCACAAGTGTCAATCCCCTCAAGACAATCCATGCAAAACCTTATCACAATGATCGCATCACTCGTTGGCTTATGCTCATGACTGAGTTTGACCTCGAGTTTATCCCGCAAAAGTCTATCAAGGGTCAGGTTATTGCAGATCAATTAGCTGATGCTCCTCTTCCGGACACTCAAGACCCCCTTGCTCAATTCCCCGATGAATTTATCCAACAAATCGATTTTGGTCTATCTCCATTTAAAGTAAAGCTCTTCTTTGATGGATCCAAATGCCAGCAAGGGGGAGGTGCGGGTTTTGTGATGATTCCTCCTTGGGGTACGCCTATCCCAGTCGCACACAAATTAAACTTTGAATGCACCAATAATATGGCTGAGTACGAAGCTCTTGTCTTAGGTCTTCAAAATGCCATTAATCTCGCGCCACGCCATATTGACATCTTCGGTGATTCTGAACTCATCGTTAATCAGGTCACGGGTGTCTATCAATGCAAGAATGATATCCTTCAAAAATATCGTGACATCGTTCTTGCCCAACTCCAATCTTTCGATAAGTTCACTATCCAAGCCATTCCTCGTACTGCAAATCGATTCGCGGATACCATGGCCTCTTTAGCCTCCCTTATCCCGCCTTTTACCGAAGACTCGCGTCTTTATGTGGCTGTGCAACGATTAGATCAACCATCTTATCTTAGGCAACTATCTTCAATCCATGCTATCACAACCCATACTCAGGATGAGTGGTATCAACAGATTGTTGATTATCTATCTCATTCGATCCTTCCTCCAAATCTGACTTCCAATGGTAGAAGGTCTTTTGTCCAACGCGCCAATCGCTATACTATCCTAGGCGGGATTCTTTACAAACGCGGCTTTGATGGTATTTTGCTTCGATGCCTCAAAACCCATGAATCATCTAAAGCTATCCAGGAGGTCCATGACGGTATCTGTGGTGGACATTTTAGTGGCTTAGCTGTAGCCAAGCGTATTTTACGTTTGGGATATTATTGGCCTTCTCTTAATCAAGATTGTTGTGAATACACTAAGAAGTGCGTCAAATGTCAGCAACATTCCAATCTCACGCACATCCCTAGTCAGGCTTTGCAACCTGCGGCGGATTTGTGGCCTTTTTCGCAGCGGGGGTCTTGATCTTATTGGTCTCATCAATCCCGCTTCTTCACAACGCATCATTCTATCATTACCGCCACTGAGTACTTTACTAAGTGGGTAGAAGCTATCCCTCTTTCTTCAACAAAGGCTAAACCCATAGTTGATTTCGTCTATCAACACATCATTTGTCGCTTTGGCGTTCCACACAAGCTAATCACAGATAATGGTAAGTCTTTCAAGAACGCTGATTTGCAGAATCTCTGCAATGCTTTCAATATCAAGCTCAGTTTTTCTTCTCCATACTATCCTCAAGCTAATGGTCAAGCCGAAGCTTCCAATAAAACTTTGCGTAATATCCTCGCAAAGGTAACTAGTCGAGCTGGTAGGGATTGGCATCTACATATCCCTTTTGCTCTCTGGGCTTATCGGACTAGCATTCGTACTCCTACTGGTGCTACTCCCTTCTCTCTCGTCTATGGGTCTGAGGCCGTCCTTCCTTTGGAGGTCCAAATCCCATCTCTCCGTGTTTCTCTCAGAGAATTTGTCTCCGATGAGGATTATCGTCAAAATCGTCTGGCACAACTTGAATTATTAGATGAGCGGCGTCTTAACGCTCTTGAGCATCATCAAGTCTATCTCGAGCGTGTCAAACGTGCTTATAACAAGCACTTGCAACACCGTGACTTCAAAATTGGTGATCTTGTTCTTAAGGAAAATCAAAATGTCACTACACTCGAAAGGAGTCAACGTGGTAAGTTTGCTCCCAACTGGATGGGCCCCTACATTATCACTCATAAATATGGGTCTGGGGCTTATCGTTTATCTTCCATGGATGGTATCCCTGAAGCGGAACCTCTTAATGCTTTGCATTTACGGCCCTTCTATTGTTAAAATCTATCTTACACAAATCTAGTCGCAACTCAGATCTTTCATCCGTCCTAATAACTACCATCTACTTTTGTGGTGATTTGAAATCGTGTGGTTCTCCGCCTATTGCATCATCTACCTTAAATATGAGTATCGCGGCTCTACTCATCAGCACGCTTTTTTTGGATATGTTCCTCCTCATGGTAGGAATACCTTAATCACCACTTCATCTGTCCCAAGTACTTATCTTAATTGGATCTACTCGGGGCATGAGTACATGTTCTTCTATGCTCTCTTCCCCTCCATCTGATCTATCTAGGTCTAAACTCAGCTTCTTCAAAAAGTTTCAAAAAAAAAAAAAAAAAAAAAAAAAAAAAGAAAAAGATGCTATCCAAAAAGATAGACTGATCCCTCGAAGGACAGCTATCCATATATTATCAAGTGAATCAAAAATTCTAAAAATATAGACCATACCCTCGAAGGATGGCTATCATTCAAATTCAAAATACAGACCGCTCCCTTGAAGGACGGCTGTTTCTCAAAGAAATATTCAAGGCTTCTTGTAATCAATCAGCCTTCCAAATGCTTTATACACTTGTTAGCATCACTGAAAGACTTCCCGCATCGATCAGTCTTTCCATATCAAGCAAACTTCCCGCATTGATCAGTTTGCTTTTCTGTCAAAATCATGAAGCTGAGATTTAGGACCTTTTGTCGATCATATGGAGAATCCTATTTTCCCACTATGGACATGTATTTTGTCCCTTGTAAGTTCCGACAAGATACTTACTTACTTTTCTTTCCGTTTCTATCCTAGATCTGGTTTGCGACTAGTTAGTGTCAGATTTATTTTAATCTTATATAGGGCCTTGTATGCTTGGTCTTTCGGTTTCTTATCTGGATTTTATCTATGGTCGGTTGGAAGTCCAACTTATCATTTTTCTTCTTCTCCGAGTATCTTCTCTTCTAAGTCACGGTTGTTTCCGCTTTCATCTTTGGCTCTTGCAAGGAGTATTCCCCATTTCTTTGTCTTGCAACCCTGTTAAATTGGCATTTCACATGTTAATTAAATCAAAATTTATCTTCTATCAAAATTCCTCTTATCTATCAAGACATCTATCTTTATTCATTTCTCATTAAAATTACATCTATCTATACATCGAACACATCTATCTATTTATCCATCAAAATAGTTAAAATATGTACATCTAAGGTACATTATATCTAGTCTATATATCACATCCATCAATCTATCCACCAAAATGTACATCCAAGGTACATTATATCTATCCATATCTAATCCAAACATTTGAACACATGTACATCCAAGGTACATTATATCTATCTATCAAAGTTATATCCACATCACATATATTTCTATCATCTATCAGTCTATATCTATCCAATCACATCTATTTTATCCACATATCAATCTATCTAATCACATCTATTTCTATCATCTATCATCTATATCTATCCAATCACATCTATTTTATCCTCTATCAGTCTATATCTATATCCATCCATCCATGTATATCCAAAATTAAACGCATGAGTACAATTATATGACAAATAACGTGATCAATCTATATATACATGTGTGTTTATACAAAAATGGGTGGCTTCCAATCAAGCCATCTATACAATGCCTTCCAATCGAGGCTACATCACTACATGGATACCAAATCTATCAATCACATCTATCCATCTATCCATCAAAACATCTAAAAACTTGTCCATCCAAGTAACATTCCATCTATCTATATCTATTTCTCATCCAAATTAAATCCACATATCAATCACATCAAGTTACATCACGTCTATCTATCCTCTATGTCTATCCCATCACATCTATTCATCATCTATCAGTCTATGTCTATATCATCATCTATCATCTATCGATTTATACTCATTTTTTCCCGTGGATTGCGGTATCGCTTCTCCACGTCGTTTACTTCCATCTGCTAATATCTTTGCCATAGTGTTGATGCTTGGCTTATCTATCTGATCATTGTGATGTGCTGAATTTTGCCTTTTGACGCATCTTTTAGATATCCTTGTCTATTTCGAGTTTGTTCCCTTTGCGTGGAGCACTCGCTTTTTGTTTGGCCGCTTAGAGTTACGCGGTCTCAGGCACTACGCTCAATCGATTTATGGACCGTCTAGTTGTCCCTACCAATGTGTCTCTCTCTAGATGCTGACTATTTTTGCAGTTCTCCTTACACTCATGGGTCTGTAGGCACTAACGTCGTCTCATGAGGAGACCGGCTAGTTTTCCCTACCAATGTGAGTTCCTTAGGTTGCTGCCCTTTTGTTTATTTTTATGCGTCATCAATGATCAGATCTACTCCAGATATCCGACTGGGGCATCCTGCATTTTTCATCTACCTCTTTCAAACTCGGGATCGTCTGTTCTATCATCCATCCCATCCCTAGTTTGAGGGGGATCACATCACCACAAATTCTTCTCTTCTTCCATCCCTTTGTTTTTGTCTCATAACCTTGCTTATCGCAAGTTACTTGACAAAAAGGGGCAAAATGTAGACACTTAAAATTGGTTACCCAATTTAGTGTCCTCTCATCCGTTTACTTGCTTAGGTAACCTGGGGCACGTTTACGTCACCAACTATCCCCTTGGGATATTATCCAATTTGTGATTTAATCACTTATTCCAAATTTAATTCATCCCATCACATCTTACCCATGAGTGATTAAATATTAAATATTTAATTACGCTTCTTCCCATGCATCTTAATCACTTATCCACCCCAAATTTATTCTATCTATGTATCGCATCTATTTTTAATCTTCCCTAAGCGGGATATTTTCCCATAGTCGGGATAAGTCTTATCTTTCTCGAATCAATCAATTTGGCCATCTCGGGAGTCTTTTCCGCGATCGGCGCCGACCCATATGGTCGGCGCCGATTTTCTAGGAGCGGCGCCGATTATAAAAGCAAGTCCGTAACTCGCCTAGGGACCGAAGAGACCGAAGAGACCGAAGAGACCGAAAAGAGATCACGAACAGGCGAAAAAAGGAAGCACTTACGCACGAACAGAGAGCGAGAGAGATACAGGGTGTGAGAAAGAGAGATCTTTTTAGCATCAATTGTCTCAAATTAGGCAGATCTCGCCCAAATCAATCCCGAGAGGAGCACCGCACTTCGTCCCTCGCTGTCAACATCGCACCACCATCTATCATCTCGTGACTCTGCTCCAAATCTCGCCAACTTCGCACATCCAAGTGACCACATTCACCTTCCACCCCCGAATCTTGTCGCACATTCACTGGTTGATTGATCTGTCTCCAGTCGACGCCGATCTTATCCAGTCGACGCCGATCCTCTTCAATCGACGCCGACCAGTCTCAATCGACGCCGATTCTACCCAGTCGACGCCGATTTCTCTGCAGATAGGTAAAAGGATACAGGTAACACAAATCCAGCATTTATTTCATAGTTCCTCGTTTCTCGTACTTTTTCTGTCTCCGCTGCTTAGATTCTCTTATTACCGCAATCGTAAAATCTAGTCTTTATTTACATCTTTTATCATGTATGCTTCTTTTCTTAATTGAAAACGTGATCGACATCCGCCGAGGAAGCTTATCGCTTCTCGACCCGCTTCTCGGGCAGTCCACTTAAAAGTCTTTTAACGTCTTTTAACGTGGTCTTTTTCTCACTCCAAGCATCGGTGTTTTCTACAATATCATCAGTTATTCGGATCTATTGCAAAGTACCACTAACCTCATTCCTCGATGATCTCTATACGCCCATAGCTCTTATCTACATCGGCTTCCTCATCCGTCTACATCCCATCTACCCTACCTATCTACTTTGACCCTCACCCACACCTACCCACACTCATCTACCCGAACCTATCTACCCTAACCTCACCTACACCTACCCAAACCCATCTACCCTATGTATCTACCCTAACCCTCACCCACACCTAACCACACTCATCCACCCAAAACTATCTACCCTACCCTTACCCACCTACCCTACTTTCTCACCCTAAACCCTTCCCCTCTCACCTAACTCCTTTCCCACCCTACCCTTACTCTCTTCCCCTTTTTATCCCAATTTACACTTTGGATTAACTGACCCCGGTTATCCCCAAACCGACCACGGTCTCCCTTTAACCGGCACTTTAGTCATCGCCATCGCTTGCGAAGTCGACCACGCGTCGGTCAACTGTTATGCCGCCCGCCTTGACTTCCCAACCCTATTTTTTTCCTTCCTAATCATTTTACCCACCCAAATCCCACTTTACACCCTTAATTGTTCCTACATTACCCTTTTGCACTACCCCCTACCCTTCACTATTACCTTTTCCCTCTCTTTTTCCCATTTTGAAATTCTTTCCCCCCAAACCCCCCAATTTTTAATATTTTCTACATTTTGCATCAAATTCACCAAATAATCAATCAAAAGGTTTGAATCCTACCTGATCCCATTGTCGCCATCGTGGTGGAACCTCCAGCCTCCACGCCACCTCCTCTCGATCCCTCTCCGGCCTCTGCCATCCTCAAATGACCTCCAACTCTCTCCACCAATCACCTCGCTTGATCCGATCTCGTGGCCCCACCTCTCACTCAACCAATCTTACCTATGTGGCTCGCCAACCAAGCTCTCTCTTTGTACTCTTTTGTCCTCTTCCTCTTTTCTCTCTTCTTTTCCTTTTCTCCTTTTCCAAATGCACAAATGAATTTTAAAATATGGGTTTTCCACTTTTTATACCCTACCCGACTCAACCAACGTCGGTCAACCCTTGACCAAGGCCGGTCTGATGCCCTAGCTAACCGTCGTCGGTTCCCCTACACCATCATCGGTTCATACTGACCGGTGTCGGTTACCTTGCATACTCATTTCCCTCACATTCACCTACTTTTCCTTACCTCCCCTTTCTTTTCCCTTCCCTACACCTACCTAGACCATTGTTAGTGACCTTTTGACCCCTACCTTATTTTACCCCTACCTCGGCCTTACCCATGCCGTCATCTTGATATTTGGACCTGGACCATTGCTAGTGACCTTTTGACCTCATGTGTTTGCTATACCTTGCAGCACTTTTACCTATGTTGTTTGACCTAATGACTTTACCTAGCCTATTACCATGACTGTTTATCCTGACCCTACCTTTGGTGTACTGAACATACCTACACGTTCCTGCACCTAACCTACGTTGTGTTTCCTAACCTTATCCTATACCTTGGATACCAGATTCACTTCACCCTTGTTTAGATAAACCTATCAACCTTAGATGATGTAGATTTTTCTGCTCTTCAACCCGACGGTCTTTGTAGTTTATATGTGTGCGTGCGTTTGAATGTTACTACCTTTGACCCTGACCCATTACCTAGATCACCCAAGTAGACCTTTCACCCTCTTCCCCTACACCCACTTACCTTTTCCTCACATTTACCTTTTATCAAACCACTCACCACTTCACTTCACTGTTGCCTTGTCAATTCCTTGTTTCGAGGGGATCACCTTCACCCTCACATGGGCCAACCACATCTTATTTTTTTAGCATCACTTACCAATATAAGCTATGCAACAAAAAGAGGTAAAATGTAGACACTAAAATTAGGTCACACTCCCCTTTGTCCCTTGACATATAAGCCCCCCTTTATTACATCTACCTAGCCATGACCCCCTTCACCTTACTAATATTAATTTAATTAAATTAATGCGTTATCCTCACTATATTTATTATTTAAATATATTATTTAAATAATATCTACACATATAGTTCACTTAGACACCTCACCAAGCTAACTCAACCTAAGACCTATTCTTAGCAAGTTACCATAACTAACTAAGACTTACCCAAACCCTAAAAATCAATGCCTACACTCCCTCTAACCACATTCCCGCATGCTCATAGAAGCTCCCAATATAATCCATGGGATAATGACACAAGATCTGAGGAAATTAGGAGGATCTCCCTAAGTTTAGTAAACCTAGAAAATCCCGCCTTGACCGACATTGATTTCCCTAACCATCGCAGTTAAGTCGGACTACCGCTCACCCCTTTTAACCCCTAAACTACCTTATTCTCAAGGTTGGAACTCAGAAGTTGGAAAACATTGGGAGAAAGGTGGATGAGCAAGAATGAAATCTCAAAGAGATAATGCATCTTCAGAGAGCCAATTCCAACAAGAACTGACATCCAAGGAAGGAGATTGAGGATCTTCTCCTACACAACCTTCCCAGCCACATTCTGATCTATCCAAGTAAAGAGGAGTGTGCATGCATCCCATGCAAAAGATTTTCTTTAGTTGGTGATCACTTGTAGCCTTCAAATCCATCATAAGCACCGCCATCCTTTATACAGAATTTCAGAAATGAAATCCAAGTAAGTGCAACATCATACTTTCCAGGTTATTCCGTTTTATTATTATTTTGTCATCCATTGTTTATCTTGCTCCTTATTGACCTTCTCTAACATTTTCACCTCTATAGACCCATCAAATTCTCACAAAAACCTATTCCATTCACCCAATACCTCATCCCAACCAACCAAATCCTTTGTATAATCACAAAGGAGACCAAAACCCCATTCTGTGATGTTTCCAGTTTATTTATAAGAATTGCCGGTTATACCTAACCGTGGTTGGTCACCCCGATTGACTCCGGTCTCTATGTTTTCAAACACAGCCTTGGAAAGAGACCTATCCACCTAATTTTACCTCACCCTCACTCACTGGTGACCTACCCGAGACTTTTATCAGACTGTAGAACCCAAAAACAAGCATTTGACCTGTGGATTATATTCTAGCTTAGCTGTTAGATTAGATCTATTTTCTTATTGTGTTTTTAGGTGAGATACCTAAATCATTTTAAAATAACAATAGGATTTACCTTGTTTTCAGCATTAATTTGTTTAAAATAGTGTACTGATAACCATCTAGGAAGTATCACACTTCCCATATCTAGCTCACACTAGGCGCTTCACTACCCATATTGTTTAAATATTTATGGTGATCTTGCTTTCATTACAGGTAGTTCCTCCTAGCCAAAAGGAAGCTCTCACGGTCAACTGTGGATTCGAAAGTCATACGCATGCAACAACCCATCAACTAAAATTTGAACAGGTATTCCTCTTACGCCAATTACCCTATCTGCTTGTCAACAACTCAAAGAAAAATCTAAGAAAAAGGTGAAACCACCGCCGTCACCTTGATGTTTAATTTGTTCATTACTTCAAGAGGCATTACATTGCATGAAGCTCCTGAATCAAACATACAGTTATGCACCAACCTATCCTTGATAATCAAAGTGGTGTAAAAAGGATCAACATCAAGTTGAGATTCCACAAGTGAGGTGCCCAAGTATACTTCTGGTGATTCTCCCAATTCTTCCAGGCCTGAGGTACCTCAAGCTCTATGATGATAGGAGGAAGACCCACATCATTAACATTATTTCCCTATGTTATTATCTCTTCTTTAAATCCCAAATACTCAAATTCCCACTTTCTATGCTCAGGAATTCTGAGCAATTCAACAATAGGTACCATGACTTTGATTTGACTCAAAATCTAGGCTATATCACATGGAACATACTTGGGTAAGGTAGTATTGGGTGGAAGATTTATGATTCCCTCGGTGGTATAACAATATTTGTAACTTGGGCATGAGTTAGGGTACAAGTTTTATTTGGAGCAACATGACCTTTGCTTTGAGTGCATCCTTTTAGGGGTTTCCCTGGGGATATTAGTGAGCAATGGAGTTTTTGGTTTGGCCTCGAGGACCTCCCCTTTGATAACTCTACTTCTTGTATTATGTTCCTTTTCTTGTGTAACCACTGCATTCATCAATAGTTTCCTATCTTCCTTAGAAGGTATTCCCCATCATATTTCTTAATCATTAGGGCCCTTAGGTACTCAAAATCATGATTAGGTAAATCAAAATTCTACACCATATCAATCTCAATATCATTGTTATGTGAGAGAGGTAATACTCGGTGAATGCAATCCCAGAAACTTTGAACAGTCCTGACACTTATTAAATCAGTCGAAGTAGCCCCTTGTGAATTTTTAGGGCATTCCATCATGCACACATCACCATAAGCTTCATCATCATTTACCTCTTCAAATTCCTTACCCAAATCACATGGGGAATGTGGCAGAAAAACTTATCAAACCAATCAATAATGTGAGCCTCTTCCACCATAACAATTGTAGCAGTCAAAGGATCTGGGACCAATATGTTCTCTCTAAGTTGTGGTTTCTTGTTACCTGATCCCATGGGCCCTTTTCCTCTATCATCTGACCTATGATCATTCCTAGGATGATTTCCAAATCTATCCTGATTTTGCGGTTTATACTGACCGTGAGAGCTCTGCCCTATCCCCTTTTCTACTTTGGCAAACTTATATGATATTTCTTTAACCACCCCAGCCAAAGTCTTCACAACCTCCTCTAGATCACTTGCTTTACTCACCTGAGGTCTATCAGGGTTAATTAGTTTAACACCTTCTCTCTTAGGAGGTTTTCCAACTACCTTGATATTATTTTCAATTTGCAAGGCCATAGTGAAAGCCTGCCTTAATGTCCCAGGGTTCTTGTCTCTTAAGTAGTACACAACCTTTTTTGTCAAAGGAATCAAAATATTTGATTAAACAAGACTCATCACTTGGCCTCAAGATTATGGGTAATCTATTTAGAGTCTTATTGAATCTGGTATTAAAATCTTAGATAGACTCATTAGGATTATTTTTAATATATTCAAATTCGTATGAACAACCTAGGATCAATCTTATCCCCATACTATAATCTGAAGGCATTTTTCATCTCTCGTCCATGAGTCTATTGAATTATCCGATAAAGCCTTATACCAGTCACATGCATCTTATTCAAGAGTATGAATGAATAATTTTATATACAAATCCTCATTCTCAATCTCAAAATCTTCCATTATGTTAACAAAAAGTATCAAATTTTTATCCCCAGTAATGACATTGTTTCACTGAAATTTAGGCATATTGTTCCTCACATCTTGGGGTACAACATTAGGATACCCAACCATGCTTCTAAAATTTATTGGTCCAAAAGTATTCACAACAAAAGGTGGTCTAGGTGGAGTCTGAGCCATATTATCTTGAGGATGTGATCCTACAGGAGAATAAAAATGATAGGGGACCAAAGGCCTTTCAAACATAGGATTACAACTTTACAAGTGAATATCCTCTAATGATTCAATTTCTTAGAATACCCTATCAAACCTAGATGATGAAGGGTAGGACCACTTATAATGGCCTTGCTCTTCACTCTTATTTGTGAGGCATAGCTTGGGTAGGATCACTTACAATGGCCTTTCTCATTAGTTTTCCAGTACTAGGTGGCTTTAGTGAAGTACTTGGGTGAACAACCTATTTTTCCAAACCCTTCATCTTTGCTTGAATTGGTACTGCAAAAGTAATGGGGACATTATCCATTGTCTTCAGAAGCATTTCCTCTATTTTCTACCTGAGAACTGACATAGGATTTCCAGCCCACTAGTGGATGATTTCCATTCATCAATGAGCTTAGGAGTAGGCCTCTTGGAGGGCAATTGAGGGGATTTTCCCCCTAATGGGTCAATCTTATCTAGCACCCTCCCTTAGAGGTGGAATATCATCACATAAGATCCTCAAACTTTTGAAGCTATTCAGACCCTTGTTTTCTGTATTGACAAATCAATATCTATATGGGCCAACCAATCCACCGTTCTCCTCATCACATCTGCTATCCTTACATAAGGATCATTATATTCTATCTCATTCCAACTTGGGGGATTATAGGTTGACTTTCTATTTTTTGATCAACATAGTACTTGCTTATTGTATTGGGATCATCCAAAATCCCTTCTGGGATGACTGCAATCTTGAAATCAATTACCTGTGACAAAGTCATTCTCGATAAATCTCTCAATCTGACTTCCTCCTCATTTGTGAAATTCATCTAATAATCCTCAAAGTGAGGCTCATGTTCAAAATTATTTGCAATATTGTTAAACACCCACCTAATGTCATAATTGGCTCTTGCTTCAAATTTTTCCATGTCAAAATTCTTCATTTAATCTTCAATTAGTCTTGCCTTTATGATGGAAGGACATAAATACCTTCCAATATTGATAGGAAATTTAATATTTGTTTTATGCCTCCTAGCAATCAATTTATGCATTGGTGTCAACTGTCTTTGCTAGCTCGCATAAAACCAATTTATCATCAACATACCTATTGGATGAAATAACACCCATACTCAAAAATCACATTCTTGGCTTGTTTAGATATTTTGTACTGTCCCCATTCGGTTTGAAAAGACAAATGAGGGGTACAAAGAAAGCATCATTAAGTAACCTCAAATTACAATTCCAATTGGCCAAATGCAACTGAGGGAAAATTTCATGTATCTGACATTTCTTGAAGTCAACATTTGGTACCAGACCTGGGAAACATTTATGCCCTGCAACATTATAGATCAGATATGTCATCATATAGAAATATAACTCTGCAGTGCCTCCCATTTCAATCCTTGCTACCAGATTAAACATGTGACCATGGAGTGCTTCTGCAATGAAGGTGGCCTAGTAGATACTTCCCTTCCTCTCAAGAATAATCCAAATATATGTGGTCATCCATTCCTTAAACTCATTTGTAGTTTCTAATCCCGCCATCCGACTTAACAACACAATGATGTCCTCAACCTCTTTGACAAACATTTCCCTAACCAGCCTCTTGGGAAGTCTATATGTTGCCCTTTTTTCTATGAGGAGCCATTGTGTGTTTATCATTTTGGCATAATCCTTCTTTTTCTCTTCGTAATCTTGCAAGGCTAATTATATACCAATGGTGATGGGGTTTGTAATGACAGGAAGCTTTAGCATTATCCTAAGTGCAGCTGGTGTTAATGTCAACACCACATCCCCACTCCCATCTAACACTTCCCTCTTCATAGGGTCATAATTCATGGCATAGTACCATACCGGTTATGGGAACTTAACAGATGGTGGGATGGCACCTGCTAGAGCAATACGAATTTCTTGAATTACCTTTAAGGATTCACTTTTATTAGGGCTACCTAATATTTGGAGGAATTCGTTCAAGTCAGCATTCATTAGGTCTGTGTCTGTAATATTGTCTAAATCACTTGTGACTATTGACACGACTGAGAATGAGGACGACATGGTTTTCATTTTCACAAACCCTAGCTTATTCACAAATTTATTTGTTAACAAGAAAGAAACAGAGGAATTTCTAGTTCTTACTAGTTTCCTGCAATTACCCAAGAAATTCGACCTCAAATCAATAGTCCCTACAATTCTCTTGCCCATGAATCCAAGCTTCTCTGTCGAATTCACAATACTTCACGATGGTGCTATTTGAAAAACAACAAATCGATTAACAAGGATGAGAAAACACTTAGCCAAAAATGCCTTTGATGGTGCATAAGAGCATTGATGACAGAAAAAATAAATGCATCGCATCTCAACCATCCACCTCATCATTTCCAACTTTAAAAAAGAGCCGTCCACATGGAGAACAACCTTCGCTGAAGTGGGCGTGGGGTGTATTTTACATCTTGTAATGTTTTTAGAACTTATACACTTTTAGGCCTTTTGACCCGCCCATCCACTATTTGAATTTTAACATGGGCACAACACATGGTGCTTCATGGGAAATAGTGGAGTGGCGGGTGGTTTCTGTAAATTTCACTTTTTAAGTTAAAAACCCCAAAGTTCCAAAGTTCTTTCGACAGCCCACCCCCGCTCTATTGATAAAATGGCCACTTGTCCTCTCTCGCAGCCTTAAGCATTCTTCTTATCATTTTACATTTTATACTAAATTACACAAAGAACATAACTAGGCCTACCTTCCTACATCCGCTTGATCCATGACACGTGTACATCCTCATGGCGAACCAAGAACTTGTATATGCTGCTTGATAATTTTGAATATTCAAGGAATATCCGTTAGGTCACGGGCCAATTTTTACATTTTACAATCATAACAAAAAGTGACAAGTTCACAAGTTGACTTTGTATTGTCACATCCAATTAGAGTCTTCCACATATAGATAGGAAACATGATAAAATTGAAAGCGTAAACATGGCACGAGGGCATTTTATAGACAAAGAAAATTCAATTTTTCGTGCCGGGCTCACACATTGCATTTGGTGGGGATTTTCCAAAGGATATACGATAGAAAACGACCCATGACAACAAACAATAGACAAAATGTTTAATAGAGGAAAAAAATAGGCTACGAAGGCAAAATTTAACATAGTAGGGTGAGATTTGAAATGAGCAAAAACACCACTCATGCAAATTTTAAGAATTTTTTTATTAAAATTTGAAAATACAAGTGGCGTATCAACTCCGTGTTCAATAGTTCTTTAAGTAGATTCCAGTGTCAAATTTCAAAGATTCAGCCATCTCGGGCTATCGGTGATGACTTCATGCCCAATTGATAAATTTAGGATATTGGTCAACTCCATCTAGCAAGGAAATGTCCCCACGAGTCACCAAATTGTTATCCATTTCCCCGGGTGAAAATAGAAAAGGGAAAAATTGGACCAATACATCGAGACAGGCCTTCCATGGGTGAATATGAGGTTTACAGGTGCAACTCCATATTTTGGGAGCACGTCTAATGTTTCTAGGAAGTTTGGAATCATTCGGGACATTTTTTCCCCTTCGGGTTTTAGAGCATTAAAGCTCAATTGGAAAGAAAAATGGGCTCGATGAGCCTACATTTGGCCAAAAATAGGAAAAATTGATAATTTTTTTGGAGTGCCCTACTAGACCCACATAGCCCATTAGTTATGAGAAAATTCCCCAAAAATATAAAAAATCTAATAGTTTTGAAGAGAAGCCCAAAATGGCCTAAAAGCTCAAAACAACTCACCAAGCTATTGGGTGAGTACTGTTCTATAGCCCAACAAGTTTGGTTGGATGTTGGGAGAGCCGAAAGGGGGCTGAGATGGTTTGAGGGCTCAATGAGATACTCGGTGAGTGTGGTGATGTATTCACAAGGGAGAGATTAGAGGTAGAGTGAATTGTGTATGGGATTAGGATGCACATGGAGATTAGGGCTCTGTCGAGCCATTTTCATTGGTCTAACAAGTTGAAGACAAAAAAATTAGGTGAGTTGGCATGGTAGCTGGTGGGTTAGGTTAGAAGCATCTTGAGTGGCGGATGGGTCATGTTAGCGCAGAGTGCACCGAGGTGAAGGCTGATTCGGTCCACGAGGTTGGTGTAGAAGGCATGATGATCGAGACAAGGCAAGGTGGGGTCAACTCGCCGAGGTGGAGGTATTAGGGCCAAGGCCACGAGAGGAATGGGTTTTCGAGTGATTCGGTGAGCTGACTCGAGGTCGCTAAAGGATATGTGTAGTTGGAGGGCTCTCCAAGCTATTTGATGAGTTGGTAAGTCATTTAGGTGGTGCTTGCATAGATTTTAGGGTGAACCCACGCGGTGGAAGCTTTAACACAACAGAGAGATTCAAAGTGAGATGGTGGGATCAAGGTCATAGTGGGCACGTTTTAGGTAAGATTATAGCTCCCTGGCTGAGCTAAGGTCATGTCGCATGTTATTTACATGCCGATGTGGGGGTTCAGAGTGAGGCTGATTGAAGTTTCAAAATTAGGTTTTCGGATGAGGGATGAGTTGCATGCATTGGCGGATGAGATGTCTGAAGATATGAAAAGTTTGAAGTATGATTCATGAATTTAGGAAGTCAACTGGGGTTTATAGGTCAACATGGTGATCTAAATTTGGATTTTTGAGTTTTTGATGTGTCAAATTTTGTGGGGGTTAGAAGGTTAAATCTCTCGATGAATGGCGGATCTAATGTCCAAAATCGAGGACCCGCTCAAGTCATCATTTTCAGGATTTATTTTCAGATTTTTGTGGCTCAATGTTTTGAGGAATCACAATGAGTTCAAGGTGGATGCAAACTTTGAAGTCCAAGTCCAAAGTTTGGGGAGTTCGTCAAGCCATTTTAGGGGTGAAGTTGCCTCGAAGGTCGAGTGGTTGGTGAGCCAACATTGAAGGATGATGGATCTGGTTGGTGGGGAAGGAAAAGACATGACCTAAACTAAAATGATGATAAATTATTCCATACTCCATAGTTTTTCAAATAATTATAGTGATTGGAAAGGTAATTAAAATCACTCTTCCACTAAATGATAAAAAATGAGAAGTTATTAGGGTAGTTGGGAGAAAAGAAGAGATGAAGTTCCAAGATAGAATAGCCATACCCAGGTACCAAAATGGAGTTAATGAAGGAATGGAGGCCCTTTCCTTATTCCATAAGCTAGAGTACAGTGAAGTATGGTTTTTATAGGTCTTTCCATCCCCGCCGTAGAAAAAATGTTTATTTTTTGTGGGTGATTGAAGCGACTTTTGGAACTCCTCTCTATCTCCTCACTAATCCTTATTATTTAATGTAAGGGAGGGCATTTTTACAAAGGTTGGAAATTTTTCATCTTCCCTCTCCCTTCTCCTCTCGCTAAGTGATTTGTGGAGTTCCCCAAACCTTCATTTTTAGAAACTTGTAATAGAAGATATTACCTTTTACCTCTACAAAGGTGTGTAGGTGATGGAAATAATCTCATCCCTTTTGTTTGGAAAATGCCTTCGAAAAATTTTACGTTTTCTGTTTTCCCATGAGAAGTGTGAGTTCAAAAGTTACAGTCATGTTAAATTCATTTGAAAATCATGTGTGTAGGTTGTTATTCCTCTTTTTGGTCAAGGATCATGTTAGACATGTTGTTCTTGAAAATACCTGCAAAAAATGATCCTAAATCAGTTTTAAATCGATTAATTACCTTTGTACACTATTCCCTGATCATATTGCAAATTTTGTATTTGGCTTCGCCGCATGATGATACATGTCATGTTCTAGTTGGTCACAAATATCGTAGGTTTAAGTTTCAAACTTGTAACAATTTTATAACATTCACAATTTGCAAATTAAGCCCTAAGGCCCGACGAATATTCCTTTAAATATTTGTAGTCAAAAGGTGCAAAAATATAAATTTACTCCACCTCCGAGGAAATACACTTGTCACAAATAGGTTGAATGCGGGAATCGGGGCATGGTTGTATTTCCACACACTAAGGTAATAAAGTATAAAATTTCAAAGAAGCTCCCGAGGCCTCGCCAAGGACACATGCACTTTCTCATGCAAGGAATGGGGAAGTGGGTCATCGAGAGAAAATTGGTAATTTTGGGCTCAAATGAAAAAGAGAACAAATTTTTCAAACACGGCTCACAAAATGCTCTCTGCTTACGTTAAGAAGTAACCATGTGTCAAGCTCATGATGAAATTCAAAAGCGGCAAAGTCTGTCAAATAGTTAAATGTATATGCATTTATGACATGAAGCAAAAGTGCAAAGAGTTTCCCGAGCCCACATCACATAAGGCTATTCCACATGGACGAATCATATTTAAAATTGGGAAAAGTGAAATGGATGACCATGATGTAACACATTAATGTCTCCGCCACCATCAATGCAT
This sequence comes from Taxus wallichiana var. yunnanensis, assembly GCA_018340775.1. Taxonomy (NCBI): domain Eukaryota; kingdom Viridiplantae; phylum Streptophyta; class Pinopsida; order Cupressales; family Taxaceae; genus Taxus; species Taxus wallichiana. The sequence continues at coordinate 774,089,645 of CM031242.1, forward strand.
TTTTACACAAATCAAGGAGGATTTTGAAGTATTCAATGCATTGATCTTTTTGCTATTGTTTGTTGAGATTTAGATGCCATTATTAGCATATTTCATTAAGGAACAATATGAAATTGATCACGGAGCTTGAATTGAGGACTAGAGATTGAAAATATTTCAAATCAAAGTTGAATTACACAGGTATTCATAGGAAATTGGTAAGAACTAAGGCACTCCCATACTCTTTTTTCATTGGAAGGAAATTTTGAAGTAAAACTAGGGCATTAAAGATGAAAACCATTTCATCTAGGTTTTTAGTTGCGTTTGAAATCACTAGTGATATGGATAAAATCACAGACACATATTTAATGAATGCCAACTTAAAAGAGTTTCTTCAAATATTGAATAACCCTAACAAGAGTGAATCCATGAAAGCAATTCAAGATAGTGATATTGCTTTAGCTGGTGCTATTCCACCTTCAATGTACACTACCTAGAATTAGTATGGATTTGTGCTATGAATTATGACCTAGAAAAGAGGGAAGTACTGGATGGAAGTGGTGAGGCAGTGTTGACTTTGATGCATGCAACTATCAGAATAATGCTCAAATTTCCTATAATAAGAAATCCAATAACCTTGGGTATTGGTTTAGCCTTACAAGATTATGAGGCCAAGAAAAGGACTATGCCAGGATCATAAATACTAAATGGCTCTTAGCAGAGAAAAAGGAAACCACTTGAATCCCTAAAATATTGGTTAGGGCACATTTTTTGAAGAAGCAGAGGATGTGATTGTATTATTAAGTCGAATGGCTGGATTGAGACCACAAATGAGTTTAAGGAATGGATGTGCACCTATATGTGGATAGTTTTGGAAAAGAAAGGGAACATTTTTTGGGAAACCTTCATTGCAGAAGCACTTCATGACCACATGGTTGCACTGGTAGAAAAAATAGAGATGGGTGATACTATAGAATTGGAATTTTACATGATGACTTATTTGATTTATAATATTGTAGGACACAGGTGTTTCCCTAGCCTCTTGCCACATGATGACTTAAAAATTCCAAATGCATGAGATTTTCCCCAATTACAGTTGGTTAATTGGAAAGGAAATGTGAGATTGGTTAATGATGCCTTATTTGCACTAATCATATGTTTATTCAGGTCGAATGGGAATAATACAAGATTTATGAGGAGGCTAGACAAGTAATCATGGAATATGGATGCTATTTCATTTAGTACAAGAAGTTTACATATATCATGGTTAGTGGATTTGAAGGTCAACCATGTAAATTTCCTAGGTACTTAGATGATAAAATGGCCTTGTGTGAATTGGAAAGATAGTTGACACTAGTTCACAAATTAATTGCTGGGAAAACACAAGACAAACATTAAGTTTCCCATCAAGGTTGGAAGGTACTCCTTCCCTTCAATTATAAAATCCAGGTTAATTGAAGATGAGATGAAAAGGTTTGGGATGGAAAATTTTGAGGCAAGGGCCAACTATGATATCAGGTGGGTGTTCAAAATCTTACAAACACTTTTGAACATGAGCCTCAATTTGAGGACTATTGGATGAATTGTAGAGATGAGGAAGAGGTCAGGCTAAGATAATTCTCTAGAATGACCCTTACCCAAATTATAGATTTCAAGATTGTTGTTATCCCTGAGGGAATTATGGATGATCCACATATTGTGAGTAAATACTATCTTGATCAAAAGGTGGAGGGAAAACCTATAGCCCCTTTAAAATGGAATGAAGAGGAATCAGATGATTCATATGCTTGGATAATTGATGTAATGAGGAGAATAGTGAATTGGTTAGCCCAGAAGAACATTGATTTATCAATTCAAAGCATAAGAGTTCTTAATAACTTCAAGGATTTGGGAAAATTGAAAGATGACCTTCCTCCCCTGAAATAAGGAGTTGACAGAATGGATCCATTGGGAGGAAAATCTCCTCAATTTCCTTAAAAAAGGACTAATTAAGATCTTATAGATTAATGGACTTTTACTACCAGTGGGACTGGTACTTCTATGTCTGCTCTAAGGTAGAAGACTAAGGAAATGCTTCTAAAATATATGGAGAATGCTCCTATCACCTTTTCATTACCACTTCAAGCAAAAGGGAAGGGTATGGCTACTCATAGGACTCCTTCAGATGTTTTTTCAAAACCCCACAGTGCTGATAAGTTGATGAGTGGGGCCATAACAAGTGGCCATTCACAATCTAAGCCACATAAAGAAGAAAGAAGAGTAGCACCAAACCTTAAGAAGTTTGAAAGGGCACATAAGAGACACAAAATTGTGTACGAGCCAATCTGGTGAGAGAAGGTGCTCATACACCCAAGAAACATAAGCATAGGGATGTAGTGATTAATCCACCGAACATGAAAGAATTGATGTTTTCCAAGTATGACATGTAGCATCAATTGCCACAAGTTGGGAAGCCAGTTCCTTTATTTTCACCTTTATCTTTGGAAGGAGTGACAATTGGGAACACTCAGGAGAAAATGACTCAAGGCAATGTCTTATTTAATCTAGTAGATAGTGAAGTCTTGGATCAAGGTATGAAAAATCATAAACCATGTCAGTTGAAAATGTGAATATACCTTTATTTGAATAATTGCGAGAGTCAACAAAGGCTCAGGTAGAGATAATGGATGTTGATACTAGTGAGGAATTTTCCACATTGGATGCATTTGACATATCTATTGATGAAAAAATAGAAAATAACATAAGTAATCTTCAAATAAGTGAAGAAATGGAAAAAATTACTCATGTGCCAACCACTGAAATCAAAATTCAAGCGTTAGAAGTTTCTTCTGTAGATCAAATGGTTTCAGAGTCAAATAAGCCAGAGATGCTTAGTGAAAAGGGTGTAAGTACTGAGATATTAGTGAAAGAAGATTCTTCCCATGATGTCAAGGCCACTAAGGATAGTGAGCCATATCAAACAAGGAAATCTATAGTTGAAAAGAAATCAAAGATTACACAAGATGCAACTGCTAGGGATGAAGTTATTGCTTGGTATGGATGTATAGATTTTGGGTGAGAATAGGGAACTAACATTGGGAAGACAATCCACCATGACACAACTTGAGATATCAACAAAGAAAAATGATGATGATGTGTCAACCCAACAGTCTCCAAAGAAGGTGGAAATATTGGAAGGAAAAGGAGATCCTGCAAGCAAGATATTGGTTCAAGAAATTCTCGGGGAGAAACTGAGTTTAACATTGCATCAATTGAAGAAATAAGGAAAGAACATATCCCAATTACTGGTGTAAGTCAAAAGAGACTGATCAATCCCAAGCTCAAGACCAAGAAGGAAGACAATAAAGGGAAATGCCAGTACAGGGTGAGAAAAGAAATAACTATAGAAGAAGATCATGAAAAGTAGGTAGAATCATTAACCCAAGGTGAAAAAGAGATGTTCAAGAAGTTGGTGGTTGTCCCCAAGAAACCCCAACAAGAATTGTAAGAAACAAAAGCTAGGACAAGTCTTGTAAAGGGCTGGATAGGGGAGTTGATTTCAAAAGAAGAAAAAGAAATTGTCCTTGTTGAGGCCATAGATATCACGGCTCTATCTTTTTTCAAAACCAAAGTGAGAACCTCCAAAAAAATCTAGGGTTCTTACCAAGACTCATACTTGATCCACTGGGGTCCAAAAATTTAGAAGTGGCAATCCCTCACGAAGGAAAAACTAAAGACAATATAACAACTAGTGACTATAATGTTCAACTTATTTCTTTAGGAAAGCCTTCGAGAGATAAATTAAAATAGGGAGTATCAGAGGCAATAAGTGACTTGTTACAAAAGGTTGATGAGGACATGATAACTAAAAATCAATTGAAAGAACAAGTCAAAGCTTTGAGTTGTAGTATGTAACAATTAATTGGGTAGCCTTGTCAAACTGAAGCAAGTACCTTTGTCAATACAATCCAGTGATGCCTCTGCTTTTAACTACCACTTGAGACCAAGAAACAAACTAGGAAAATTATGGAATAATTTTTTATTTTTTTTCATATAGGAAGAGTCTACAACCAAGTTGCAAGACACTAGTTTGAAACTAAATAGGTTCCAAAAAAAATTCTGATTAACCAAACACAAGATTTCCTTTTTATCCTATAACAAGTTTACAAGGCTCCAATTTGGAGGTTACAAGTTTTACTAAGGTTCAGGGAGAAATTTATCGCCAAGCTTTGCTCTCTATCAAGCCCTAAAATTAAAATGGATTTTTCACATACTTATATTTATCAAAACTTTCCTAAACTAGGCTAATTGCATAGGAAATTTTCTCACCTTTCCAACCATATAAATAAGTCCTCCTAACTCCTTGTAAAACTCAAGTTATGGCTGGGCGGAGTTTTAGGGGAAAATTTTCCCTTGGAGGTTCGCGGGGTTAGGGAGAAAATTTAAATTTTTTTACCAAATGCCACGTGTCATCACGTGATTGGTGCAGGTGAGTGGGTCATGGGGAAAAAGTGGAAGTTTTTCCCTAAACCAAAGTCTCAATTTTCCAAAGGAAAATTTTCCTCCATGCCTCCGCACTTGCTCAAATGGCCACGTGGCGCTTTGTGATTGGTCACGGGCCGGCGGAGGAAAAAGTGAAATTTTTCCAAAAGGGAAAAAAGTTAAGTTTTCATTTCTAAATCCATGGGCCCTCCCTACCATATGTCAACATGTGATTGGTTGGGGGCCACAGAAATTTTTAGAAATTTTTCCAAAGTTCAAAATTTAAATTTTTCTAAGGTCGAATTATTTCATTTTTGGTTTGGGATGGCCATTTTGAAGTAAAACTTCAAATGGCCATAACTTTTGATAGGAAGCTCCATTTTAGGAAAACGAGGAATTTCTAGAAATTTTTCGTAGTCTTCTTTGTACGTAAATTATAAATTTTAGAATTTGGTAACATTTCAAGGGTCAATTTTAAGAAATATATTTAATATTTTTTAAGTTACAAATCAAATGATTTTTAAACTTGCAAATTTTATAAAAATTGGACTCTTCCTTCACTCAACATGTCAAACAGACATGGAGAATCAACTTAGGGAAGAATTAGAATGTTTTAAAGGTGTCAATTTGATCAATTTATTGAAGTTGCATTTTTATCCAACAAGGAACAAAAACGACTTAGGAAGGGGATTGATTCAAAATTGGATTGATTGAATTGTTTTCTCGAATTTTCCTTGTCAAGTTTGGGTTCTTAATAGTTTCAAATGTTAATTCATAGTATTTTTAAATTGATTGGGAAGTATAAAAGTGAACTATTTTTTTTTCAAATGTACATTACCAGATTTAACTTTAAAATAGTAAGTTGTTGCTTTAAATTTGGTTTGTCTTTTTAAAAAAATTCAAACAACAATGATTCCTAAACTTAATCCAATGTAGTTTCTTATCAAACATCCATGTAATTCAAACTAAAAGCATCTCTGAGTTTCCAGTTTTGATATACAATTTTGCAAGAAAGAATAACATTTAATTTCATTTCATATGCATCTTCTCAACATTAAAAAAAAACAGAGATTCTTATTCTTTTCAAAATGGAAATTTATCCTTTGACAACAATACAATTTTACAAGAACCAATGCCATACTTCTATTGAAAATCAAATAACATTACAACTGATCTCTTTTCCAATTTGATCTGATTTCAAATTTCAAATACAAGTATGAAATGTTCTTCCCATTTTCTTTTCAAACTAAATAGAAAGATACAATTCATTTCTACATTTGAATTTCAATGTTAAATATACAACTGTATGACAGTCTTTTCCAATATAGAGAATAGAATGTTTCATCTTTACATTTCAATTAAATTTCAGACTTCCATTTACCATACAATGGCTTCACATTACAAAATTATACAACTCATCCACGTAAGGGAAGGGATTACAAAAGTTTTCTCAAAGAGATGATTGATGCCAAAACTCGTATTCTTCTTTTCTCAAACAAATCCAACTTGCTGATTTCTTCATTCTGCAACTTGAATCATAGCAAGGAAGGGGAAAGGCAACACTCTCCACCCAACCAAGATACCCAATGGGAAAATAGAATCCATCTTTCCCCATTGGCCTCGAGCCCCAACCATATTGAAATGGAGCATGATAATTCAACCCATGGCAACATGGACTTCTTTCACATGCAAGCAACACTCATTATCACAAAAATCAAAGAAAACACAAATCAAAACAAGGCAGCTTCTCAACTCGCATTAGAAAATAGTCATACATCACAAAGGCTTGAATCAAGCAAGCCAAACAAGAGCAATAACTATGGAGGTCTCCTTATGCCTCCCATGTTGAAATTGGACATCCACCTACAACAACCACAAAGAACATAACCATCCCATAAACCTTATCCCTCATCAACCCCTCCTTATCCCTCCTCCAAATTTATCCCTTATACCTCCCCCAAAGTAAAAAAAATGCATGCATATTCTTTTCCTAGGTGGATTTCAACCAACACTCCCTCCTCAAGACAAGTGCTAATGGAAAATCCTTATCCCTCCTCTGATTAACCTCATAGTCTTCTCTCCACACCATGCCCTAAGAATTCTACCCATCCCTCTAAGAATTGCAAACACAACACATTCAAAAATTCATGCTAAAAGAGGGAAAAACAACAATTTTAAAAGAGTGAGAGCCTACCTCTCCATAATGGAGACTTATTTCCAAAACAACAGTTCTTTGATGCTCAAAACACAGTCCCAAAACAGCAATGTACAAGCATGTGAATCAATCCAAGCTCTTCCACAAAGCAAGCTCCAAAGGCAAGAGAAAAATTTGACCCAAGAGTGAAATCTCCAACCTTCAACAACCTCAAAATGAGGAGGAATTCCAATTTTTAAAGGAGAGGGTGGAAGAGGATGATGTGGATTCCAAGTGGGATGCCACATCATTTTTCTTCCTTCCCCAAGAGTGCAATCCACATCAACAACAAATCACCATTAAGGAAAAAATGACAAAATCACTTACACACACAATAGCCCATACCCCAAAAGGGAATGCATTTAAAATTTGTAAGACAAGTGCAATCACTTCTTACAATAAATCAAGTCAAAATTTAATAAAATAATTTGATTTTGAGAGGTGTGGGACAAGTTTAACTTGTCCCACAAGCCTCCAAATTTGTCCTCCAAGCTCAAATTCGAATTTCAAGAGAGAGATGGAGTGTCTTACCTTCCAAAATCTTCTTACAACCTCTTACAATTTCTTACACAATCTATCACTTCACTTACACAACCCATACTTGGTAACTTACTCTTTTAAAATGCATTTATTTCTATTACATTTATTTATTACAAAATTTAGAAACAACCATATATTTAATTACCATATGGTTATAAAATATATAAATAAATTTCATTTTCAACCAAGACAATAACATTTAATTTATATTCCACATCCCAATTAATTTAATTAAAATTTAACTATAAGACTCTCACATTATACTATCACATTAAAATAATTAAAATAAAGAGCACATTACAAATAAAATACATACAACAATAATTTTAAAAGGGACACAACAAATAAAGCACACATAGACCCCATGGTCAAAATAATGGAAATCCCCCCCATGGGAAATCCTAACCAAAATACAACATATAGCTCAAACACAATTGCCATGGTGACCTTGTTGATTTCACACTGAATTCCAATATGGTTAGTCTCCAGTCCCCCGACATTGTTGTGATTTTAACCTGCAAAATGCAAAATACCTCCTTCGACCTTGTGGCCATATAAGAACTTCCAAATGATATATAAACATTAGATCCAAATCACAACAATATCAAGATTCAATATTTATCATTAAAATTCAATTTGTAACTATATCATCATCTAATAGATTTCTATACTAGAGCTATTCATAATAATAATCCCTCAATGTCACATGTCTAAAATTAACATCAATAACATGTCCATGTCAACTAGTATATCATCATCCACATAATAATAAAAATGTCTCAATGATCCTCAAGAAAAACATCAATCCGTATGAATATTAATCTAGGATCTAACATCTAACCATCATACTAATCAAAACATAATAATGTCCATAATAATCCCTGATACATCATACTACATTAAAACATAATAATATCACAATGTGACCAATAGTGTCAGGATCATATTCGAATAGTGTCCAAGGAAAGTGGGCACTACAATACCCCTGAAGGAATGGAAAAATTGATATGATTGGTAAGAAGGTTTAGGATGTGGACACATGGTTTGATAAGTTGACAAAGAAGGGAAAATAAGCAATCAAAGAAGCCATGATGAAGTATGAATAACTCAAGAATAGGATTAATGAAATTGATGAAATAATTAAGCAATGTGATAATGAAATATTCTACTTTGAGGGAATTTTTCCCAAGATGGACCGCATAACTTGGCTTAGTGATGAACTTGATTGAAAAATAAGGGATTGTGCTAAAGTAATTCAAAGGAAATCAACATGATATGGAGGAATTAACAAAGATCAGGGTGGATATTTTGAATGGGATCAAAGAAAAAATAGAAGTTAAAAGGAAATGGGTTGATGATACTTTAGATGCCATTGATTTAAAACTTGAAGATATGGTCTTTGAAAAATTCAAGAAGAGCTATGGTGATCTAAAAATTTATTTCTTGTTCATATTTTTTGAGAAAAATATCTAGAAAGACAATTTCTCCTATGAAGTCATTAAAACAATGAGAAAAATTGAGAACAAAATCACGAATACAAGCAAAAATGGGCCACTGTGTGGATGCAATAACAAGACAAACATTAATCTTCCAACACCATACAGGACCAGATGAAGATGAAATCAATGAGATTTTTCAAAGATATGATGCATATGTGGTAAGGTTTCCGAAGAAGAAGAAGAAGCAAGAGAGGAAACTAAAGAAGAAAAGGGTGCAAACATAAAAGATGATGAACAAGATTAGGCTTGTCATTCTTAAAATTGTATCTTCTTTCCATATTTCATTTGTGACTGGTGTTTTATTTGATATTTTTGTTTCATGAAGGATGAATATTACTTTGAAACTCATTGTTCTCTAATATCAATTGTAATTTGATACAATGCATTAGATTTTTATATTGCTTGGATGAAATTTTATGTCCATTTGTAAAAGCATATAAACTATTGAGATGTTTGTACTTTTGCATGTTAAAAAGGAACAAAATGGGGTTCTATAGGGGCCCCAACCCATGATGAAGAAGGTGGTGTACATGTTTGAAAGTAAAGACACCGAAGGAAAGACAATGTTCAGATGTCCTTTATTCCTTCTTTGAAATTCCCCCAGTGGAGGGAGTTTGTTCAATAATTTTTTCTTCCTCAACATGAATTCATTTGAGCCCTATGTTGTCTGGACAAATACAATGGACCCCGCTAGATCCCGGAGACATCCCCATATCCATCAATGACTCAAGAGTCATTCTGGGACTGTTCATGATATTTTCTAGCTCGATTTTCTTTTGATAGGAAGACACCTAGTCTAGAAGATCCAAACCACATGTGAAGAATGTTGTCTTCCCTTTTCCCTTGTGAAGGGTAGAATTACTAGGAATAGACTAAGAAGGAACATCTGGAGTGGTTGGAAGAGCAAGAACTGCACCTTGGGGGACGGAGTGGAACAAGAGATCTTGAGCTAGATTCAACCTTCCATATCCTTGTGAGGGGTGGGTGTTCTCTTAGAGAAGGAACCGACCGAGGTCTTGAGAATTCATGCTTTGACGAAGGAGCACAATGCACTGAATGAGTGGAAGAACAAACAAAAACCTTCCCTTGTTGTCTCTGGAAGAATAAATTTCCACTCTAGAGCAACAAGAAGATAAATACATTTCCTCTTCTCCATCAGAAATGATAATTGGGGGTTGGGAGCTTGACTCACCCCTTCTCTTACCCAAATATGGTATTGGTATTATGAATGGTTGTGATTGCATAGGTCTTTCTGACCTTTTCCAGAGAAATAATCCTCTACTCCAGTTCATCTATTTTATGAGAAATGATAGGCACTATCAATAGAAGACTTTTCATACAACACATAAGACTCCTTGGGGATCTCCTTCAACAAAAATTCTTCATTACATAAAAAGGGACACTGAAAATCAGTTTTCCCAGACACTTGAGGCCTCCTTTCAATCCAGAATCTCTTCAAGTCTTCAGGAGCCTTCTGATGTTCCCACCAAAAAGATGAAAATACATGGATTGAAAGGATGCAAAGACAAGATTGATTCTGATTAATCTCAAGAGGAGTACAAAAAAACCTCATTAATAAGTCAAAGGCCCTCTAGTATCCCCTAGATGTGCTATATCAAAAAATATCTGACAAAGGCTTCATCTGGACCATGTAAGTCAAAGATTTGGTTTAAATCTTCGAAGAAATCTCTTTCAGACTATTTTCCACAAGAACCTTTGCCATTTTTTTGATAAGAACTATGAAAAAGTTCTTTACCTTTAGGATAGGGAAATAAATGCATAGTGGTGAGAGGGTAGAGCTGAGTTTTATAGTAAGAATGGTGCATATTGATTTAGTTGAGAGAAATATTTCCCATTAGATGAAGGAATATTTTCTCATCTCACACAAAGAAAAATTAAGAGTTGAAATGAATTAGGAGTGATCAGAATGATGAATTAATATGATTTGACAAGAACCATGTGTGATGATTAAGCCAAAAATATGTGAAATGAAGTGCGCAACACCCAAGATGGATTCTTGGAAAGTAGATAAGAGTATCTGTCATATTAGAATCACCTGGAAGTGCTCAAAGATCATCAAAAGTGACTATCCAATCACCAAGTGAAAATAATGATTAAATAATTTTCCAAAAGTGGTGACATGGTATCCCAGTCATACAAAAACAAAGAAAATTGAAAAAGGCTCGTAATTCTTACACCTAACAACACTAAACAAAGCATTTTCAAAATAATAGCATGGTTTAAAATATATGTTGTAAAGGGGAATATTCCCTGGAATATTCATGATTTTGGGGGAAATTTAGAAAGCTAATGAGTGGATAGAATGGTATAAATGTAAAAAAAATCATGCGGAGGGGGTTTAAAATATTTTGAAATTTTTTTGAGGAAAAAAGAGAACCTAAAGAAAACCATTTTCCTAAGAACTCATCGAGAAACCTATTACTTTCTTTGAGCCTTCAAATTTAGTCATGTCAAGATGGTTGCAAGTGTACAACCATTGACAAGCACTGAGACTATAGATCTACTTTCCCTTGCTAATAAATTTGATGAGCCTTGAACTAATTGTGTTAATCATGAGCATTGTTGTATTTTCCATCAAGATGATATATTGTAAAATAGTTATTCATGCTCCCATTGCAATCTTATTTTAGAGATCCTTTAAGTCACACATAACTTTATCATTCTGGTAGCATTTTGGAAATTACAATTGCATTGTTGAGAAGAGATTTCATTTCATTTGTGTAATAAACAATTTTAAAATCACTATGTCTCCACTTTGTTAAATGTTGCTTGTAAGTCTTTGAGTGTATCTTAGGTGTGATAAATTGTGAATATATGATGTTTTATTAAATATTCAACATGAGATTTTGTGTTTTAATCTTAAATATTGTGTGAAACCATGCACTCTTGGGCTTCCATGAGTGTACATCTTCTGGTTAAAGGATCATTGTGAGCTATTTGAGGTATGTTTGTCTTGCACTTGGTAGATCTCCCAACATTTATTGAAGTTTCGTGAAATATGGTATAATCAACTTTATCCTGCTTAATTCCCCAAATCAAATACACCCAAAACTAACTAATCCTACTAGAATTACCCATGCTTGCCTCATTAAAGCCAAAAACATGCTAAAGCAAGCTAGTTCCTTACTATCTTTAGTAGTCTAAGCTTTGTTAGAAGACATCTGCATTGTCTAGAAGTGACAACTCATGAGAGTTAGCCTTTGCTGAATTGACCATGTCTTCCCAAAGTTGTTTTTCAATTACTCTATAAAAGAGTGCCAAATATTGTTGATACATCCACCCCACTCACAATTACAGACTATAGAATGGGTCCTCTCACCCTAGCTAAAGGAAAAGCCTAAAGTAGGAGGGTAGGTCATACCCTTAGCACGGTGCTACCTGACTCCTCTGAGCTCGAGTGATAAAGAGATGATGAGATCCTTCCCCAGATATAAAATGACACAAATCTAGATCTATCATCCTCTAGGCATCCTTCTCATCTTGTTGATGTTGCTTGACCATAAAGGGAGGACCAGTTTGAGTACCAACACAATGAAGAATTGTGTAAATCATTGAGTAATAAAATCAATGACTTGTGATTGTTATCTATCCTAGCTTGGTTTTGTTGCTTTATTCATGCTTACAGTATATTGTGCATTTTCTTGTTTCATTGTAGGGTTTATATGATGCTGTGTTTTCTTGGGAATGTTGTGTGTGAATGCCATTGTGGTCCGTGGTGTTTGATCATCCTCGCCACATTCATTTTATTTCATTTTCATGTAATGGGGATTATGTAACAACCCTTCTCTTGGTGTTATCACCCACGGTGTAGGATTTTATTTCGTAACGCTCTCTCTCTCTCACTATCTCCTTGGGATTATTAGGGTAAGCTTAGATAGGTGATTTATTGCATTTAGGAGTAGTTTTAGTGCTTATTTTAGGAAGAAGAACCATATTTATCTAGAGATTCATCTCAATCGCAAGGTCACACACCTTGAGACAAATCCATGTTACCCAATCACACCAATTTCCTCGATCACAAACACTAGAAAATCGCGGGTGCTTTGTGATTTGGTGATAACAAGAAAAATACATGAGAGTTGGAACTAAAATAATTTTCTTACCTAGGGAGTCTAATACAGAACATCACTCATCATGCTTAAAGAAGAATAAAAATGAAAATAGAGCATGTTTAAGGAATTGGCACCATGTATTAGGATTCCAAGTGAGTCTAAGTATTTTTCTCCAAACTATGTTATGTTTGAATTTGAATCTTGTTATGTAATTACTCTTTGTTATGAGAGTAAAAGTAGAAAATATATGTCTTAGGTGGATATGATACATAGGAGGAAGGAATATATGTTATGGGATATTGGGAGGATCATGTATGATCTATCATAACCATATGCAAGTTGGAAAAATAGACCTATCTAATTCTACATGTAAGTTGAGGGAATATCTCAACTAGAATAGGATAAGTCTTATCCTTAAGAGTAGGATTAGGACAACTAGAATAGGTGAATATATCATTTAGAGGAGTGATTCAAATGGAATTAAATTGTAATATGATTTTCCAACATGAATAATGCATGTGTGTGGGTTGTGGAAAAAATATCACAGTGTTATTGTGCATTTTTGATGAGTTTTGATCATGTTTCTAGCTTCATCCTAGATAGGAAACACACCTGAAAAGTGATAGTCACACTAACATGAGTTATTTCACTTGGATAATAAAAAAGATGGAGGAGGTATGTAGTCATTTTTACACCCATCACAAAGGAAATAAATCCCATTCACATCACCTATAACCTAGTGGGTGCTTTGGGCACTCACCCAAGGAATGCGTGGGTGCTAAGTCTCTCTTTTATGTGAGTTTAGTGGGAAACATAATCTATGATCCACGTTTAAAATATGTGAGAGGAAATAAGACATATAAGAACCATAGAGCTCGAGAATGGCTTCTAGATCATTGCATAGCAGTCATTCTAGACAGAAGAGTGCTTAACAACTTGTAGAACTTACACCAAAATAGAAAGGAAGTTGTTCAAGCATTCATACTTAGTTCATAAACTGTTGTGAAAATGTGCAACAAGAAAATTGACAATTTCCGAGCATGACAACTATGCCCAGATGTCGAAATTTTCATGTTTTATCATTCCCAGGAACACCAAGCCAAATCCGTTAGTTTGTTTACCCTATATTTGATGTCAAATTGGTCCCTAGGTGATTTAGGAAATTCTATTCATTCCCCCTAGGTGATTTTAGGGAGTTTTGAAAAGATGCTATCTTTTGGTAGTATTGGGAAGGGCTATCGCTGGCCTTCCCAGGACTGGATTCAACCCCCTAGAGCGGAACATAAGGGAAAAATTAAACATGGACATGAATTGAATACATTAGAACATCATGGAAATTATTTTGGAAGGCTTTGGGAAGTTTTGAAATACTTGGAGTAGTTTGAGAGAAAAACAAGGTTCTCAAGCCTAGGCGGTACACAGGCCTAAAACAACTATTGGGATTCAGAAGAAGATTTCGGGAGATCTAGATGGAGTTGGAAGTAAAAGAAAACATCTTTGAAAATAATATTCCAATACCTAAATGATGGTGAAATAATATTTTTCACAACACCTTGGCGCATATGATTGGAAGGCAGTTTTTCTCAGGCACAAGTGGAGTCCTAGATCAAAAATCTGATTTTTCAAGAATCATATGGTCAAATTAAGACATGAGACCGACATAACTGGATTTAAAATGAAATTTATAGTAAGGATCATATAAAATTTCACCAAGAAATTCCACTTGGGAGCTCAAGTTATCTTAATTCCAAGTTACCCTCTCAAAGGCGAGTTCGAACTTAGTCATTTTTTTGAGAGGACACGTGTCGACTAGGAGCCCGGTGGGATTTCATGCCCCGACGTCCCCGAGGTGAGGTAGATAAGCCCTTGGAAAATGTGTCCATCCCTCATGTGACCATGGGACCCTCATATGACCTCTAGACTTGACATTCCCCGGTGCTTATTTGGAGCATGCATTCCTTATCGTCGGATCGGGCGCCACGTGTCACTCTCAGGACCACCATGGAATTTGATGTCACTTATGCACCTGAGGTGGGGAAATAAAACCTTGAAAAATGTTCTCATCCCTTATGGGAGTCTTGACACCCACGTGATCGATTCTCAGCCCCTAGGTGCATTTTTGGAGTATCCATTCCCTGCCGTTGGATCGGATGCCACGTGTAACCTCCAGGACCATGGTGGAAATTGATGTAACTTATTCACCTAAGGTGGGGAAATCAGACATGAAAAAATGCACCTAAACCATATGAGGAGTCATTTGGACACCCACGTGACCAAGTTTCAGCCCCCAGGTGCATTTTTCAAACAAATCCCCTATCGTTAGATTGAGGACACATGGCATCACCTTGACCACCATGGAAATTGATGTCCCTAACGTCCCCGAGGTCGGGAGATTAGGGACATAAAATTTCACCCAGCCCATCCATGTGTATGTTTTGAAAGTTTAAATCCAGCACTTAGCCATTTTCTTCCTCTCATTTCTCCTTCAGAACTCCTCACCTTGCCATGGCTTTGTGCGTGATTGTCCAGACACCTGGTCCACCATTGTTGATTCAAACCAGCTCCACCATGGCCACATAAAATCTTCAAACCATGAATGCATAGAAATATTTAGGCCTCATAGAAAAATGGAGTTAAATGATGAAGAATGAAGAGAAAAATGGAGATTTGTTTTGCCAGATAACCGTGAAGTCACCCAATCAAAAAATCCTCATATCTTGCAAGATATAAGTTAGATCGAGATGCCATATTTTGTAGAATTCCTCATTTTTCAAGGTGATCAAGATCCAACAAATAAGAGGTAAAATGGTGTCTAGAATCATTTGCTCCAACAAAACCCTCACTTCGTGCACCGGCTCACATTTGTCGAATTACCCATCATTTCGACAATGGAAATGAGATAAAAACTTGCACAAGAGTTCCAAATGAAAAACCTATCAAAATGGAGTTGTTTTCATTGAAAATGGAGAAAAGAAATAGACCTAAAAATTTCAAGTTCCATTAATGGCCACCATGACACTCTGCGCTTGCCACCGCTGCCAGTCAAAATTTGAAAAATTATTTCCAGGCATTCTAGTGGGAAAAACTATGTGAAATTCAGAGGGTGTGATCATAATGAAAAGAAGATTCCAAAAAAGTACATTCCATCACAAATCGAGTATTGGAAACACACTTTCTAAAAATAGTAAGTTTTCCTATACATGCTTGTTATTTTGGCAAGTCTTCATCAAAAGTGGCTATGGAAAGTGTTTCACGCGGAATGTTTCAACTTTTGGGAATAGAGTTACTTCTATCCTTTCATTCCTTTTAGAAACAGATAAGGGTTAGGGCTAGGAGGAATACCTGTTGAATGTCGAGATGGTGTGCGTGTACCGTAGAGAAAGATCAGGTTGATTGCGAAGAACTCCTTTTTGTCTTGGAAGGACTACCTGTAAATAAGAATACAAGACCACAAGATTCTAATTAGACAATAAATGAGGGAACTGCCTTGGGCCCAGGAAATATAAAACTTCCTTTTGAAGGTGGTCAGTTCCCCTACTAATATGAATTAACACAAAAGATTGTAAAATAACAATTTAATTGCCTCGTTGAAACAAGTAGGGGGAAAGGCTGGTTTTTGGTTTTGAGTCAAGGTAACCGATACCGGTTTCTGCTAACCGATATCGGTAGGTTCTATGTTTTAGGGGCTTTTGGTGAGGGTCAGTTGTAGGGTGGTTGTGTTGTTTTTAAGGCTAATAAATGAGTGGGATTAGGTAACGGGGTGATGAGAGGGTAGAAGAATGATAGTTAGATGTAATGTGTTGCTGGGTAGTAGATCTGGGAATAGATTTATGACGGCTGTGATTCAAAAGTCTAAGAAATGTTATCAAAGAGAACATACAAGATTCTACTTACCGTTTATTGACGAGAATGCAGGTCCAAGAACTGTGATGACAAAGGTAGAACTCAGATAGGACGTCCTGACGACCCGAAGATGAGATGTCTTCCCTCACGATGATCAGCTGAGTGTCACAGGGCTCTGGTTGTGCAGTTGCAGTCTTGGGCTTGATGTCCTTCTCTGCAAACTCTTCTTGTTTCTTCACTTGTCTCTGCTTGGCTCAGCAAATCCGGATCCTTTGAATAATCTCTCCTCTTTTTTGATCAAATGAAAATCCGATCCCCTGTTTTTGGTTGGAAGTGGTCATTTACAGGGAACCGATCACGGTTACGCAACTGACGGCGGTCGAGTAGGAACCGGTATCGGTCAGGTCAAAGCGGGCTATTTTTGGTAAAATAGCCAGCTTTCCCTCCTTTTCTTCCGAGGGATTGGTTGCGGGCTTGGTCAAGTCATTATGAAGTTGGTTTTAGGTGCGGGTGAGGAGTAATTAGTCATAGGTGTGGATTTGGACCAAGTTATAGGTCTTAATTAGGTTAGTTTTAGGGTTAAGACTAGGTCATGATGAGGTGGCGACATGAGGTGGCAGGTATGGCGATGTGGATTTATTAATTATAAGGTAATTAATAAATAATTGTGTAAGGTTTAGGTGATGAGGTTAGGTTGTGAAATGGGATGCGGGGCACAGGGGGTCGTAAGACACAAATTTGGTGTCTACATTAGCCCCTTGTTGTCGTGTAGCTTGTCTTGTTAAAGCTGTATGGACAATAATAAGAAGTGGTTACCCCTGTTAAGGGTATAGGTAATCCCCCTCAAATCTATCACAGATTGAGGTAGCGTGAAATCAGGGATAGGGTTGATAAAGGGTAAATGGTGTTGAGATAATGGTAAAATGGTGGGGTAGGTCCAAGGAAGCAGACGCACGTTGACATGCAGTAGTGTTCAGGGTACATGATTTGAAGAGCAAACAAGCAATTCATAGGCAAAGGTCGATAGTTTATCCAAACAAGGGTGATATAATCCTAGTATCCAAGGCATAGGAAGTAGCTCCAGGGGATATAACGGGTAAGGTACAGGAACGTTTAGGTATGTCCAGCAAGATACCAATGGTTGGTTTGGTTGAGATAAATGTCACGGTCTTGGTCTAGGAAAAGTTGGTCGACTGATCAAGTCAAGGACCCTAATCATGCTAAAACATGAACAGGTGAGCTCGATTGAACAAAAAGCTACATGATGGATGGATAAAATAGAATGTTGATTGTGGGCAAGGTATTTAATTGGTGCAGCCTTAGGTCGGGCCAAATGGTTGGGTGCGGCCTTGGGTCGGGCCAAATTGGTTGGTTACGGCCTTAGGTCGGGCCAAATTGGTTGGTTACTGCCTTGGGTCGGGCCAAATGGTAGGTTATGGCCTTGGGTCGGGCCAAATGGTAGGTTATGGCCTTGGGTCGGGCCAATTTGGTTGGTTACAGCCTTGGGTCGGGCCAAATGGTAGGTGACGGCCTTGGGTCGGGCCAAATTGGTTGGTTACGGCCTTGGGTCGGGCCAAATGGTAGGTAACAAAGGGTTTTCAGCCAAGGTGGATATAAGCGAGGTTGTGAGAAAGGGCGATTAGTAAAGAAGGGTAGAAATTGGGGAAGAGGTGGGATAAAACTGATATCGATTGTCCATGACCGATATCGGTTACCTGACCGATACCGGTTCCTTAGGGCACAATATAACCGGTATCGGTTATAGTCGAAAACCTATAAAAAGAAAAAATATGGCCGGTCATTGTCATATTGTCAATTTGAAACCCAATTTGAGTTGTCTGAGGTGTATTGTTGAGATTGGAGCATTTGTTGGTTGAGGTGGCGCTATTGGAGTGGAGAAGTGAGTGGTTAGTGGGCCCGAGTGAGTAGGAGGCAGCAGTTGATTGGTGGAGGACCCAGCAGAGGAGAGGTGGAGCTATGGCACAGCCAGGAGGAGCAGGAGGGGCTGGACCAGCTGGACCACCACCACCCATCCCACCACGACGACGTGTCGTCGTACCGGTAGGTTCGAAACCCCTCATTGTGTGGATTTGAGTGTATTATGCTGTATTTGGGTTTTGGGTAGGAATGCTAGATTTTGATAAAATAATTAATAAATGGAAGTTATTTGAAAAAAGGAGAGGGTAGATAGGTTAAATAGGCCAAGGCGGCTGGGTGGGTAGGTTTTTAGGGTGTTTGGGTGGGTATAGAGGGAGAAATAGGAAAAAAAGGGAATGGGGTAGCCGCGTCAGGCACGCGGATATTTTCCAGTGACCGATGCCGGTCACTAAGCGACCGGCATCGGTCGCGAAATTTTTGGGTAGGTCGGGTTTGTGGGTGACCGGTGTCGGTCGGGGAGGACTAGGGTCGGTTAAGGGTGACCGGTACCGGTCCCTGGGTAGGATTTTCGATTTTGTTGCGTCGTTTTGTGGTGGTTTTGGGTGTTAAGTTCTTGTTGGGGATGGCGTGTTGGGTTGTGTGGTGTTGTTTATGATTGGGTTTTGTGTGTTGGGTGTGAAGATGTTGGGGGATATTGTAGAATATAGGTGGGTAGAGGGGTTTGTTAGAGAGTCGGGGTGTGGTCGGGGGATAAAAAAAGGGGTATAGAGGGTATAAGTAGATGTTGTGATAAAGAGTAGGGCTAATGTAGTGAGTTGGTTTTGCAGGCACGTCAGCAGCTGACGATGCGGGACAGGATGCCCCCGCTGTTGAGACGGATGCGGCCACACGTGTCCGCAGCGCAGTGGGGTATCATGCGTGAGGTGGGACTCCGGCGAGTCCAGCGGTACAGAGCGATCGACAGGGATCACAGTTTGATGGTCGCCCTCATCGAGAGATGGGATCCGGTGACCAATGTGTTCCATCTCCCGACTGGAGAGATGACCATCACATTGGAGGATGTGTATCACATCCTTTGATTACCGATTGATGGAGAGGCAGTCTTTCAGGTGGACACAGAGACAGCCATGGACAGCATCCTACACGTATTCGGGGATGCAGCCGCGCTACTGACGTATCACAGCGTGAGCATCGCGTATGGGGATATGTACCGGGCCCACCGACATGAGACACGGCTTGCCGTGTTGATGATGATCGGGATCACCTGCTTCGCCCTCCCGGACTCAGAGGGAGGCCGCTTTCCACGGGCGCTGATGGGGGTTTTACATGAGATGGTCGAGGAGCATACGTGTTATGCTTGGGCACCAGTATACCTGGTGCAGTTATACCGAGAGCTGTGGGGCTATCGCCGGATGAGGCGATTCGGGATTTGCTCTACGTTTTTGCTACACTGTTGGGCATATGAGCATATCATATGCATTAGACCAGTAGGGCTGCCCCAGCAGCCAGGGCCATAGGTGATCTACAGATATGGCTTCCAGAGGTGGTTGGGGGTCGTGGGCCAGCCACGAGTAGTTCTCGCCAGACGAGATATAGCATATTACCGGCATGTATTAGAGGGCTTGACAGCGTTAGATATTGTATGGAGACCTTATAGAGGTCATCACCCCCACGGAGGAGCCCGAGCACAGTTGCAGTGGATCCAGTATACATTCTGGATAGCGGGACGGAGGCCGGGAGAGTACGAGCGGATACCCCTGGAGAGGGTACGACGACAGCTTGGGCTACGACAGGATGAGCCACCTCCCTTCCCTCAGTATCAGAGGGATGATGTAGAGGCTCCACTGCCTGCACCACATCCTATGGACCCAGATTGGGCAGCAGAGAGGCAGGCAGACGATACAAGGATGATGACGCATTTCATGCGAGATCAATTTTAGTATGGTGGGCGGGAGAGAGCTGCGAGGATAAGATAGCCCACATAGCCAAACTTAGCAAATGTTAGAGCAGAGAGGACCAGCTCGGGGCCAGTGCACGGTTATTACAGGGCAGCTTGCTGCCGCCTGAGCACGAATAGGTGTCTTACGAGGCGATTAGCTTGCCCAGCACAAAAGCATGAGTAGCAAGCACAGTACCACCACAGTGGTAAGTACAGTACCAGCACAGCACCACCAAATGCACCAAAGACAGCACAGTACAAGCACCACCACGGCGCAGCCACAGTGCACCACCAAATGCACCAAAGACACGGGGCACTAGTATTAGGAGTCGGGGACCAGCCCCAGCAGTGATGGTGGCATGGGCCCGCTATATGGAGGCGAGAGCGGAGGCCCGGTACTATCAAGATGTTCTTGATGGTACTGGGCTGACTATCAGCCATATGTGGCACATAGAGCAGAGACCTCTCGGAGTCAGAGATCTCAGGGAGGTGCAGCCACAGCCGGTGGGTCTGTTACAGGCAGGAGGCGAGAGGTGGCACAGGGACCAGCAGGGAGACAGGCAGAGGGCGGTGGAGAGAGCTGAGGGATCCCTGCATATTTTGGTATTTGTATATTGGATATGGGCACTGGTCTGCGAACCGGTTATGTTCATAGAGGCCTGCGTGCCTACATATTATGTATTCATTTATTCATTCATTTATTGTATATACCAGCCTGCGAGCCGAGTACGGGTTGTACCGTTGATACCGGCCTGCGAGCGGAGTATATTTTTGTTATGAGAGACCGGCCTGCAAGCCGAGTCGATATTTTGACAGTTGTTGCGGCCTGCGTGCGGCTTTGTATTAGTATGAGCTCACAGAGGCCTTTGCAGGGCACATTGTATATTTGAAACTTTGGATATATAGATATGATGATTTGACCCACATGCTGTGTTTAAAATGTTTTTAAGTGTTTTGTCGATGGTGTATGATGAGTTTGATCCACATGGTTTATATATTGATGGTGTTGATGTCTTTTGTTGATGGGATGTATGTAGATATAGATGATGAGTTTAATTGACATGTTGTGTTTATGAAATGTTTGATGTGTTGTGTTGCTGGTTTGTGAAATTGAACGTATGTAGCTGCTGAATTGGATCCAAATGGTGTATAGATTGATGGTTTTTGATATTGTTTGTTGATGGCTTAGTTGTTTTTGTGATATGGATAGATGATGTTGATGAAATTGTGATGAGATATGGATTTGATGAAAAATTATAGATAATGGTGTTGTTTATGCAGGAAAGAGGGACGGGCGCCACAAAAATTTGCAAAAATGAAGAAAAGGCTTAGGTTTAAGCAACAGGGGGGACATGACCGGTATCGGTTATGTGACCGATGTCGGTTGATATATGACCGATATCGGTTATATAACCGACATCGGTTATGTAAGAATTATTTTCCTAAAAATAGAACGGCTGGGTTGGTCAACTTAAGTTCTTATTTTTAGAATTCATATTTTAGAGTCATGCAACAAGTTAAATATGCGAATGCGATGCTGTTTGACAACTGCTACAGGTAATTGCATGGAAGAATTGAGTGATAAGGAGAAAAGAGACAGGTGAAGTGAGTGTGGGCTGAGATTAAGAAGTTAGAAAGGCAAATTATATTGGAAGAGGGTGGTGAACATGGCTGAACGAGGAGAAGCATCCAGCAGGTAGGGACGAGGGGGAAGATATGTTCCGCCCCAAGCTGCTACATCCCAAGAGGTAAACTGTTTGGTTGTAATTTGATTCTTGCATGTTTTGTGAATAGGATGAAAGAAGTGTAAGTGGGGAAAGATGAGAAAGAAAAGGTGATAGGCAAGGGTTGGGGATGGGGTGAGTGCTGGGTAGGTAAACAGGGTGGTCACGTATGTTTTTAGGTAAAAATAGGAGTAAACGGGCAAAAATAATTATCGTAGGTATATGTTTTTATGCAGGGTAGGTATATTTTGACAGTGACTGGTATCGTTTAGAAGGAACCGGTATCGGTTAGCATACCGGTATCGGTTATTCATAACCGATATCGGTCACTGTAAGAATTTCCAGAACTTGAGAAAAAAACCCGTAGAGATTTGTTCTTTCGAATAATTATGTGTCGTTTTGATGTATGCAGGCAGAAGCAGGGTTAAAGATGAATGATACTATGCCAGCGTTGTTGTCATGAATCCAAGCGGATGTAACACCAAATTGAATGGGCATTGATAAATCATTTGGGGTTAATTGGGATCCACTATTATTCAAGAATCGTGCGTAACCATGCTATGTTGCAGGCGTTGATTGAGAGATGGAATCTAGAAAAAATACTTTCTATCTGCCAATAGGGAGATGACAGTGACTTTGGAAGATGTGTTCCGTATTTTGAGACTCCCAATTACAGGAAGACCAGTATATCAGGCATTGCCTAGCGCAGCACGGGGAGTGATAACAGCAGTATTTGGTCCCTACGCACGAGATTTGACACAACGAGGTTTGACATTCACGTATGGTATAATGTATGCAGCACACCCTGAGGAGACAAGGTTAGCAGTGATATTAATGATAGCGGTAGGGTATTATGCGTTACCGAGGGCGGATGGGGGAAGATTTCCAAAAGCATTGATGTGTGTTATTTGGGAAATGATAGAAAGGAACTTGACTTTTGCATGGGCACCTGCATATTTGGCGGAGCTATACAGGGGTTTATGGGCCTGCAAGCGAAAACACAGGACGACACTGGATTGTTCGTACTTATTACATTGTTGGGCCTACGAGCATATTGTTTGTGTGCATCCAATAGGCCGACCCATTGAGTCGGGAGAGGTAGGAGTGCAAAGGTTGGGATTCAAGATGATGGGTCCAGACGAACAAGAAGCGAGATCCCAGGCCGTGATAGATGACATTAAGTATTATAGACAGGTATGGGAGATGGTGACGATTGCGGATATTTGTTGGAGGCCTTACGGGAACTATATGGTGACAGAGCACATAGCTGAGGAGTTGAGGGGTGTAGAGCGATTGAGGTGGATCGCGGGGCACATGGCCGGGTGAGTATGAGAGGATTCCTCTAGATCGCGTGCGGCGAAAATTTGGATTTGTTCAGGATATACCCATGGCTTATAGACCATACATGAGGATCGACACCGAGGCATCATTCTCACCTCCCGGCCGACACCTCCAGAAGGGCCAGAAGAGATAGCAGCCGATCGTAGGGTAATGGATGCGGGAATGACAGAGGCCTATAGAGTATGGTGGGTAGCAGAGCTGTGAGGTGCACATGAGTGCCCGGACATAGCTGTGATTACAGCGGAGAGAGATCGTCTACAGGATTTGGCTCACCAGCTTCAAACACAGGTGAATGAGACAAGGGGATTGTTAGAGGTTTCACAGTTACGAGTGGAGAGACTGGAGGCAAGATTTCTCCATGCGAGAGGATGTATTCGTATGTTACAGGAGATGTTGGCGGATCAATGGGAGGAACCAATGGCAGTGGCACCTTTGAGGATGGAGAGGCCAACTGAGGGGCATCGACGATCACGATCACCACCTGATTAGGGAGGAGGTGCAAGGGTCTAAGTGAATTTCCTAGGAATATAAGAATAAATAAGGATGCCGACCTGCGAGTCGATGATAGAGAAGATGCATTTGTTTAACATCTAAAATAAAACTGAATATGTATGTTGATTTGAATTATGATAATAATAAGAATGTTTGTGTTTGAACCTTTTTGTGTTTTGAAAAAGGATAAAGAGGAATGTGATTAAATAGAAATACACAAAAATATTTATATTTACCACACATGATAGGTTATGGTAGGGGATGGTCGAGCTAACCTTGGGAGACCCCATGTCTCCGAAGTGCTGCCTACATAGCCCATTGCACAAAGCAAGGAGGGGCCTCAGACCGATGTAGTTCTCCCTTAGAACCAGGGAGAGGTGAATTCAGGCAATTTAGGTATGGTTAGGCAATTTGTTGGTTGGTAAAAATATTGATATTGGTAGGGTAATGTTGTTGGTGTTGGTAAGGAATTGGCGATGTTGGAATAGGTATAGGTGAAGCGAAAGTTAGCCTACCCAAGTGGTAGGGAACCCTATCCTGATTAAGGTCAACACATAATCCCAGAGTCGAGCAAAAGAGGCAAAAGTGTCCCGTAGTTGAGAAGAGCCAAACAAACCACATAATAACGTAGAATGAAGTTGAACCCCTAGGTACCTTGCATAGACGAGAAGTCGATAGGTGAAAAGAGTGGTATAATCACAATATATCGGATATACGTCACGTCCCTTGAGTTTTGTTGCTTGGACAAATGGTGAGGTGAGGTGGCCGGTATAGCTGGGGTGCAGAGAACTTATTATAAGATGATTATTCTGACAAAAGAAAACCAAACCTAAATAGACAAGTCCATGACTCAAAAGTGTTTTGAAGTACTGCTTTTATTTGTATTTTATTTTTCTGGATATAGACTAATCGATGCGGGAAGTCTACATGGGATATGTATTTTGTTGTTCTTGAGGTCTTCACAAAGCTGATCAATGCGAGAAGCTTCTGGTAAAGGCTGACTGTGTATAGCTGTCCTTCAAGGGAGCAGTCTATTTATAGTAGCAGATGCGGTGCTTATGTATAGCTGTCCTTCGGGGGAGCAGTCTATATATAATAGTAGAAGTGGTTTTTCACATAGCTGTCCTTCGAGGGAGCAGTCTATGTATAACTTAGAGGTCTAGATGTCCATTTGGCATGAAGCATCTAGTTTTGTAGGAAGTTTGACTCAAGAACATCCCATAGGTGTACAATTGAGAACATGTTATTTCGATACTTTTAAGTCATGGACCAGACTAAAAAGGGGAAGGCATCTTTTAAGAGGAGGTAATAATCAAACCATGTGAGCTTGATTTGATTTTGAGATGTAAGAAACAAAGTGTATGCGGTGGTAAATGAGTTCAAGGGACGAGCGTGAGGTAGATAAGAAGTGATATAACACTAATTTCAACAGTAGAATGGTCGAAGATGTAAGGTGTTAAGGGGCTCAGGCTCAAGTTTACCATTAAGCGAAGCTAAACGATAAGTTCCTGATCCATAAGTGTGAGTGATAATGTAAGGCCCAATCCAATTAGGAGCAAATTTTCCATGTTTGCTCTTTTCTAGTTTGGTTACATGTTGATTCTCTTTGAGGACAAGATCACCAACCTTAAAGGTATGCTCATGAAGTCATTTATCATAAGCACGCTTGATGCGTTTTTGGTAGATTTGAAGGTGATCAAGAGCCGTAAGACGACGCTCGTCAAGAAGCTCTAATTGGGCTAACCGCTCTTGGTGGAAATCATCATTGGTAAGAATATCCTGAAGAGATATTCGAGGAGGGTATTTGTATTTCGAGAGGCAAGACAGCCTCGGTACCATATACCAAAGAAAATGGTGTGGCATTAGTGGAGGTACGAATGCTAGTATGATAAGCCCAAAGGGCAAAGGGAATGTGATCATGCCAGTTTCTTCCGGACTCATTGACAACTTTCATGAGGATTTTGGTTAGGGTTTTATTAGAAGATTCAGCTTGACCATTGGCCTGTGGATAGTAAGGTGATGAGAAACTGAGTTTGATACCAAAGTTGTCACAAAGTTCTTGTAACAACTTATTTTTGAAAGATTTTCCATTATCTGTTATCAGGCGATGAGGAACACCAAAACGACAGATAATGTGGTGGTTAATGAACTCTACAATTTTTTCTTTTTTGATTGAAATGAGTGGAATGGCCTCCACCCATTTTGTGTAATATTCGGTTGCTGTGATTATCCAATGGTGACGTTGCGAAGAAGGCGGGTGAATCTCACCAATAAGGTCTAAACCCCATTGTGAGAAAGGCCAAAGATCTCGTGCGACCTGTAGCGGATGGCTAGGAGTATGTTGAAGGTTGGCATGTTGTTGACACATAACACAACGCTTAACATATTCATAGCAGTCGTTATTAAGAGTGGGCCAATAATAACCTAGGCGAAGGATTCGTTTAGCCACGGCAAGGCCACTAAAATGTCCACCACAAATACCGTCATGGACCTGTTGTATGGTATAAGTGACCTCTGCGCCGGTTAGACATCGAAGGAGGATACCATCAAAGCCACGTTTATAAAGGAGTCCCCCCATGACAACATAACAAGAAAATCTTTTAAGAAAAGTATGTTTGCCGGTACAAGTTAGGTCAGGTGGGAGAATAGAGGTTGTAAGGTAGTCATGAAATTGGTGGTACCAGGTATCCTGCGAATTAGCAGACACATTATTTATCATACAAACAACCGGTGCTGAGTAAGATGGGGCAAAGAGTTGTTGGACCAAGATGAATATGTCAGAGTCAGTTGGTGAGGCAAGAATTTGTGAGGCTAAACAAGCCATAGTATCCGCAAATTTGTTAGTGGAGCGGGGAATGGTCTGGATAGAATAACGAGTAAATGAGGTCAAAAGTGAATCCACGTAATGTTTGTATTTTTGAAGTTCCTCATTCTTACATTGGTAGATACCCATAACTTGATTGACTACCAATTGAGAGTCGCCGAAAATATTAATGGATTTGACACCTAAGTGTAACGCAACCTGGAGACCCAAAACAAGGGCCTCGTATTCCGCTATGTTATTAGTGCAGGGGAAATCGAGCCAGAATGAAAGAGGCATAGGCTCAGCGTCAAGAGGAATGAGAACAACGCCGGCCCCTCCGCCGCGCTGGCATTTGGATCCATCGAAGAAGAGGGTCATTGGATACGACTCTTCCCTGAGTGAAAGAGTGGCGATGAGTTCGTCGGGGAAATTAAAATTGGTAAATTGTTCCCCAGGTAAAGGGGCTTCCACAAGTTGGTCTGCAATGGTTTGTCCTTTGATTGATTTCTGGTGGACAAACTCAAGGTCAAGGTCGGTGAGGAGCATGAGCCATCTGGCGATGTGTTGGTTTAGATGAGGTTTGGCATACATGTAATGGATGGGGTCCGTGTTGGTGATGATGAAAGTTTTGTGATTCGAGAGGTAGTGTCGGAGTTTGGTAGCCACGAATGATAGGGCTAGGCATAACTTTTCTACATGTGTATACCTAGTCTCATAGTCCACCAAAGTACGACTTATATAATAAACAGCTTGTTCTCGATGTGCCGAGTCCCGATGTGCGAGCATGGCTCCTATAGCATGGTCAGTGGCAGAAAGGTAAAGGTAGAAAGGGTGATCATCCTGAGGTGGAATAAGCACGGGTGGCTGCAAGAGATAGGCTTTGAGAGCTTCAAAGGCTTGGTGACACTCTTCACTCCATTGAAAGGAAATGTCCTTTTTAAGAAGGTGATGGAAAGGTTGACATCGATCCGAGAGTTGGGAGATGAAACGCCGGATGGATTGAAGTTTACCTTGTAAACTACGCAATTGTTTGAGGTTAGTAGGTGGGGGCATTTCTAGGACAGCTTTGACTTTATATGGATCGACCTCAATGCCACACAAAGAGATGATAAAGCCAAGAAGCTTTCCCAAAATAACACCAAAGACACGTTTCTTTGGTTGAAGCGAAGCCGACTGATATATTGTAAGCGATCGAAAATAATGGTTAAAACATCGAGATGTTCACTGCGATGTTTAGATTTGCCAAGAAGATCATCGACATAATCCTCAAGGATAGTGTGCATAATGTCATGAAAAATGTAAGTCATAGCCCGCTGATAGGTCGCA
Organism: Taxus wallichiana var. yunnanensis; assembly: GCA_018340775.1. NCBI lineage: Eukaryota > Viridiplantae > Streptophyta > Pinopsida > Cupressales > Taxaceae > Taxus > Taxus wallichiana. The sequence goes on from CM031242.1 coordinate 774,117,737, forward strand.
CCAGCATTCTTAAGGCCAAATGGCATGACACGATAATAGAAGGTTCCCCAAGGAGTTATGAAGGCAATTTTATGTTGATCGGCCGGGGCTACCAAAATTTGATTGTATCCCGAAAAGCCATCCATGAGAGAAAGCATTTCATGGCCTGCAGTGAGATCAACAAGTTGATCAATACTTGGGAGGGGGAAGTCATCCTTGGGGCAAGCGAGGTTAAGGTCTTAGAAATCCATGCATATCCGAAGTCCCCCTGTCGCTTTAGTGACAGGTACGATGTTAGAAATCCATTGAGGATAGTCAATAGGCAAGATGAAGGAAACAGAAAGAAGTCGTTGAAGCTCTTCTTTGACCAAGAGGGCAATGCGTGGATGCATTTTTCTCAGTTTTTGTTTGACTGGTTTGGAATCGGGGTTTAGGGTGATGTTATGGACAATAATGGTAGGATCAATTCCTGGCATGTCAGCGTAAGACCAAGCGAAAGCTTGGTTGTGGGTACGGAGAAAGGTAGTAAAGGCGGCTTGTTCTGATGTGCTAAGGGATTGTCCGATCTTCACAATGTGAGGATCCTCCTCTGTGTGGATGTTGATTTCTATAGTCAACTCATTCAACATGGTTTGAGTTTCGAGACAGGTAGGGCGTTGAATATAGGAGTTGTCCGCCCCAAGGTAAGTGAGGATGGAGTCATCATCCTGGCACTCAACAACATTAATCGAAGGTGAATCCTCTTCGATCATGTCTAGATACAGAAGGGGAAGAGAAGATGGGTCCTCATTATTGCATTGATAAGTGAGAGGACCTATGAAGATATCATTTATGAAAAAAAAAAAAGTTAGGAGGGATAGATTCGAGGTCTATCGACTGTGGGTGATGATAGCAAAATGGGTGATGATGATGCTTTGGTAGGGGTGACGCGTCGTCATCCTCCGGGATATAATTAACATGAGGTTTCTCCGGTGTAAGTGTTTCAGAAAACCGAGACCACTACGATCATTGTGTTTGCGTGTAGTCACGGGAATGAGTGTATGTCAGGCCTTGTTCATAAAGACCAAAACCAAAGCCTTTCCAAGCACAGCGAGTCAAGAAGGTGAGGGCGAAATGACGATTTTTCAAGTATTGGAAATCAGATTGGAAGGGAACCACACCAAGAGGAGGTTCAGGGGTAACGGAGGAGGTGTCAACACCCCCATACGTTAGGTTGGTGCGGCAATGGGGTGGTCCGTAAGAGATTACCTCCCCCACGCGACGGTCATAGGTGGGATGTGCATGTAACTGTCCGTACTCCTGCGGGGTATGGAAAGAGCTAACGTTATATAGGCGGTATTCCCCTAGCGTAAGGCATTGAAAAACATCTACTAAGGGGTCGGAGGTTGGGATGTTATCTACGGGAAAGGAAGTGATATTTGTAATGGCGGTTTCATTGGTTGAAGATGTAGGTGTACGTTGGATGTGGATGGCTGGGTTGGATGAATGGGTGTCTTGACTGGTACAAGCACATCATTAGGGCGATACAACATATTGCAAGTTTTGAAGGGGGGAGGATCAGCTTTTACGGTGTAGGACTTCCCCTCGTACTCAAATTTTATGCATCTATGTAAGGTGGAGGGAACACATCCCATAGCCCGGATCCAAGGGCGGCCTAACAACATATTGTATTGGAACTCTCCCTCAAGGACATAGAAGAGTTTAGGTAAAGTGCGTGGTCCTACACGAATGTTAAGGATCACGGTGCCTAAGGTAGAAGTAATAGCATCATTGAATGACCGCAACATGATGGGGTTGGCACACATGCAGCTCGAAGGGATATTTATTTGTTGGAAGGCTTTTGAAGAGATGATGTTTAGGCTAGCGCACCCGTCAATCATAACACGACGTACCCAAATGTCTCGGACATAAGCTGAGATGAAAAGAGCAGGGTCAGGATCTTCGGCACCAAAGTCGATAATTTCATCTTCGGAGAAACCGACAAAGAATTCTTCACATGCGAGAGGCAGAAGTGGTTGGGGAGATAGATTGTTTGGTGAGTGAAGCAACGTGATTGGGTGTTAGAATAGAGGTAACAGGCAAGGTTTCATTAGGTAAGACCTCTATCCCTTGAAGGATTTCAACGAGAGCTTGTCGATGAGATTCAGAAGTCTGAATGAGATCATACAGTGTCATTTTTATAGGCGATTGGTGAAGCTGTTTGATCATGGTTCGGTGGGCAATTCCATTAGAGACGGGGTAGGTAGGTCCATGAATAACCACTTTAGGTGGTGGTGCAATCGGGATGGTGGACGGAGAAAGAGATGCCGCAGGTGTGTTTTCTTTCGCTTTCCCATTGTTTTTCTGCCCTCGAGTAGCAACACTAATCATATTGATCTCGTGAATACGAGAGGAGGAAGACGGTAGGGATAGGTCATGGTCTTCGAGAGGTGGGGCTGTAATAATGATAGATCTTGGTGAGGCGGGGACAGGTGGTATAGGAGAGGGAATTGAAGCTAAAGGTCTCTCTCTTCGTAAGTTGTCTTTCTTAACTTTTTTATCGGAGAGAGGTGACTGGCGAAGTATGGCTTTCAACGCTTTGCATCCCTCTACGTCATGTCCTGGTGTGTGGTGGTAAGCGTAGATTTTAGACTCATCGTAACCTATAGGTCGAGGTTTAGATGGATCATAAGGTCTAAGTGGGGGTAGGGAAATGGTCGCATTCTCTACCAACATAGCAAGGATTTTGGCGTAAGACCCTTTGAGTGGGTCAAAGTCAGAGGAAGAGGAGGCTATTGACTGGGTCGATTCTGGTGATGACGTGGTATGGTTGGTTTGTATGGGTGGTGGTTTAGCCAAGGAGTTTTGATAATGGGTTTTAACTAACCGTGGTTTCTTTGACGCAGAAGCTAGGTTGGATGATGAGGCCACAGATGATGTGGTATCAGAAAACAACCACGGAGAAATAGGAGTGACAGAAAACAAATCTTTTGATGATGGAATTTGTTTATGGTTGATAGGTGGGCAGGATCCACGGGGTGACGGTGTTGCTATACCCTTGGATTTCTGTATGAGTGCAGAAGGCATAGGTCGCTTTAAAGAAAACGCAGGAGGTATGATATATTGATGCAAGGTGGAGGGGTGAGGTCCTAATATGGAAGGTAGGTGTGATGATGATGGTTTTAGTTGTGATAGAGGCGAAGGTTGAGGAGATTGAGTCTGTCTCTTAATGGGATGGACGGCTTTATTTTTAGATAAATCAAGCCGCTTAGGTGGGTGTGTTAGACTAGGTATTGGTGAGGTCCCAAGCGTAGGGGAAGATTTGGTTAGGTTAATAGAAGTGGATGAGGTATTTGGTAGAGATGAGGGGGGTGAAGATGAGGACATAGGAATTTTAAGCTTCTGTAAACACTTCGGGTATATGGTAGAAGCATCTGGATCGGTCATCTGCATTTGAGTAGAATATGGCATACTCAAACGTTCCCATAGGACTCGTCTATCTTCTGGGGAATGACAGTCCTCACGTGTGAATAGGAACTTTTGTATGGAAGAAAGGTGGGTTGTGATTCCGGTCCACTGTGGGGGTGATATAGGGGGTAGATGAGGCACTGTATCAATGGGCGTTAAGAGGTCAACCGGTCGCTGAAAAGATTTAGGCGATGAAGGACTAATAGGTAGGAGGGCGTGTTTGAGAGGATCCGTCATGTTTAAAGAGTGTGGTGATGTCGGTTCAAGAGGTTTCTCGTCTAAGGATGACAAAAGAAGTGGCGAGCCTTCCTCTTGTACAGCAAGAATAGTAGAAGGAGACGTTTGGGAAATAGATAAATTAGATAACATCCGCTCACAGTCTTGCAAGGATGTGGTATAAGAAGGCTCATTTGTGAGAAGGGAACTTTGGGCGGTTAATTCCTTGATGGGTAAAGGAATGGCGAGGATTTCAGTTTGTCTTGATGGCGAGGAAGGGGGTTCGGGTTCCTGCGTTAGTGAAGAGGCTTGATTCAGAATTTGTTCGATAGAGGTCTTTGGCTGGGAATCAAAGACTGCATGGATCTCATGAACACTCTCCTCGGCTAAGATATCTTGGTTTAGATTACTGTTAGAAGAATGATTCGGGAATGGTTTGTTGAATATTTTCAAATTTCGGTTAGCAGGGGCGTTAGGATTATCGAGGGCTATATCCCCCGCATCAACCATTTCCTGCACTATGTTTTTCAACATCTTGCAGTTCTCATGACTGTGTCCCTTCACGCGGTGGAAGTTACAGAAGTCATTTTCTTTATACCAAGAAGGTATGGCGCGAGTGGAATCAAACCCGGAGTGAGGTTTAACAGGAGGTAAGGTAATGGCTCCTGCTTTAAGCAATTTTTCCAATATTACACCATATGTTTCTCCCAAGGGAGTGTAGTTGATGGGCTCTGCTTTATACTTATAGGTGGTTTTTGGCGGGGTATTAGACGGTGGTTGGGATTTGACCATCACCGCGTGCACGGATCCTTTTGATTTTGAAGCAGTCGATGGGTGAGGATTGGTGGTGTTAGGTTTGTTGGTGGAATCTTGGGTTCGGAAAGTGGGGTTTTTGTTGCGCAACCGCAATTTCTCTTCCTCTAAGGCTCGAATCTCTAGTTTTCGAGCCATAGTAAAGGCCTCGTCAAATGTACGGAAAGTTTGAATTTGGAGGGTAGGAGAGATGTGTTTAGCGCAGGCCCGCGTAAACAGTTCGATAAGTTCGGTCTGAGGCAAGGCATACGTAAGTTGGTTGATAAGGCCTCGCCATCATCCAATGAAATCTGTGATAGATTCGTCTTCAAATTGTTGGATGGCATAGAGGTCGGTGATAGATACTTTCTTGGCAATGTTAATGGAGAAATGATCCAAGAAAGATTGGGCTAGGGTTAAAAGAGAAGATTGAGTCTTTGGGTTAAAGCACTACAAGTACATACCACTCAAGGTGGGTCCCGATAAGGACATGGGAAAGGTGCGAAAGTAGCAAAAGCGTCGTCGTGAGCAATCAGATAGCAGGCATGTCTAAATGATCGTAAGTGTTGTTGAGGGTCCTCCTTACTATTAAAACGGGTAAATTTTGGTAATTCCCATTGAGGAGGATATGAATGAAGGGGGACTGAAGGGTGGATAGGTTCACGACAAAACTTGCTCGTATGTCAAGGCGCTATGACTTCCTGAAACAGAAGCCTCCAGATTTTGCATTTTGTCCATCATTTGTTTAATTAAATTAGTAGTTGGATGAGATGATGGTGTGGTTGTGGTAAACGGAGGCAAATTGGGCCAAGGGCCACCGCTAGACAATGGTGGGGTTAAATGTTGATAAGGTATGGAGGACGAATGTGTTGAGGTAACCGAATAGGGATGTCCTATATAAGTCATTTGAGGTTACCGATATGTGTGTGGAAATGAAAAGGTGGGTGGAGCTTGAGAAGGAAAGCTCGTGTGGATAGGTGGCAGAGAGCAAGTCATGAACGGAATAGTCTGCAAGAGAGACAAGGTAGGAGCAGTTGGCGGTAATGACATGTTGGACCCAAGATTAACCAAAGGAAAGCCAATCTGTGCCGTATGAACCCCTGAAGCTGCTGAGGTAGGCGACGGGACTAAGGATGCGGAAGGCAAAACGGAGTTATTAGGTGGAGAAGGGGCTAAATGAGCAGCTATACTGATAGGCATGCCAACAAGGAGTTGACCGTTGGGTGTACGGTCAAGGGCATGAGACAAATAGTATTGTACAATACCGCTAGGATTAGCATCCAGAAATTTGGCAAATTCTTTATCTCCCACAGGAATTTTAGGAACCTCACTGGTGTCCGTAGGATTCCCCACAGAATGTGAAGGGGGTGATTCAGAAAAGGCACGAGAGAAAGCATGTGAAACCATGGTGGCGGCTTGCTTTCGAGTGATAACAAGCTGTTAGTGCGAGAATCACAGCACCCACGGATGCGAATCAGGCTTCTAGGTTGATCACTCGGGCATCCAGTGTGATTACACAACATGGAAACCTCTCTCCAAGCATGGGACTTGTGGCCGAGAGAGGAATCTCCAGAGAAGGTTGGTTCTGCTCCTAAACTACCTACCACAAGCTATTCCAAAGTGCGGAAAGCTAATCTAATCCTAATCTAACCATGCCAAGGAGACAGAGAGAGAGAGAGAAAAGAAAAGAAAAAAGCCTACACTAAAATAGTGATACACCAGAGAAGGAGAATGTTGGACATCTATCAAAACTGCCATGGACAAAGAGAGGTGAGCAATGGGAAGGATGGACAGATGCATCACAAGCCCAAGGATAGATTTCACACAGAAAATGTCCCAAAACTCCATGAACACAGCTCCAAACCTGCAATGAACATTCAAACATGCACAAATACCTGCAATGAAGAGAGGCAAGAAGAGAACAAGCAAAAATGAGCAAGGATGGACAGATGCATCACAAAACACGTTTTGTTGCTCCAGAAGTTTGCACAGAACATCATTTCAATAATAAAAGGCAAAAACACCATTACAGAGCAAAGGAGGAGGTTTGAACTCCATTTTCAACCCTAGAGAAGAAAAGAAGGGAGGGCAGAGCAGAAAAGATGAACAACTTGTTATCCCCATATAAAATGAGCCAAATCTGGCTTTATACAATGCATGGGTCGAGCCCAGGAGACAAAAAACATAGGAAAACATGTAAGCAGCCCAACCATTGACCAAAACGCATTCTTCATTAAAATCGGTGGTTGAGACATCACTTCTGGCCATGCTTCTGGCCATTATCATTAAAACTGGTTGTTGAAACATCGCTTCTGGCCATTATCACGCGTCAGAGCCATTTCTCAATTTTCTCCCTCCAGACTGCACCAAAATTTGAGATTGATCCCAGAATCATGTAGAGAATTTCAACAGCTTTCTGTTGATATAAAGAACGTGCAAATCCGAGCTCTGGATCAAAAGATATGTTGATCTGAAGATTTAGGGCACAGAATAGACCAAAACGGATTTTGAAATCTTTTCCCGCGCTTCGCCACCTGGACGACACGTGGCAGGCTCTGATTGGATACGTAATTCTCTCTCCTCTGCATTTGCATTAGGTTTTCCTTTGAAATTTCCTTGTGGGCCCTAGCCGGGACACGTGGCACTATCCCATTGGTTCAGGCTGACCCTTCAAAACTCACCCTTTGACTTTTTGACCTTTTCCCTTGTGACACGTGTCATGATTTGATTGGTCTGTGGGCCTGCCGGCTCTTTCGCACCTTTCGCGTCTTTTTGTCCCGGATGTCCCAGTGCTACCTGGGACAAATTCCTCCGGTTCGCCCGATTCGGCAGTTCGCGTCCTCATGGCCCGATGTCCCATTTGTTTCCTGGGATCATTTGTTCTCATTTCGGCCGAACCGGCCGGGTTGCATCTTTGTCCCAGATGTCCCAAAGCAGTTAGTGCGAAAGTTCTCCTTTTCAGCTGATCCGGGTGGTTCGCGTACTTCGCGTACTCTTGTCCCAAACTGTCCCGCTCAGCAGTTAACGACTTTCTTCCTCTTTCGGCCGGATCGGCCTCTCGCGTCCGCCGCGTACTTCTGGCCCGATTGTCCCAAATGCTTAGCGGGCCGCCTGGAGGCTTTTCGGCCGATCCGCTCCTAGATGTCCCAAATGTCCCGACTGCCCCTAGGACTAGGACTTAGTCATTTTTATGATTTTCTGGATCAATCTACATGCTTGGAGGCTCAAAACTACGATGCATGTTATCGAAATTTACCCTGGGGGGGTGAAATTTGGATAACAACAACCATGGACAGAGTACCCGGTAGGGTTTCAATCTATCGAAACAGAAATGCAGAATCGAGAATGGTGAAATTGGTAGGTTCTTAGTTTGTCGAAAGCGTAAAAAACGATATCGATATCGGTCTTATAACCGATGTCGGTTAGACTATAGCCGCTGCTCGGGTCGATTAACCGATATCGGTGTAATAAGACTAGTATAAGAAAATATAAGAAGCTACGACTTGATTATTAACAAAGCTTAGTACATTTATCAATTGTTCGAGGTGATGACGAGAAGACAGTGTATATACGAGAAAAATAGAACTGAAAAAAAACAAGATGCACACGTAAATCCAGAGACTAACCCTAGGGTTAATTTAAATTATCGTGGGCTTATGCCTTTAGACGTAAAATGATGTCGAAATCCTAAAAGAAGACTTAGAGGAAATGTCAAGTTTGTTTTGGCTTATAAGGTTACCTCAATTGGGCTGAGGAGGAATACCGCGAAAAAGGGGGATGTTTTGAGTGTTGTGTTAATTATGAAGTGATTCGGTATGTGTTGTGCAGTGAAAGTAAGATTAATTTCCTGTCAATACCGTGGAAATCACCCCCACGTGTACGACCTGTTACTTAGTCTATGTTCACTAGAATTGAAAACAACAAGCAAGAATGTAATGCACGTGTTTTAAACCCAAATCAAAAATGATATTCGATGAAGCAAATAAGATGACTTTCACTAATGCAAAACTAGGAAAGCAAGACAAATTCCTTTACTAAATATAACAAAAATAGCAACAGCAAGTATGCTCCCTAAATGAAAGCAAACAAGAGAAACAGAAACCCAAAATGGGTCCCACCGGGCATGCCAAAATGTTTCGCGCGGAATGTTTCAACTTTTGGGAATAGAGTTGCTTCTATCCTTTCATTCCTTTTAGAAACAGATAAGGGTTAGGGCTAGGAGGAATACCTATTGAATGTCGAGATGGTGTGCGCGTACCGTAGAGAAAGATCAGGTTGATTGCGAAGAACTCCTTTTTGTCTTGGAAGGACTACCTGTAAATAAGAATACAAGACCACAAGATTCTAATTAGACAATAAATGAGGGAACTGCCTTGGGCCCAGGAAATATAAAACTTCCTTTCGAAGGTGGTCAGTTCCCCTGCTAATATGAATTAACACAAAAGATTGTAAAATAACAATTTAATTGCCTCGTTGAAACAAGTAGGGGGAAAGGCTGGTTTTTGGTTTTGAGTCAAGGTAACCGATACCGGTTGCTGCTAACCGATATCGGTAGGTTCTATGTTTTAGGGGCTTTTGGTGAGGGTCAGTTGTAGGGTGGTTGTGTTGTTTTTAAGGCTAATAAATGAGTGGGATTAGGTAACGGGGTGATGAGAGGGTAGAAGAATGATAGTTAGATGTAATGTGTTGCTGGGTAGTAGATCTGGGAATAGATTTATGACGGCTGTGATTCAAAAGTCTAAGAAATGTTATCAAAGAGAACATACAAGATTCTACTTACCGTTTATTGACGAGAATGCAGGTCCAAGAACTGTGATGACAAAGGTAGAACTCAGATAGGATGTCCCGACGACCAAGATGAGATGTCTTCCCTCACGATGATCACCGAGTGTCACAGGGCTTTGGTTGTGCGATTGCAACATCTTTGGGCTTGATGTCCTTCTCTGCAAACTCTTCTTGTTTCTTCACTTGTCTCTGCTTGCTCAAGAAATCCGGATCCTTTGAATAATCTCTCCTCTTTTTTTTTTTTTTGATCAAATGAAAATCTGATCCATTGTTTTTGGTTAGAAGTGGTCATTTACAGAGGCTCGATCATGGTTACGCAACCGACGGCAAGAGTAGAACCGTATCAATCAGTCAAAGCGGCTATTTTTGGTAAAATAGCCAGCTTTCCCTCCTTTTCTTTCGAGGGATTGGTTGTGAGCTTAGTCAAGTCATTATGAAGTTGGTTTTAGGTGCGGGTGAGGAGTAATTAGTCATAGGTGTGGATTTGGACCAAGTTATAGGTCTTAATTAGGTTAGTTTTAGGGTTAAGACTAGGTCATGATGAGGTGGCGACATGAGGTGGCAGGTATGGCGATGTGGATTTATTAATTATAAGGTAATTAATAAATAATTGTGTAAGGTTTAGGTGATGAGGTTAGGTTGCGAAATGGGATGCGGGGCATAGGGGTCGTAAGACACAAATTTGGTGTCTCTGAGAAAGAGCAAAGTGTGCACTAAAGATCTCCAAAAGGCTAGAATGATTATTCGAAGCAGAAAATAGTGGAAATAACCATTTACTAAAAATAGTAAGTCACACTCAAAGGGCAGTTTTGGCATAATGGGACATTTAGAACTTCATTGCATTTGGAGCTTTCCATCAACGAGGATCAACAAACTTCATCGGGAGACATATCCTCTTCTTCTTCTCTCTCTCTTCCCCCAAATTTCTCTCACTTTCAAATTTTCTAATTCTTCGTTGGGGTTTGCACTTTTTGATATACCTTTAAGTCACTTAAAAGTGACTTTAGAAACATAATGTAAATTAAGTCGCCTTGCTATTATAAAAGGGACTTAAATATTTAAAGTGGAATATGAACAGTCTTAAGTCATATTAAGGTATTCGAAAGGACATGAGGAAGATGAAGATTCATATTCTATTCTATAAATTGTAAAGCCATTCCCATTTCAAAGGGTTGGTAATTGATCTTGTAGACTCAAGAGTGCATTGTACCTAGAGAAAGAAAAGGAGATAGCCATTTTCTTCTACTCTCTTCCCCTCTCAAATTTCTTCCATTCCCACATTATGTACAAGTTTGATTTTAGCAATTAATACAAGAAGAAGGAGTTTCTTGATACTTGGTGATCATTGAATTCTATTTGGGCTTGTTGCTATTCGCAGAGTTTTTCTTCCGATAAATGCATGTGTTGAAGTTTCTAACTAGTGTGTGTACATGAATCTGATTTTCTACTTACAACATTAGTTCTCCTACCTCTTTTCTCACTCCCCTTTCCCACTCTATAGACGAAGACTTCCCTAGAAAGAGATTTCTATCTTTTCCGTAGGGTTAGTGGAGTGCCCCTGTTGGATCCTTGGTTGAAAGACCACCATAGAAATCCACACTTTCTCATGCATGCACATACGACAGCTGCACCGGTTTAGTAGAGGTACGTAGATTCCCGAGCATTAGCAAAAATCCACAAGTTTGTCCACCCAACAAATTTTCTCGCTAACATTTTTTTACACCCACCGTGGGGAAGATTTAGTAGCATCTGCACACCAATACACAACCGCAAGGTCCCAAAAATTAAAAAAATCAAATATTGAAAAATAAAAAAGGAGTTATTGAAATTCCATTGCCAAAAGATACACTGCTGATTTCTACACATGAATTTTCACATTCTACAGTGCCCTTTCATGTCCGACTGCAGAAGTTTTCAAAAGCTAGCTGAAAGAAGATACACTAGGTTGAGTAGGTCGAGAGGTGTTGCTGATTCCAATTTTGAAGATTTGAAAAATTAGAAAGAATGAATTAGAGATAATCCATACTTCTTATCTCAAGCCTCCTCTCCATCTAGCACTTTGAGTAGTTCTCCTGGCAATCCTATCCAAACTCCTTCAAATTCTCCAATTTTTCAACCATCATTGAACATCGAGTTCACGAAGAAGAAGAATTTGAAGAAGCAAGAGCTGAAATAGAAGGAAGAAATAATGGTAGACGAAGAAGAAATACCTCAACCCATTGTTCCATGGGGAAGAAATACAGCTCTTGCTCTTGAACCCACTCTTCATGATCTACCAATGGGTTCTCACAAGAACTTTCCAAAGATCAAAGGTGACAACTCACAACATCCTGAAGAACACGTTTCTTATTTCACAACATCATGTGGAATTCTTGGTGTCCAGCATGAAGATGTTGATGTAATATTTTTCAAGGAGTACCTCCAAGAAAAAGCATTAGAATGGTTCTACCTCCTACCTTCCTGATCCATCACTGGTTGGGATGACATCAAGGCTACCTTCGAGGAAAGATTTAAATAAATTGAAGATTGTCAAGACCTCTTGGTGCAGTTGGCTCAAATGAGGAAAGGAGAAAGTGAAACAATGAGAGACTTCGTGACTCGTTTCAAACGGTTTCTTCATAGGATACCAGAAGAAGATTCAGCCTCTCGAACAATATCAAAAGATTCTTCATAATGCTCAATCACCGAGGTAGGATTTCTTCTACGAAGAGTTCAACCAAGGAATATTGTAAAAGCACAAAGGAGGGCCATTGAATTGGATGGCGATCTCATCCTCTCCAGAAAGATCACGAATCCATCAAAGGAAAGGCCCAATATCATGAAGATGAGAGAACTAATCCATTACTTTTGCAAAATTTTGTGAATGAGATGGCCTCTTTGAAGAGGGAATTATTTGAACGAGTTTCTTCTCAAAGAAGCAACATAAATCAGATTGTAGGAGTACCCCAAAAACTTGCCTTGGAGGCCCCACCTGTGAATGTAAATTGCAGATTTCAAGAAAGTGAAGAAGAGTTTGAACAAGAAAGTGAAGGTGGTGATTTCCTAGAAAGTGATGAGTTTGAGAATGATACACAAATCATATTTTGTGAGTATTCTGGAGGTTATGAAGAAGATGCACCCAATTTCTCATGCGCGGTATTCACTCGTTCTCAGTTTGAGAAAAGAGCATCTCCCTCCACTGCTGCAAAAGAAAAGAAGGTGTATGATCCTCCTGTGGAGACTCCAAAAATAAAATAATCAGTCGAGGATCTTCACTTCCATCCTCCATGAAGTCTGCATTGTTAGATCTTGATCCCGTAGCAAGTAAGAAGACTCCCGTAATCCCAAGTAAGTATTCTGATGTCTCTTCCAAGCCTAAATCTAAATCTGCTCCTGTAAAATCTAATACCTTGAAAGCTTCTAGTGTACCTTTCAAAATACCCTCCATTCCCCAAAAATATACTCTGGCTTCCAAACCTATCCTAAATCTAAAAGCACTCCCTTCACCCCCTTTGTCCACATCTGCTCCCTTTGACTTCATAGAATATGCAAACAAAGCCAAAGTGTAGATTACTAAAACTGAATATTTGTGGACTCATCCTGAATAATTTGAGAGGTTTGTCTCGATATATCAAGAGTGGTAGTCTAACACCCAATTCTGCAACTTCTAGTTCCAAAGGCACGCTGCCAATCTCACCTACACCTCCCTCATAAAACATGCTTTCTCTAAGCACATCAAAGATTGATAAAGTTGAACCTTTCTATGTCTCCCTGCTTGTTGGAGAATATGTACTAAGTAATTGCATAATAGATTTTGGTGCCTCAGATAACGTGATGCCTTTGAAGGTTGCTAAATCTCTCAAACTCACCATGGCTCCACTTGGTGGCTCTTGTTACTCTTTGGAGTCGAAAAAGGTCCCACTTGTAGGGAAGGTTGAAGATGCACAAGTGTCTCTCGCCAAATTTCCAAGAAAGAAAATTTCAGCGATGATCTTGGGAGCCGATGTCCCGGCCTCATTCGGAATGTTGTTGAGTAGAATTTTTGTCGAGACTTGGGAGGTAAAATTCAAATGAATTGGTCATCTGAAACCATACCAATGAAGGGAGACATGGAGAAATTGCTTCTGAGAAAAATATGAGGTACACTGTGGAAAATTTTGAAATCCAAGAAGCTAACATTTTGTACCAAAATACTAGGTGGATGAATCACTTGGTGACAATAGAGGAGGGAGAGGATATCCCCATTTTGATAGGGCCAGACATGCCTTCCCAGAGATATTTGGATTTTGAAGAAGAATTTAGGAGATTCAAGTTACAAGAGGGCAGCCCCGAATTGCGGGATGATGCAAACCATGAAGAAGAGGATATGGTTTTGAATATTTTTGAAAAGAAAAAACAGCTTATATGCTTATCTCGTGATGAAGAATTTTTCTAATTCCCATTTGAAGATGAGGACTCCTTGATAATGTCACTGGAAGAGACCAAGCCGATCTATAATGAGACCTTGAGCAATGGGAAAGAACTATCTCGTATAAGAACCGATAAGAGCCGTGGAAGAAACAGAAGACCCCGAGATCGGTCTCGAGCTCTGGTGAAAGCCACAAATCTGCAAGACAAGTGTGAAGCTAATTTGGAATCCTTAACCAATGTGAAGGTTGGCCATATTGAACAATATGATGGTACTTTGGAGCTAATGGTTGATGGATGCAATAATGAAATGGAGATATTTTCTTTCCCTTTTGAGGATGAAGATTCTTTCCATGATGAAGAAATCGAAGCAAGGAGTCTTGAAGCCTCTGAAGATGAAGCTCTTTTTGATGAAGGATCGATAGACCACAATGATTCCAAAGATGATGGGGTAATCCCTCCAGATAGTTGCCTTGAGCTGCATTCCTCAAATGTGTATAAAGATGAGTTTCAGAAACAATGAAGCATAACTTTGTGAAAGAAATTTTTGATGCAGTAGAATTTGTAGAAGATCTCGAGCTGATTCTTGATCTCTTCACTCGTGCCATGGACATGCAAGACAAGTATGATTTTTCCTTTGATCCTCTCATCAAGACTCAAACGCTTCATAGGGGAATACAGATAAGGGATGATCCAAATGTTTCTCATGAAGAAGATGTCAATGAGCATAGACTTGGGAAATAAATTAACTCGAGAAGATTTAAGGAATTGGAATGAAAATCAGCATTGGGGCAGCGATGAGATGCTCTATGGAGAATTAGATATATTTATAAACATGGAAGGCAACTAACATGAAGAAACCGATTTCAAAGAACATGAAGGTAGTGGAATTTCCAAGCAAGGACTTGAGAATCAAGAAGATCACATGGAATCACTCCTACCAAGTACATAGAAAATTGTGAAAGCATCTGGCTTTCATAAGAAATTGAGGAGGGGAGGATAATTTCTGGAACCCATCAACGACTTCGCAGAACATCATCATTCGGTGTTGCCTCTTTAGGGGTAACTTTTGAGAAATAAAAAGTACTTCAGTGAAAGTGGGCTATCCCTCGCTTTGTACCATAGGTGATTGATAGGTGTTTTTCCGTTTCCATTGTCTATGTTTCCCTTCCTGTTGTGTGTTGTGTGTTTCCTTTCTATCATTTTGTGTGTGTGTGTTTCCTTCTTCTAATCTTCCTTTCTAGAAGATGTGCATGACTTTGTAGGGCCCAATGGATAAGGCATTGGTCAATGAATTATATGGTCTAAAATTGAGATTCTAGATTCCCATGTCATGTCTTTGTTGTGCTCAATCCATGTCATGTCCCCAAGCTAGAGCCAATTGTTGTCGTGAAAATGTGCAATAGGGAAATTGACAATTTCTGAGCATGACAACTATACCCAGATGTCAAAATTTTCATGTTTTATCATTCCCAGGAACCCCAAGCTAAATCCATTAGTCTGTTCACCCTATATTTGATGTCAAATTGGTCCCTAGGGGATTTAGGAAATTCTATTCATTTCCCCTAGGTGATTTTAGGGAGTTTTGAAAAGATGTTATCTTATGGCAGTATTGGGAAGGGCTATCGCTAGCCTTCCCAGGACTAGATTCAACCCCCTAGAGCAGCACATAAGGGAAAAATTAAACACAGACATGAATTGAATACATTAGAAAATCATGGAAATTATTTTGGAAGACTTTGGGAAGTTTTGAAATACTTGGAGCAGTTTGAGAGAAAAACAAGGTCCTCAAGCCTAGGCGATACATAGGCCTAAAACAACTACTAGGATTCAGAAGAAGATTCCGGGAGCTCTGGATGGATTTGGAAGTAAAAAAACATCTTCAAAAATAGGATTCCAAGACCTACATGATGGTGAAATAATATTTTCACAACACCTTGGTGCATATGATTGGAAGGCGCTTTTCTCGAGCACAAGTGGAGTCCCAAATCAAAAATCCAATTTTTTAGGAATCATATAGTCGAATTAAGACATGAGATGCACATAATTGGATTCAAAATTTAATTTCTAGTAAGGATCATATAAAATTTCACCAATAAAATCCATCGGGAGCTCAGTTATCTTCATTCCAAGTTACCCTCTCAAAGGCGATTCGGACTTGGTCATTTTTTCGAGAGGACACGTGTCACAAGTGCATTTCCGAGTCCGACAGGATTTCATGCCTCTAAAATCCCTAAGGTGAGGTAAATAATCCATTGGAAAATTTTCCCAGCCCTCTTGTGACCTCTGGGACCCTCATATAACCTCCAGACTTGACAGTTTAGCCCCCAGGTGCTTATTTGGAGCATGCATTCCCTGCCGTCGGATTGGGCGCCATGTGTCAGCTCCAGGACCATCATGGAATTAAATATCCCTTATGAACCTGAGGTGGGGGACATCATACCTTGAAATTTTTCTCAGCCCTTATGGGGATTCTTCGACACCCACGTGACTACGAGTTCAGCCCCGGTGTATTTTTGGAGCATCCATTCCCGCCGTTGGATTGGGCGCCACGTGTCACCTCCCGGGACCACCGTGGAAACTAATGTACCTTATGAACCTGAGGTGGGGGACATAAGACATGGATAAATGTGCCCAGACCCTATGACGAGTCATTTAGACACCCACATGACTCGAGTTTCACCCCAGGTGCATTTTTCAAGCAAATCCCTTGCCGTCGGATCGAGGACACATGACATCGCCTTGACCACCATGGAAATTTATGTCCCTGACATCCCTAAGGTAAGGGACATTAGAGACATAAAATTTCACCCAGCCCATCCATGTGCATGTTTTTAAATTTTAAATCCAACACTTAGCCATTTTCTTCCTCTCATTTCTCCTTCAGAACTCCTCACCTTGCCATGGCTCTCGTGTGTGATTGTCTGACACACTGGTCCACCATTGTTGCTCTGAACCAACTCCTCCATGGCCACATAAACTCCTCAAACCATGAATGCATAGAAATATTTATTCCTCATAGAAAAATGGAGTGAAAGACGAAGAACGAAGAGAAAAATGGAGATTTTTTTGCTAGATAACCGTGAAGTCACCCGATCGAAAAATCCTCATATCTTGCAAGATACAAGTCAGATCGAGATGCCATATTTTGTAGAATTACTCATTCTTCAAGGTGATCAAGATCCAACAAATAAGAGGTAAAATGGTGTATAGAATCATTTTCTCCAACAAAATCCTCACTTCGTGCACCGACTCACATTCGTCAAATTTCCCATCATTTCGGCAATGGAAACGAGCTAAAAACTTGCACATGAGTTCCAAATGAAAAACCTATCACAATGGAGTTGTTTTCATTGCAAATGGAGAAAAAAACTAGACCTATAAATTTCAAGCTCCATTAATGGCCGCCATGACAACTCTGCCTGAAGCCACTGCCAAGTAAAAATTTCAAAATTTATTTCTAGGCATTCTAGTGGGAAAAACTATGTGAAATTCCGAGGGTGTGATTGTAATGAAAAGAAGAGTCCAAAAATTATGTTCCATCACAAATTGAGTACTGGAAACACACTTTCTAAAAATAGTAAGTTTTCCTATACATGTTTGCTATTTTTGGCAAGTCTTCATCAAAGTGGCTATGGAAAGAGCAGTGTGCACTAAAGATCTCCAAAAGGCTAGAATGATTATCCGAGCAAAAAATAGTGGAAACGACCATTTACTAAAAATAGTAAGTCACACTTGAAGGGCAGTTTTGGCACAATGGGACATTCAAAACTTCATTGCATTTGGAGCTTTCCATTAACGAGGATCAATAGACTTCATCGGAGACATTTCCTCTTCATCTTCTCTCTCTCTCTCTCTCTTCCCCCAACTTTCTCTCACTTTCAAATTTTCTAATTCTTCATTGGGGTTTGCACTTTTTGATATACCTTTAAGTCACTTAAAAGTGACTTTAGAAACATAATGTAAATTAAGTTTCCTTGGTATTATAAAAGGGACTTAAATATTTAAAGTGGAATATGAACAATCTTAAGTCATATTAAGGTATTCAAAAGGTCATGAGGAAGATGAAGAGTCATATTCTATTCTACAAATTATAAATCCATTCCCATTTCATAGGGTTCATAATTGATCTTGTAGACTCAAGAGTACATTGTACCTAGAGAAAACAAAGGAGATAGCCATTTTATTCTACTTCTCTTCCCCTCTCAAATTTCTTCCATTCCCACATTATGTATAACTTTGATTTGAGAAATCAATACAAGAAGAAGAAGTTTCTAGCTTTCTTTGACTAAGGGGTTTCTTGATACTTGGTGATCGGTGAATTCTATTTTGTCTTGTTGTTATTCGCAGAGTTGTTTCTTTTGATAAATGCATGTGTTGAAGTTTCTTACTAGTGTGTGTGCAGGGAATATGATTTTCTATCTACAACATTAGTCATCCTACCTCTTTTCTCACTCCCATTTCCCACTCTATAGACAAAGACTTCAGTAACAAGAGATTGCTAGCTTTTTCGTAAAGTCGGTGGAGTTCCCATGTTGGATCCCTAGTTGAAAGACCACCATAGAAATCCACACGTTCTCGTGCATGCACATATGACAGCCTACACTTTGGTTAAGTAGAGGGACTTCGATTCCCAGAGCATTGGTAAGAAATCGACAAGTTTTTCCACCCAAAAATTTTTCTCGCCAACATAAATATAAGTGACAAAGAGCCATGAAAAAGGATGTATGCATTAAAACCATCAATGTTCATATTCACATAAACTGGTAACCTCATTACATTTATGGAGCCATTATAGAATGTCACAGAAAGGTAGATCGTAGTCATACATTATAACTAGATTCATATAGCTAGGCTTTGAAAATAAAATTTATAACCCCAACCCCTTGATACATCCTCTCCTATTCTTATTTACCCAAGCTAAAAGAGTCATTGCAGTATTTTTGCAGAGTTCTACCCTCTATCTATTTCTCTCTCTTTTACTTCTGCAGCGCTTGTATATATAGCCTTTACTGAATTGCTAATTCATCCTCCTGCGGCCTCATATCCAATGCCAAGCGTCTGAATATGGTCCTCCATGGGAGCATGCTCCTCTAAGCCCGAGCTCTCCCCTTTTTCCATGATGTCTTCTAGAACCTTCTAACACAGGGCATAGTCCTTCTTGGTCCAACCTATTGCCGGGATGGCACCTCATCCACTCGCATGCATAGTTGGGTCACGCTTTTCCCATGTCCTACCAAAAATTCCCAATATGGATAATTCCCGAAACCTTGGCCCTGTCTACACGTGTGCCACAGGAGTTTCCTTAAACCCTGTCCTACATACCTTCTCCTTAGCACCCTTCTTCAACAAGGCCTTGTGCACCTACATGCCTTTTTGTACTTTTCCAATATTATAGGGGCCCAACATCACCCCACACTACGCCTGTTCTCCATCTCGTGGGAACAATTCTTAATGCAATAATCTAGGAAAATATTTTTGCAAGTCACCTCTAACTTGTTCCTGGCATCGACTTCATTTTGCACTCTCTGACAAAGGTAACCGACTAGGGTGCTTACCTCCCCAAAACTTAGTCCATCTCCTTGTACACTCATGGTGTCAATAATTTTCTCTAACTCCTTTCTTATATCCTCTAGTGCATCCATCCTTCGTGTAATCTATAGGTACAATTGCTTTAACTAGTTTTTGATTGAACCCCTTAAGGTTTCAATGGCCTCGATTTATTTTTGACCTCGGCAAGGATTCTATCCCTTTCCACCCTATTTCCCTTATTCTTCTCTTGAAACTCCTTAAGTTTTACTTCATCATTGGCGACCAACATGCTTGCCACTTTGTCTCTGTCTACGCAGTTGTCATACGTGGCCTCAACAGTTTGGGAAGCAATCTTTACATCAGCAAGGACCTTGTTGTATTCAGCTATGAGCACCACAACTTTCAATTTATCCTCCTTTTCTAAATGTGTGGCCACTTCTTCTACAGATTCCAAGGCTAGCGGTTGCCTCTCCATGGTGAGGATTCTTGTTAAGTCCTCCAGGCATCCCAGACAGATCCATACTTCTGCGCAGGAGGTGCTAGGTCCGGATGCTTCAACACTATTGCATCTGTAATGGACTCCACCTTTTTGTATACTTTGTGCACTCTAGCCTTCTTGTCCCTTAACTCACGCTGCAACTAGGTGTTGATCATATTTTCTTGACTCAGCTCCTTTGTCCTCTTAGCTATCTCTTCCTCTTTCTTCTCCAGTTCATCCTCCAGAACTTTGACTCTATCATTCTACCTAAAGAGTCTAGCTTCGACCTCAACAGAGACCTTGTTGAGTGTGTTACACAGTTGTTCATTTGAGAGCTACTGAGCATTCACCACTGGGTTTTGTTCTTTCAAATTCTAGCTCATCAATATGGGACTCAAATGCCCATGAGAGCATCTTCCTTGTCCATGGGTATGCACCCTCCTTATCAAAAGATGACATTGCTAGGATCTCCTCTGTTGGAACTGTGCTTTGGAACCATGTGTGAAACACTTTGTTGGGGTCATCAATATAACCCATCCCTGGCCTCTCCTCCTCTACGCACTTTCCTCCCATGTGCATGCCCTTAGGAATATCTATAGTTAAAGTGGGGCCTCCAGTGCTGCCATGGTCCTTTTCTATGCTCTCTTCCTTATCCTTATTCATCACCAGCTCAACGCTGCATTCCAACTTCTCTTCCACCAAGGTCTTAATGATCTTCATTTCTTCTCTTTCCGCCACCTTTTTTACTTGTTCCTTCGTAGGGCTTGGGGCCTTATGCTTATACATGCCAACCTCTTCACTTCTTCCCATGTCTTGGGTGCCTTCCCCCTCTTGGCTATCCTTATGCCGCATGAAAAGGAACCCCTGTTCCTCTTCTCCACCCTCTTCTTCTGAATCATGCACATTGAAGATAGGTGGCTCTTGATCTCTTTTAGGATCATCTTCTTCATTGTCATCTTCTTCATCATCATCATCCTTTTCACCTATGTATCTCTCCAAACTCTTAGTTTCTTCCGAGGTAGTCTCCTCTTCTATCCTTTTCTTCTTCCGAACCGATGATTTTGGTGAAGGTGACTCTGTCTCTTCTTCTTCTGACGACTCCTTATCTAACGAATTTTCTTGTTCTAGAGTCTTCTCTTTGACTATGGACCTTTTCTTGCACGAATACATACTTGTTCTGGTGCTTGTCCTAGGGTACCTATTTCCTGTGTATCCACTACACTTGGTACTTTCTTATTTGGTTCTTTTTCCTCTTATTTGGGCATGGGTCTCTTCCTACTAGTTGGGTCCTCAGGTATAGACACCTCATTCTCTAGATATGCGCCCTTCTCAAATTTGGGTCTTATGTGGAGGTATACACACGCCACAATTCCTCCTGCAATAGGAAAAGTCATAGGTCTCACCATTTGGACCTCATGTGACATGTACTTCTCCACGTATGCACACTTGTTGGGGTAGACCAACCCTTTACACATTTCTCTGTGGTCCCGGTCTAGATTACCAAGGTCCAACTTCAACTTCTTGGATTCTTTGAACCTGTTCACTCCTGCTTGGAAGTGTTGAGCTATGAAGGCAAAAGGGAGCTTGCACCATGGGCTCCATGTCTCATCTATCAGTTTAAATCTACTCAGGTAGAAATTTTGGTACACAACAAACTCAGCTTCTCCCTTGGTGGTCACTGGTAGTTGTGCAAGGATCCTCCATTCCACCCCGAACACGTTTCTTAGGTGCATATACCACTTATCCAGGCATGCCTTGTGCATAGATGTCATACTATCATAGGTGTACTTCTCAAATATATTTGTGGGAAAATGGTATTTAGTAGGGTACTCCCACATGAATTTTTCTGCTGCATCCGACACTCCAATCTATGAAAATACAATTGTTAATAGGACATTAACAAAAATTATTTTATCATCTTCCTTCACACAACACAATCTCATCTGCGATGAATGCATACAAGTTGTAGATAGTGCCCTCCAAAATCCTCCTGTAAACATTCAACCAAGACTTGTTTACCCGGTCCTATCTCTCCTAGCAATTTAACTTTGTCATAAGGTGTGCTTCCATATTCATTACCTAGTCCTTGATGTCCATGATATCAACATACCTTGACCCATTTTTATACGCATAAGTAGCAATGGTTTCCTTAATTGCCTCCTTGTCATATAGGTCATCCTCCAAAATTTATCCTTCACAGTGAGGCTTGTGAAATACAAAACAAGCTGAGGGTAATGTGCATCTTGTGCCCTATAAATTTAAAGTAATCTTCATGCACGTGTGACATCAACCATTGATATAGGTGCTCGGGCTTCTCAAGTATGGAAACTAAAAGAGTTACAATAATCCTGACTTCTCCAACTTCACTTTTACATCATTGTTATAGATGGTAAACCCTCACAGTGTCCTTTTATTCATTGGCTGCACTAATTCCAGCACCATTTCCTTCTCAATCATGCTCAAGTGATGATTGAAATCATTTACTAACATAGTTCTTAAATAAGACTCCCACTCCTTCCCCAAAGAAAAATCCATCTAGGTACTATGCATTTCTACATACCACTCTTCATTTGTATGCGTGACAGTTTCTTGTTGCTTGCTCTTTCCTTTTCCCTTTCCCTTCTTAGGTGTGCCAATTGGTTTCTTGGGTGCCATTTTCTAGGTCCTCTTATCACTTCAATCACTTCTTGTTACTCTATTCTTCTACTCTCTCCAACCTTAGATCTCGAACTTGTGAAGAAAACCCCTTAAACCTATGCCCTAGTTCTTCAAACCCTAATTGGGATAATTCCTTCACAAGATGATGCCTTCTCACAACTTCTCTTACACCCGTGAAATCCCTTCCTTCTGGTTCACAAATCCAAACTAGTTACTCATGCTCAAACTCTTCAATTTTTTCTTCACACGGATCAGTTCTAGAAGCCCTAGTTTGCAAAGATGCAAAAGCACTTCTTTCTCCTTATACACAAAGTGAATAATGAAATGCCTCGACCCTTTATTTATAGTTTTTCCATTTTTAAGCATTAAATGATACTTCACCTACCACCATAATTTTAATGTTTAATGTGGATTTTTCAAACAAATCCTAACTTTTGTGCCCTAACTCACGCGCCCAACCCCGCAGACAATATTCTAGCCTTCTGGTACGCAACTAATCCATCTTGATAGGAGACTCTTGCACATGTGTCACCGACACCAAGGAACTTCTTCTATCATGATTTTTTCTCTCACCTACCTCATGTTGCTTATGCACTTCTTCCTCCTTTGTACATGGGATCTGAAAGTAGCCTTATCTTGACACCAACCATCCTTTTCCACCTTTTATTTTCATGCACCTCTTTCAACAGGGCCATTCAACTGGGCTTTCCAACACAATATTCCTTGGCACTTTACTCACGCTTTCCTTCACATCACTCCACCCCACACTAAAATGATGTGTAGTCCTCTCTGTATTCAAAACCCTAAAAAAATAACAAGGTTACTGGAACCCAAGGCGTAAAGAAAAAAACAACACAAAAGGGAAACACAAGAAAGGAAATGCATAAAGGAAATTCTAAACTAAGTGGAAAAACTACCTTATTTACAAACACCAAGAAGCCTTATTTATAGTAGGGCTTCAACCTACTCCCATTGAAGTGTCCAGAAATTTCATTCCATCCAATGCTTGTAACTGGCACGTGCCCAAATCAAGGATGTACGAGATTATGTAGGGACCCAACCAATGGAATTTCAACTTCCTAGGATGGCACATAAACTTAGAATCTTATAGTAAGATCATTTGCCCAACCTCAAAATTCTTGTTCCTAATGTGGCAATCATGCCATGATTTTTTATTTACTTTTTTTTGTTTGGATCCACCTGGCGAGTGATCATTTTTCATCCAACTTCATCAATTCATCAATTCTCTCTTCCAGCACTTTCTCATCATCTAGCCCTCCTGTGCACACTATTCGCAGAGAAGGTAACACATAGTCAACTAGTAGAACAACTTCCTGCTAAACACCAATTGAAATGGTGTTGCTTTGTTTAGCCTTTTATAAGTTGTCCTATAAGCCCATAATATGGATGATACCTTTTCATCCCAATCTTGTCTTCCGACATCAAATTTTTTTGTTAGGGTATGAATCAGTATTTTGTTAAATGCTTCCACGGTTCCATTTGCTTGTGGGTGATAAGGTGTAGTCTTGTGATGAGCCACCATGAACTCTACTAACAGGATCCTCACAGGTCTCATTCAAGAAATGTGTACCCCTATCACTGGTTAAACTTAAAGGGCATCCATACCTTGTGATAATGTTCTCCCAAAAATCTTGCTATCAGAAATGCTGCTATGCAGATCTTTTGTTGGGGCTGCCTCTGCCCACCTTGTCAAATAGTCCGTGTAAGTGATTACATAGCGTGATCCAGTCCTACGCACTTTGCTGGTGCAATAGGCCTACAAATTCTATTGCCCATTTCTCAAAAGGTTCAGCACTAGGGATAGGGTGCAAAGGCATTTCATCTCTCCTTCTTGGCTTGCCAATGCGCTGACAATGGTCACACACTTTACAATAGTCCTTGCAATCCTTATATAGAGTTTCCCACCACAATCCTACCATTAATATTTTACATGTGGTGGCATCACCTGCATAATGTCCACCTGTACTTCCTCCATGTGCTTCCTCTATGATGGCGAGGTGCTCATGCTCTAGTACACACCTGTGTAAAACTTCATCACGCCCTAATTTGTATAAGTCCCCACTGATCAACATGTAGGGCGGGATGCGTATGCTAGACTAGATAACTTTTTATGTGGGATGAATTATCTCTCGAATCCCTGATTGAGCACACATATATTCTATCTAGGTCCTCTTCTCCCAAAGGTTTAGTATAGGGGTTGACTTCCCATCAACTAGGGGTATAATGACCCGTTCCTCCTCATTTTAAAATTTTATGTACCCCTTGTTGAACCGAATAACACCATGGGCACCCAAGTAATGTTGGGAAATTGTCTACCTCGGTGAGCGCTAAGACTTTGAAGTCCCCAGTAAACATAGCTCGCTGAATGGTGATAGCTACATCCTTTAAGACACCGATGAGCATTGCCTTCATTTTGTTTGCCATATACAACACATTCAAAGATTACTTGTAATGAAACTCTCCCCATCTGATGCCGTGCATCCAAAGTGAGAACATTGACCTCCGCGCTTATGTCAATGAGGATATTACTAAGGAGCCATCCATCCATGACTGCATCCAATATGATCTCCTTATCATAGTCAAGGCTATGAGGGGGAAGGTTTACATGTAAGACCTTCCTCTCATGCTCTCCTACTGATGCGTGGTACCTTTTATCTCTCAACCATGATCCTAGCAAGGGAATAATATTCTCTTGCCTTAGCATTTTACATACTTCCTTGACCTCATCCAGGTCATCTCTTGGTGCCTCAACCTTCCTTCTTTTCTCCTCTCTCTTGGACTGCTCCTTTAGACACTGGATTTCTCCTTGTAAACTCTGAATGATGTCCATGGTATCTTGATATACCTCCTTGTGATGCGCAGGGTCTGGGTACTTCCCATGTACCACTTCTTCCCTTGAAAATAGGTTCTTCTGCCTTGGTATTTTTTTTTTACGTGCGTGGCCTCTATTCTTGTTATTACCATAACAGTTCCAAGCTCCGCATCATGTGTTACCCGTGGCATCCATTGTATGTAAGCCTTCTAAATGCTTACCATTGTAGCACCCTTGTATTTCCTTTGCTACTTGATTCATGTGCTCAAACAACTTAGGGCACTCCTCATACTTGTGCTTCTTCCCACCAAGAGCACTTGTAACAAGTTTGGGCACTCTCGGTTGTAACGATGTAGACCTAGAATTAAAACAAGTTCCATGTGGGAACTCACTTCCTCCTCCTCACGGTTACCACAACCATGGAATCCTTCATGAAATCCCCTTCAGCACGCACCTCCATCTACACACTCCTCATAACGGTGATCATCATGTTTAGAACTACTAGAAATGCTAGTCTGGCGCATCCCATGATTAATGGCCTCATGGATCTAGTCAATGAGCCTACAATCCTTAGTATCATGGGTTGTAGAGGTGTAGATCTTACAGTAACAAGACACATTCTTTTGAATTGCACGCTGTAACAAGGGGAATCTACTTGCATCATGGTCCCCATAACAAATTTTAGTCTATTGTCACGGTGCGTGCTATCCTCTCTGGGGAAACTATCCTTAACATGCCCTCTACTTCAAAATCTATACACCATAAACCACTCATGAGTCTCATGGGCTGAGTTTGCAGAAAAATTCTCCATCTTCTTAGCCATAATAGTAATTTGAGCTTCCAGGAATGGGATAACACCAATATCAACACTTCCAATAGCCTTGGCGCATGAGTAGATTCTAATACCTCACGTGGATCTCGTGAAAGTTTTATGAGATAAGGCCCTTCTTAAAGGTGTGATCAACTCTCCAATAAACCACCGAGCATGCTCAAGGGTGAATATCATATGATAACTTAGACAAGAGAGTTTTAAAGCATGCATCATACTCCCACACACTCTCCATCATTCCTTTTAAATCTCCTTCTTGAGTGCGACACTCTTCTATTCAAACTCGGGGATGTGGAATTCTACCAAGAAGGTATTCTTTAAAGTAGTATAATCCATCACCATTTGATGAGGGTCATATTTCCTATACCAGCTATGCGTGTGATCTTGCAACATTGTTGCAAACCGACTTACACTTCTACTATGGGGTTGTGACCCCTTTATGTGCCATAATAGTTCACACTTGTGAACATGTTTTGTAACATCCTCAATACCTCTATAATGTAGAAAAAGTAAAGACATTTCAAAGAAGACTTGAGGGGGTGGCTAGGGACCTTGGCCTCATGAGCAAGAGCCTTGGTTTCCTCTCGCCACCAGTGTCCTATGCCTCCTGATCCACTAGATCCACTAGATCCATCATGTCCTATTCCTCCTGATCCATGAGATTCACTAGGTCCACTAGGTCCTGTTCCTTCTGACCCACTAGATCCACTAGATCCTATAGTGGTTGTGCCAAGGGTCCCCATAGTTCTACTGAACTACGTGTCGATGGTCTGTGATAATGTCCCACTACCAATAGTGTACCCCACACCACTCCCATATGTGAGACCGAAAGCTTGCGTATCTATACCTTGCCAAAAATTCCTCCTAACACTGGAATGGTATTTGCAGCCATAGAAGTCCCAAATGAGAAATTATATCTCCTGGGTGCAGATCGATCACTTCCACCGATACCAACTAGACTAACAATATTCTCTCCTTGATCTGGAAAACCAAGCACCAAGGTTTGGTCACTAGGTGGGCTCAGATGTGTGCCAATGGCTCTTCTCTCTCCATGTTAAAAATCTCATCATAAGTTGAAGGGGTCTCTCTTACATGCTTGCCAAGTTGGGGTCACACAAACTGCTCAGGTTCCACGTCCTCTGTGTGAACCTCAAATCCTTCCTACAAAGGTCTACCTATATATATCCATCACACCTATAACCTCATGTTTTCTAGCAATATCCCTTTCATGCACTTCACTATACTTGAGTTGTCTTTCCTCCCATTATTTCTCCATTGCAACATCTCGCCATCTTCCTCCATCCTCGCTTCCTAGCCCAATGCTCGAATGGTTTAGCCGGCCATCAAAAAAGCCTCTAGACTCAACGTAATAATCAAGATCTTCATTTCCGGAGGGATAACATGTAGAAATTATCCTCTGGCTCTGCAAAAATTTAAACTCAAAGCAACCTCCATACAAGAATATGTGGAAATGGCATACTCTAGAGTGTAGCTAGCTAGTACTCCTTTCCACCAATGATCCACAACACAAGTCCACATCAAATCTGCATCTTGCAGCCTCTGGTATTCTTCTTGGGTCCACACATGTGATCTATAATACCAACTTGATC
Organism: Taxus wallichiana var. yunnanensis; assembly: GCA_018340775.1. Lineage (NCBI taxonomy): Eukaryota > Viridiplantae > Streptophyta > Pinopsida > Cupressales > Taxaceae > Taxus > Taxus wallichiana. The sequence goes on from CM031242.1 coordinate 774,145,282, forward strand.
TAGATGCATATGCTAAGATCCATTCATACAGTTCTACTGGGAAGCAACGTAGAAAAAAGTTTCATACAAATCATGGTAGAGGTTCTCTTCTACCCATCTACATGCATCAAACTCAAGTCCAATGCTAAATCTCTAAGCAAATTCATCCTCCATGCTCTTGAACCATGATTCAACACTTTCCAAAGTTAAATACTCTATCATTACTCATTACACATATCATGATGTATTTAATTTCCCACTATAACTTCGAAAAGAGGTCCTGGCAATGGAACCAAGATGTAGTCATTTTTACACCCATCACAAAGGAAAGAATTCCCATGCACACCGAACTATCCCCGGTGGGTGTTGGATGATCACTTGAGGCACAAGCAGTACCGAGTCTCTCTTTTATGTGAGTTTAGTGGGAAACATCATATATGATCCAATTTTAAGAGATGTGAGAGGAAATAAGACATACAAGAACCATAGAGCTCAAAACGGCTTCTAGATCCTTGAAATCATTCCAGACAAAAGAGTGCTTAATGATTATATAACTTACACCAAAACAGAAGGAATTTGTACAAGAATTCATACTTAGTTCATAAACATAAGTGAAAACGGGCTATGGAAAAGGATGTATGCATCATAACCATCAATGCTCATATTCATGTAAGCCGGTAACCTCATTACATTTATGGAGCCATTATAGAATGTCACAAAAGGGTAGACCACATTCATGCATTATAACTAGAATCATATAGCTAGGCTCTGAAAATAAAATTTATAACCCCAACCCCTTGATACATCCTCTCCTATGCTTATTTACCAAAGCTAACAAATTCCTTGTAGTATTTACGTATAGCTACGCCCTTTATCTATTTCTATCTCTTTTACTTCGTAGTCACTTATATATATATAGCCTTCTTGAATTGCCAACTCATCCTCCTGTGGCCTCAAATCTGATGCCAAGTTTTTGAATGTGGTCCTCCATGGGAGCATGCTCCTCCAGGCCTGAGCTCTCCACTTTTTGCCATGATGTCTTCTAGAACCTTCTAACGCAGGGCATATTCCTTCCTGGGCCAACCTGTCACCAGGTTGGCACCTTATCCACTCTTCATGCGTAGTCAAGTCATGATTTTCTCATGTCCTACCCAAAATTTCCAATATGGCTAAGTCCTGAAACCTTGGCTTTATCTCGTGCGTGCGCCATGGGTTTCCTTAAACCCTTCCTTAAACCCTGTCCTGCGTGCCTTCTCCTTGCACGCCCTTCTTCAACTAGGCCTTGCATGCCTACATGCCTTTTTGTACTTGGCCAATATTTCAAGGGCCTAACAAGATAAATCTAAGGTGAATTTTTTTTTTTTTGAAGCCTTGATGATCAAAATTGAGGTTTTTATAGCCAATTCTATGTTTTGGGCTCAAACTAGGGCATAGGTGTAAAATTAGTTCTATCTAGCAAAAATTGATGAAATTTTGGATTCTTGATGGGTTTTTGGTCTAGTTTATGTATGCCAAATTTCATGGAAAGATCATAGGTGGAAGTGCCTCATGTAAAAATTTCTCATTAAGCTAGAAAACCTTAAAACATAGATTCAGGATAGTCATGATAAATTTTTATTGCCTCATTCAAATGGTCTAAATTTTGGTTTGTAGGTGAAAAAGGTAATTATAAATATGGGTTTTTAATATTTTACATTAAATATGATTTTTTTGGAGTTGTGAAGTATTTTATATTTGTATAGTGTGTGGTCTAGACAAGGTACTTAAACCAAGAAGAAGATATTACATCGATGATGGAAGAATGGTACCGAGGCTTCTAAATGATGTTCAATCAATAATATATCAAGTATGAAAAATGATAATACAACTCTATCCTCATGCATGAAGTCATTCTCTTAATAGTTGGGCATACTCGAGGTCTCAAGCATGTATATAGTTTGAAGGCATGATGAGATCAAAGATACTAGTTCTTGCATATATACTTGAGATAGGTGAGAATGATTGAGACATGTATGAGAATTATGTATTGAGGAAATAACAAGTGAAATTACATGGTTATAAGTGCTCTTGGAGGTTTCAGCCATACAAACATCTAACATCTTATGCTTGATCTGAGATAGAATAAAGTGGGAGCAAGGAATTGGATAAACAGGAAGAAACATATTAGAGACTTAAAAGATCAAGATAACATCATAGAGGTAAAGAAAAAGTATTAAGACCCTAATGACCTTAACCTCTATACTTTGTGATGTTTTTATTTTCTCTTGGAGCCTAATATCATTCCATAAGAACATAGTAGATTATGTTGAGAAAACATGATATAAGGACTAAAGCCTCCTTTTAGAGGACTCTGGAATGTACTACTGAGATGATCAGAGGTATAAGAACACTAATTATTGAGGATATAACAAGGTGGAAAACATTTGACATGCTTAGATACCATGTTTTGAATTCATCATCTTGAAGATGGGACTGTGAATTTATTAAATTTAGCCTTGCATTTTGATATCGAGTAAATGAGCTAAGATCTCGCATTCGGTCAAAATATTTTGAGCATCATGACAACACCTTAATTCTTTTGTGTGCAAATTTTGAGCAATCATGTCACACACTCTTAAGGGTTTATTAAATTTTTACACAATATAATAAAGTATACAAGTTCGAGATAAATTGATGGTATTCCACAGAGTTCGGATAAGAGTTATTCAATTTTCACAGAATTTAGAAAAGATTTATTAAATTTTACATAGTTGAGATCAAAGTTAGCGAATTTTCATAGATTTCAACAATCTAATCATGCATAGTGTTAAAAAAATTGGCTTTAACAACCCGTAGAAGTTTATCTTGGCCTCAACCCACAAAGTTAAAATTGGTTTTAATAACCCACAAAGTTGAATGACATGTCAAGATATCGAGAATGCTAAATTATTTTATAGGTAAGGAAATATGGTTGTGCTACTAGAAATATTGCTAGGCTAACACAATTTTCATGCTAGTGGTAAGGTTATTAAGTTGAAAAATGTTTCATGCTACTGGAAAGGCTATTAAGTTAGCAAAGTTTTTCATGCTATAAGGAAGGCTATTAATTTAAAATATGTTTCACGCTATCGAAAAGGTAATATTAATCAACTAGATGATATCACTCATTACATATGGGGATAAGTCACATAACACTCTTTACATTTTGGAAATCAAGGGAATTATTTTGTATGACTAATTAGGGGAATCATTCTTGCACACATTTCACTTTGTTTCAAATATATAATTTTTCAAATTCAATTTATAAATTTATATACATTATTACTTGAACATTAATCTATGTGTATTTTTATGTGACTTGCATTGTAGTTGAAAAGACACTCAAGAGTTTACAAAACCATCATTTTATTGAGATATGATTTTTACATTTTCTTTTAATCTAGCATTTATCAATACTATATTAAAAGGGGGCAATTGTAGTCCTTGAAATTTGGTTCAAGCATTTGACAATATAAAATTTTCCACTTAATTTGACATTTATTACATTTATACAAAAATATTAATTTAAGGCACCCTCATGTTGTATTTTACAACTTAATCCCATTAGGTGACTTCTATTATCCAACTCAACTCCTCAAGAATCATTGCACATGCTAAAAAAACATAAACAATCTTCCATTTGTTTTAGTTTTGATTCTATACATACCCTAAGCATGTTCATATGTCTATGAAAAGTTCCACCATGAACATGCCCAACCCCTATGAACATGTCCCTTGCACTTGTAACAATAAATTTTTCAAAAGGATAACTTAGCTTAGTTGGCCTAGGTGGTAATTTTAGGTTGGTTTAGTAGGAAATCATACCAATAGTCACTTGTAAATACATTTCCACCTTAAGTTGTTAGTGATATTGAGGGATCCTCTAATCTCTCTCTAAGTTCAAGAGAAAATATAGACTTATTCTATTCCTTAGAGCACCTATCACAAAAATGCTACTAAATTATGAAATCATCTATATTGCTACCCTAAATCGATTAAGAGTGTAATTTGAATTACATGCAACTTGATCCCTCTTTGGAGAAGTGGTATGTAACACAACACTCATCACATCAACATGTGTGTGGTGAGTTAGTCCAACAAAATTGTTGCTAACCCCTATTAGATATATAGAATAAGGGACACGGTTTTAAGTAAGGAGAAACCATATCTCAACACAACACAATGCAACAAAATATAGTCAACAAATATAAATGGAATAAAAAATTAGACCTCTAGATACAACGAACTAGATCCCAACATCGAAACTAAGTGTGTAGGTCTAGAGGATATTTTTATAGCCCTAAGGATAGGTTCAACCATGAAGGTGTTCAAATCCCCACAAACCTATCCTCCATTGAGTTCTAGGTTAAATTTTTTTATGTGCATTATGATGACACATTGATATAGTTCTATGCACATTCTCTACACTTTGTCACACATTCGACCACATAAATATGATTCCTCTCTCTAAACCCAAAACTCTAATTGGACTTTATTGATTTAACATTGATAAATCTATTGAAAAATGAAAGAGAAGCACAATTTAGGATTGTTATGATGATTTTCCTTACTTTCAAACAATCGTTATTACATAAGTATATTAAAGTATGTCTTAAACCTCTATTTTTATAATTATAAAAAACATGGACATGAATGAAAAGAATAAAATCATGCCACCGACACCACCGACTAGTAAGACGAGGTTGGGGTTGTAAGGCCTTTACTCTAACCATTATCTTTTGTGGATATCTTTGATTGTTGCTTTATTTTCTATCACACGTATGTTTTTCACATCATAGAGGTTAAAACACTTATGATATCTAATAAATATTATCTTTTGATTCACATACAATATGTGTGGCTCCACAAAGTATTTGGTGTTGTGGATCACTTCAAAATTATAAAGTGAATATAATTTCCCCATCTTGATATGTTAATGATCTAAGGCAAAAAAATATTTCCATTTTCCATAATAAAACCAATAATATCATCAATGTTCTATCTAAATCCTCATGGGTGTGTTCCATAGGTAGTAAGTTTATATACATAATGTTGAAAAACATCATTGCTATTAATATAGATGTAAATGAAAATAAAATATGATTTTGGGTATCACTTGAAGCATTTTCAAGTTACAAGTAGAGGGATGGTGGCTATTTTATGAATGAAGTATCTATATTATATACATTAATTAATTGAGAGCACAATTTCTTCTTTATGTAATATAATAATGAGGGCTTATCTAATTAAGATATTATAACAAAATGTGTAAAATTCAGGACAATAAATAGAACACATACACAGTTTAAAATTATACCATAAGATAATATTCAACCAAGGAAATTATGAAAGTAGAATATAGAAATAAGTCATCATTATGTGAAGTCTAGAGGTGTGACAATGATATGAAATTATGTAAATAAACTATGCAGAGTGATACAAATATGTCTATAAATTATAATTTATTGACATAGATCTTTGGACAAGTTCACCTAAAGAATTCATCCTAGGGAAACCAATTTTTTCCTTTCGCTACTTTGAATTGAAACTAAATTCTAGCACATGGTACACTTGTGTCTCTAGATGTGGGATGTGTTTGAATCACAAAATCACACATTTGTATCTACAAATACCTTCTCCTTGTGTTGAAACCCCCACTCTTCTCATGTGACCTAAAAGGGTTAGTCTGAGATAGATTGAGCCCTAATTCAACTTGAAAAATAAATAAGTGTGGTGATAAATAATTTCTTCTTATTTAAATTATAAAATTAAGGTTAAAAACATGATGTATTATCAAATTATTAATTAAGGATTTAGATATGAGTATACATTTATAGATATTTACAAGATAAATCAATTATGACATGTGGAAAATAGATTATGACACGAGAAGGTGAGGTCACTTAATTATACCAATGGTCTAGAATTTGATCTGGGCATGACAAAGTGATGAACATATTAAAAATATCTTGTGAATGCTTCGCGATGATTCTCACTCTACATAATCTACTGCCACATAACCATTATCTACTGAAAAAAATCATTTTCCAATTCCATATTTATCTCGGTGATTACATCCAACATGATGATGACACTCTATAAATTTATGTGCCCTTGTGATTAATTGGAACATGCTTTGTTATAAGTTATTAGGTTTCACAAAGATATGAAACCCTTTATAATAGACTAAATTTCCCAAAAATATAACCATATGTGAAACCCTTGAAAAAATATTAGTGTTTGGATTGAAGTGCAATCCATACATCACCTATGTTGCCACTACTCCAAAGAGGCCTCGGACCCCACATAGTTCTCCACCTAGAGATGCGATATATGTATGGATGCAAATACATTTGATAATTAGATTTTGGATAAAAATTTGTAATATCTTGTTTTCTTGTGTTTGATTTGGATTTGAGGGATCTTGTCTTGGGAAACTTGACTATAAAACTTGGTTTGGAGTGCTTCAAAAATTTGGGGGATACTCCTATTTGGTGTTGCTTTAGGGAAATTTAAGAGACTTTTGTATGCCCTTTGAATGATATTTGATAGTGGGGCTCTTGAAAGTTCTAGGTGAGTAAATAAGGGAATTTTACTTGCTTATATAGGGTTTTATAAGTATAATTTTGTATTAAGGAAGACCTATAGGTAAATTACCAACTGATAAATATATCAAATTATGAAATTAACCAGTTGGTGGCCCTAGACAAAACCGTTACTTTGAGACCAAAATTTTTGGAAATTTTTCCTAGGGGAGAAAAGTAATGTTGTAAAGTTATCTAAATGGCAATTAGGATGACTAGACTATGTCAGCTTGATGTGATATTTTCTTTAAGTGAGTGAGAAGTGAAAATGAGGAGAGCATGGCTTGCAATAGGAATAGAGATATATAAATTAGGCTTATAATAAGTACATAATTCATGATTTGGGGATTCAGATAATATTCACATTATCAAATGTTAAATTACCAAATTTAGGTGTTTACATTTAACCCCTTAAGCTAAGAACTCAAAGTTATTTTACTAAAAGAAAGAACACCTAAGTGTGTACACACACTTTGTCTTTTCTTGATTGTTTCCTTGCTTGAGATGCTTGAGGTTGTTGGTAGATGCCAAAGATAAAAATTATAACATAGAGTGTAGTCAATGACCATATAAAAAGAATAGAAATTTAAATTTAACTTGAAAGTGAACCTGAAATTTGAAATTTAAAATAGAAAAAGTGCAAAAGGAATATACCTAGTTTTCTTTTTAAAGGAAGAGCTTACCTTTTAAAGCATTTGAAGAGAGAGATTTTATCTACACCGATGGAGGATTAGGGGTGATCAGTACCAAATTTGGAGAACTAATCAAAACCAAGAAGGGATTTTGTGTCCTTATACCAAAGAAGGGCGTCATAGGGAATCTAGTTTCCATTGAAATCCTTAGAGAGAGAGAGAGATTCACCTTAGAATTTCACTCACATAACGACTAAGTTTAGAGGTAGAAAATCATGGAATAACTTTTTTGTTAGTTTTAGAAATAAGTAATGGAAAAGAGTTTAATTTTAATTTATTAGATGTGTACTATGTGTTGTTGCGTGATGCCACTAGGTTTTCTACACTTGTGAGTTATCCACATTGTGCGTTTTAGCGATAAACAGTTAAATTGGAAAATCCAATAACCATGAGGAGGTATCGATTACTCAATTCAAGTGCGTAAAACCTACCTTCTGTGAGTATGCCTTCTTTCTTGCTGCGCGCGTACCTACACGTGCGGTTTCCCTTTGGTTTCTTTTCGAGTGCTTGTATCTTGATTTGTGCCTTGTTTCCTTGTTGCAATTCTTACGCACATCCTTGTGTACCTTCTTGATTCTCCATTTACATTCTTCTCCTTCCATTTCCCCTTCCATGCCTTCCTCCTTGTGTGCCCCTTTGTAGACTTTCCTAAAATTGGCTAAGTATTTTCTCTTCCTCTTGTGCACTTTCTCACACCCTTACTATCGTGCACCTTCTTTTTTTTTCGCCACCACACACCTTCCTTTAGATGAATTCCTCATGTGCTTGACCTCCAAAAGTTAAATGGTCATAAATTTTGACCCAAAGCTCTGTTTTTCACAAAATTTGACTTTCTAAAATGAGAATGATGTCCTCTACACAAAAAAACATGATTTCTTAATTTTAATGAGGTTAGATGTGTAAAAATAGGAAAACGTCTCCAACATGGAAATACACAGTTTCAAGCCCAACCACCATAATTAATGAAGTATGGTACCCCATTTCTTCTTCCAGAAGATAAAGTACGTATGTAAGATGATTTGTAAGGGTGCCGATGCCATTTTTAGACCATTTAATTGTAGTTTTTGGTTGGTGAGAGAAGAAATATGAGTTTCACTCTTTCTCTTTCTCTCATTCATTTTCTATATATTGTAAACACTTCTCATTTGAGAAGGAGATATTCTAAGATGTGGGGAAACTCTGTAAAATTTGTTTCTCAACACCATTGAGTTGAAAACCCTCTCATGGGCCTGACAAGTGTATTTGTGCCTCTATTTCAACAATGTAATGGACTGTACATATTCTAAGAGCAATAAAATTGTGTTTGTGGTGTTCTTTCAACCCTTGCATTGTTTTGTTGTATCTCCTTGCCCCTCTATTTTTTTTGTTTTTTTCTTATGCATGTATGTCTCATTTGTAGGTGCAGGATGTTGTGTTTCATGGAGATTTAGTGGTAAATGAAGATCTGGGTCTGTGTCACATTGGTTTGGCCTCTCTCAACTCCATTTTCTTTCTGTATTCTCCCTCAGTAGGATATTTCACCCCCTTTTCTTGGTGCTATCACCTTTGTAGTGTAGGATTTCTTAATTTTCATGCTCTCTCTCTCTCTCTCTCTCTCTCTCCTTAGTCCCTTGGAATTGTTATATTAGGAGTAGATAGTCGCATTTCCTTCCTTAGAAGTAGTTTAGTGCTAGGATTAGGTAGAGGAACCAACCTTCTCTGGAGGTCCATCTCAAGTAGCAAGTCCCACAACTTGAGAGATGGTCCAATGTTACCCAAAAACACCGGTTGCTCATTCACACAGGCATGAAAAATTAGAGGGTGCTATTTTTTGGTGATAATAGTTACATTCCATGGTTGAGGAGTTTTGTGGATGCTAGGTTTTCATTTTTGAAGACTAGTCAGCTCGAGGTTCCTAGAATGAGTAGGAATCAGTCCTACTTGATGGTGTCATGAAGGATATGGATGTTATAGACGTCCCTGAGATTGTGAAAGATTTTAAGAGGATGATTTTGAGTTGTTTGAAGAATTTGGAGGCATGAAAATATGGATGAAGCCCTTGGAGGTCATGGAGTGCTTGGTGAAGGAGAAACTAGCTTTTTAGGTCTAATTTATGCTTATGGATGTATTGGTGTATTGCTGACCCATATGGGTCATTTTCATGATTTTATATGAAGTTTTAGGTCTATTTTTAAGATGGTATGACCAACCTTGAGGGGCATGGCCAACCTAGTTATGTTTAGAGGAAGAGTCATGTATTTGTTCATTTTGAACTAGTTGAGAGAGAGAGAGAGAGAGAGAGAGAGAGAGAGAGAGAGAGAGAGAGAGAGAGAGAGAGAGAGAGAGAGAGAGAGAGAGAGAGAGAGAGAGAGAGAGAGAGAGAGAGAGAGAGAGAGAGAGAGAGAGAGAGAGAGAGAGAGAGAGAGAGAGAGAGAGAGAGAGAGAGAGAGAGAGAGAGAGAGAGAGAGAGAGAGAGAGAGAGAGAGAGAGAGAGAGAGAGAGAGAGAGAGAGAGAGAGAGAGAGAGAGAGAGAGAGAGAGAGAGAGAGAGAGAGAGAGAGAGAGAGAGAGAGAGAGAGAGAGAGAGAGAGAGAGAGAGAGAGAGAGAGAGAGAGAGAGAGAGAGAGAGAGAGAGAGAGAGAGAGAGAGAGAGAGAGAGAGAGAGAGAGAGAGAGAGAGAGAGAGAGAGAGAGAGAGAGAGAGAGAGAGAGAGAGAGAGAGAGAGAGAGAGAGAGAGAGAGAGAGAGAGAGAGAGAGAGAGAGAGAGAGAGAGAGAGAGAGAGAGAGAGAGAGAGAGAGAGAGAGAGAGAGAGAGAGAGAGAGAGAGAGAGAGAGAGAGAGAGAGAGAGAGAGAGAGAGAGAGAGAGAGAGAGAGAGAGAGAGAGAGAGAGAGAGAGAGAGAGAGAGAGAGAGAGAGAGAGAGAGAGAGAGAGAGAGAGAGAGAGAGAGAGAGAGAGAGAGAGAGAGAGAGAGAGAGAGAGAGAGAGAGAGAGAGAGAGAGAGAGAATAAAGGGTGATTTATCAAATTAGTCCATGAAGAAGAAATATTGAGTGAAGTAGGAGAGAGTGTGTTTGAAGAGGGTTTTGAGGTGTGTGAGATGAAATTGTGATCACTATTAGTTGTGTGAGTAACATATTATCTGTGGTCATCCATTTCTAGGTGTTTGAGTTTGTGCTTGATCACCTTAGGGGTTGTATCTTTCTTGTAGGGTTGGTGGTTTACTAAATAGGGATGGTGCTCCTTGTGGAGTTGGTGCCTCACTAAAAATATTGTGTGATGTGTCATATTCATGCAAGTATTTTGGTTTGTGTAATATAATAAAAAATTTTAGTGGGTTTTCTTCCCCTTAAGGGTTTCCCACTTACATCTTGTGTTCTTGTGTACTCTCTCATGGTTATGCTCATGTGAATGGTTGTTATATGTTGTTAAGCTCACATTAATGCATGGTTGAATGGTAAATGGTTTATGTAAGTTAAATTGAATTGGTTAAAGGTTTTGAAGGACTGATTCACCCCCTCTAGTCCATTATGCTTCCAACAATTGGTATCAGAGAAAGTACTTTTGAAGAAGTTTAATCACTTGAAGGAGATCCTTTGAAGCACTAAAATGGTGAGTGAGAAGAGTGGATCTTCTACCAAAAAAGATCCCTTGTTTGATGGAATAAACTATGCTTTTTGGAGTCTCAGGATGAGGACTCACATCATGTCCTTAGGGTTTGACATTTGGAAATTTGTGTTAGATGGGTATATAGTTCCTCAAACTCCTCCAACAAGCAATGTATACAAGAATATTAACAAAGTGATGATCCAAGGCTATGAATGCAATCATGTGTGGTCTAGCTGAACCAGAACTTATGAAGGTCATACATTACACATCAAAAAATCAATGTGGGAGAAAATTTAGGTCATTTATGAAGGATATTCCAAGGTAAGAATAGCTAAACTCCAAACTTTTAGAAATCAGTTTGAAGGCTTAAATATGAGTGAAGAGGAATCCATTGCTGCATATTTACTCAGAGTTGATAAGGTTTTCAATACCATGAGAGGATTAGGTGAAGAAGTGAAGGAAGAAGTTGTGGTACAAAAGGTGTTAAGGTCTCTAACTCCTAAGTTTGACCCTAAGGTGTCTGCTATTGAGGAAGCTAAGGATTTTAAGGTCATGTTAATGGATGAGTTACATGACATATTGAATGCATATGAGATGAGGATTGTTGACTCTAAACCTGTCAAGAAGGAGATTTATTTCAAGACTGATATGAAGAAAAAATATAAGAAGACAAAGGATGATGGTGTTGCCCTTAAAATTGATGATGATGAGCTATTTGCAATGATTTCTAGAAGACTGAAGGTTGGCTCTGGTAAGTATAAAGGTAAACTTCCTTTTAAATGTTTCAATTGTGGTAAAGTAGGTCATTTTACTATAAAGTGCCCCCATAAGCTCAAGGATGAAAGTGATGATAAAAATGAGGGACATCATGAAAAGAAGACTCATTGGTCTAATAAAGGAAAGAATAAATTTAGGATGTTTGATAGCATGAAAAAGTCCAAAAGGAGATTCTATTAAAAAAGGGAGTGCTATTCATATGAGGAAAGTAGCTATGATAATAGTTTTGATTCAAACTCTTAATTTGAGCATGAAGAGGTAGGTGATGAGGTATTGTTCATGACAAAGGATTTTGTGAGGTATATAAGTGATGGCTCCATAATTTTTAGTGACTCCATGTAAATTTAAAATGACATTGAGATTGAACTAATGTGTGTTCAGAAAGAGCTAAAGCATGCTGAGAAAAAAATAAGAAGCTGAGATCTCAAAGGGTTGAGGAGTATGAAGAAAAGACTCATGACCTAGAGGAGAAACATTGTTCTGTGATAGAGAAGATTGATGAAATAGTAAAGAGGTTAGAAATGCATATGAGTTCCATGACTCTAAGCTTACAATCCAAAGAAGAAGAGGTGATCCTTCTTAAGGGATAGTTATCTAATGTAGTTAACAAAGCTAAGTCCTTTCAGAATTTTGAAAAGAGATCCAAAGATCTTGACGATCTTATAAGACATCAAAGGTATATAGGAAAAAAAATAGGTTTGGGAATCAAGGATGATCACAAAGGAAAAGAAGTGATGTAGGAATATAATGTTCCAGGTAAGGAGATTGAAGATCCAAACACCAAAGAAGAGAAGAAAGAGAACACATTCAAATATAATGTGAAGACAAAGTCATCGTGGAACCTAATGCATCAAGGTATGAAATAAATTTTAATGGCTATTGTTATACTTGTAATGTATTTAGACATAGGGAAAATGAATGTGGGAGGTTTGTTAGTGATGATCATCGATAGAGGGATAACATGGATGAGAAATCAAGGAATGTTACTTGTTTCAACTATCAAGATAAGAGACACATTTCCAAATATTGCCTATATGATCTACCAAGTTAGAATTGGAGAAATGAATACCTCATAGGTGAGATTGATGTTGTGTGCTTTAATTGTAATGTAACAAGGTTATACATGTACGTAGGAATTATTATGGTTCTTCAAGGTAATCTATGAGGTTTTAGAATCCTAGAGTAAAAAATAAGAGACAAGGAAGGTTGTGGGAGCCTAGAAAAAAAATGTTCTTCCTCTTAGATAAGATGGTGATGAAAATCAAGGAGATTGTCAGAGTGAAGATCAGAAGAAGGAATGAAGAGGTGAGTTTCAAGTATTAAATATGGCTTGAGACCTCTTCAAGTGTTTCTTATAGACTTCTCATGTTATATGATGTATCTAATAGGATTTTTAGAGGCATTATCATCCATATGAAGCTTGGACTGAAGGGGGAACATAAGTGATGTGAATTATGATTGTGTGGTAGTGTATTCATGAAGTCAATATATGATCATTATGTTTTTGAAGGTTGTCATTTTGTTAAGAGATGATTTAGAGACTATCATGTCATAAGTCAATCATTTGTAAGATGAATTGATTAGACCATCAGATGCAAGGAGAAATGATGCTTTCTAGGTATGTATGTGAGTTGAAATAATGATAGATGATGTGTCATTAGTTGTAAATTCATGATTGAGATGTATCATATATGTTTATACATCACAGAGCTAGTATGGAGATGGTTAAGTACTGCCAGGTTTGTGGAAGTGAACAAGATGAGCTTTTAAGTTGAGAAAAAGTGTTATAAGTCCATGTGTGAACATCAGGGTATGTAGTAGTTTCTTGAACAAGAATATGGGAATAAAATATGACTTTTAAGGTTATTCAGTTCTAGAGTGAATACTTACATCTTAAATGATGGTCCACAAAGTTAGTGCAGAGGCAAGTTATGTTATTATGCTTATTCCTTGACATGGTTTCAGTGGTGTATGGGCATGGATATATTGTTATATCATGTAAATGAAAATTTGTGATGATTTATAATAGTGCACAGGGTTGAAGGGGATCTTGAGTGCTCATTACCTCTGAGGAGATGGAACTAAGAGAGCTGCAAGACATACATACATCATGAGAAGGTACTATAGGGTTCTTTTTGCATTAAAATGATGAACAACATGACTATAAAATCCTATCAAAGTCGGGGAAGATGGTATTGATAAGGTGTCAAGAAGGAAAGTGGAATGAAAAAATGGTTTGATAAGATGTAAATTCCTAGAACATAGTTTTGAATCTTGATGGAGGTCTGTGAAAACTGTGCAAGAACATCAAGCCAAGGTATGTTTTAAGCTTATACTTGAAGTGATAGTAAAGTAACAAAATGAAGGATGTTGTGTTGCTAGTTGTATGGAGAGTCATAATGTTTTAGATAGAAACATGAGTTTAGAAGCTAGAATGTTCATTTTATTTGAAAAGAGAAGCCAAGAAGGACATGTACGAATGAATATTGCACTATATCAGGGTACTATAGATGATTAAAGCATTGATATAGTAAGCTACATTTGTATGAAGAATTCTTAGGTCATAAAGAGTTGGAATTAGTCCTAAGAATATATGTATAGGGTGTCAAGGAGACTAGTAAGGCATAGTGATAGGTGTTTACAAGCACAATTGTAGGGGGAGAAAGTAATGAGGTAAACAAGTCATAATATAATGCAAAGAAGGCTATGAACACCGAAAAGTGAAATCGGGATAGAGGTACTATTGTTGGTTCATATCCATAGCATGAGTACATGGTATGTGTTTTTGTTCTTGTGTTTACAGTTAGATAAAGATATAATGATCCCAAGGGGAGTGATAAGGAGGTGTTTGATGTTGTATGTGGGGTTTTATAGCTCTTAGAAGTTTGGTTTTTTAGTCTCAAGTGGTGGTTTAGGGCTCATAGTCCTAAATGAGCTAAGCAATTGTGAGTATGAAAAAGTTTAGTCTATTCTTGAGTATATTTAACTGATATTTTTCTATTTATGAGTCAAGATGATGTTATTACTAAAAATAATTATTATTCGCATGTGTGTATGCCATTAATGCATCTTCTCGTGGAGAGCTATAATGCTCTTATGAAATCAAAATAGAGTCAAAGAAGGAATGACATTTCGAGTGTTTTAATGAAGGTTTTGGTTGATGTTTCCAACCAAAAATTTCTCCAAATAGATTAAAGAATATGGATATCATGAGCTACAAGTATGTGATTTTTAATTAATGAAAAAAGGGGAGAAGAACTAGGTTGTTTTCCATAAATGAAAAGGGGAGATTGTTGGCATGTGTGAGTTTGATTGTTGTCATTGATGTAAAAGTACAAGATCATTAATGAAAAAGGTGTATGAGGTCTATGAGTGTTAGAGGGAGTTTTTTTATGATGATGACATGGTCAAACATGTTGTGTCATGGTTGTAAGAGTGGAAACAATGAGATTTTCTTAGTCAAGATGGCCTAACTAGGTGGCCTAATCTGCATGGGTGATAGAGCTTGATGGTTTGAGATGCATGGTGGCTTGAGGAGCATAATAGAACCATGTAGAGCATGATTGGAGTGTGATGAGACACTCATACAAGTCTTAGATTTTAGGTACATGTGTGAGCATGGTTTATAGGTACTAATCTAGACCTAGTCTAGGTTCTTAGAGGCCTAATGAGGCATGATCATCATGCACAAATATATGTGGGATTATGAGGGCATGCAAATGAGTGAGACATTTTTGTTGTCTTTGTATACTATGGAAAAAAATAGAAAATGAGATAAACAATAACTGTAAACCTCCTGAACCTTTCCAAGAAACCTCAAGTAGGTTGTGAGAGATTTTGAAGTTGTATAACTTTGTGAAATTACTGATTTGTGGGTGTTCTTGAATGACCTCCAAATGTGGGTGCAATTGCTACGAACATAGTTTCAAGAGCTTCTAATATGTAGATATTGGAATGTAATTTGATAGAGTAAGTGTGTTGTAAATACAAGAGGGTTTGATAGAGAGTAAGCTTGCATTTTATAGAGGTAGAAGTAGTTAGAAGTTGGTTGAAATGGGTTAATGCACATGATAAAAATAACATTGGAGGAGGTTGCAATAATTATGGGACATTTAGGGTAAATAAATGAATTAATTGCAGAATTTGCATCCAGAAAGGTGGCTGTACGTGTAATTAAATTGCCCCCACCTTTCTAGGATTCTATAAGTGTAGTTGAATAGGCTTGATATGTGGAGCTGACTGAGAATCTAAGTGGCAGTTGAATGAGAAGAGGATGTGAAGTATAATTAGAGTACATGTGGGGTCCAAAGTGGTTGTTGAATGTGCACACATAATTGAATAATCATTTAATTAATAAATGATAATTAACTTAACACAATGGGGTATTAGGAATTAATTTAATTAATCTAAAAGGGTATAATGTATATGATTTAATCAATTAATCAAAAATGGGTGAATATCTAGATGTATTGGGAAATGAACTTGATAAGATGGAAACATGTGTGTAATTTTAGGGTGTCTACATTTTACACTCTTTAAAGTGATATTTCTAAGTAATAGTGATTTAAATATAGTAGACACATGTAAAATGAGAAGCTATGAAGAATTTGGATTCCTAGCGAGTAGAAAGAGATGAAGCATTTGGATGCCTCAATAATTAGAATAGTAGAGGAATTCCCCTCAAGCGAGTGGATGATGTAGCAAGGTGGTGGACATTCACTTGAAAGGAAGAAGACAAGGGGTTAGAAAAAGTATGGGAAGGACTATGCTCATAGCATGAGCGTCATTTGGAGAATAAAATTAGAGCAACCTTATTTTTGTTGTTGCACAATAGAGTTATCACCATGATTACAAAATAATCAAGATGGTTAACCCAGATGTGCACAAAAAAACACACACAGAGAAAGAAAAGATAAAAAAGAAAACATACCGTAAACATTAGGGTTATAAAGGAACCAAGACGTAATAAAACTATACAAG
Source organism: Taxus wallichiana var. yunnanensis (assembly GCA_018340775.1). Taxonomy (NCBI): domain Eukaryota; kingdom Viridiplantae; phylum Streptophyta; class Pinopsida; order Cupressales; family Taxaceae; genus Taxus; species Taxus wallichiana. The sequence goes on from CM031242.1 coordinate 774,161,897, forward strand.
TGGTCTAAAAAGTAAACATCAACAATGCAACACAAATTTGAAAAAGAAGACAATCATCTATGCCCCTAATGCATGCCACAATGATGATTAAGTGGATGTAAATTCCCACAAGTGAAAATAGGATTAGATTGGAAGAGCAGAGTTAAAGAGAATCCTTATGACACTCTTATTAAATTCATTGTGTAAATGATCGAAAAGAAAGTGCCCTGTGAAGTTATATTGCGAAGGAAAAACAATTTTGTGACTTTCCCCAACAAGAATTATCATATCATGAAAAGGGAAGAAAGTGATAATTGTAAGATCGATGATCACTAGGGTAATATATACAAGTATGAAATTTATCAAGATTGTATTGAGATGTTGAAAAATTCACTTCAAGGTTTTTCCAGCTTATAGGATTTTTGTGATAAGTGAATGTTTATCCAAAAATTTTGTATTTTTTTGGTTTTTTTGAGATTTGAAAAAGTTTTAAATATAAATGAAAACAAACATGAATACAAAAAGCGGAAAAAATTCATGGATTAAATAAACTAGGAGGAAAACACAACACATGCAAGTGACAAGAAAACATGAAACAAGCATTGTAAACAAACCCAATATGAACATGAATTAACCACACCAAAGTTATATGTGAACTAATATGTGAATAAATTTCCTGCAATTAGTATACAACAAAGGTAAACAAAGTACAACAAAATAACAAAATGAAAGAAGAAAAAACATTGTCACAATGTTGACAAACTGCAACAATACAACACAACATGCAAAAATGACATATAATGACACTTCAATGTGTTCCACATTGAAGAAATAGATAGATTTGAATGCCCCCAAGTGATAGCTTAGAATGTGAGAGGATTGGATCATTACAAAGAGAAAAGTGATACTTATATACTCCAAAAGATACTCTTATCGATCCCATTAAAGTTTGATCTATATTGGATTAATATGTAAAATCCAAGTGTGCCCCAAAAAAATTATATTGCGAAAAGGGTAAATGATTTCCTCAAGCATATATATACACCATGGGAAATAAATATGTTTGTTAAAAGATGATCTGAAACAATCATGAGGAGATCCATTAAAAGGCGAATTGATGAAGTGTGTTATTTAGTTGCTGAAAGTTGGTCAAACATTGTCCGAATGTTTTAATTGTGACTGTTTTATTTTTTTGGAGTTTTAAACAATTTTATATTGTTTTTGTATTTTTGAAAAATTTTATATTGTTTTTGAAGTTTTGTGAAACATATTTGAATGTTTTTGGTATTTTACAACTTGGTAAAAGGTACAATGCTTGAAAGTAGGTGCAAATAATTAAAAGCATTCCATTCCATTGACATAAATGTAGATGATAAAATGATATGGTGTTTCACTTTTCTTGTGGCTCCACACAACTAGGAAGATGCAAGGGTTCATCACAAAGGGCCAAAAAGGACATAAAAATGAGATGAATAGTGATATGAAAGTGAAGATAATGGATGTGACAACACAAGATGTAACAATGATCCATATGAGAAAAATGTAACTCATCTCTAGTCAAGATTATTTGACTGATTCCAAGATGATTCCACTTTATAGGTTTTGACTTGACTTAGATCCATTGATGGCCTACTGATTAGAGAAATTTGGGTGAAGGAATTGTTGTCTCTCTTTATCATGAATAGCTAAATTACTTCTTGGGATTTTTGATTAAGCACTTTGATTAAGATTTCATAAAGGATTTATTGATTAACTATTTTTTAATCTTGTGAAGGACTCCTTACGTGTTTCCCCATGCCATCAGTAAAAGGAAAGGGCTCAACACCAAAGAATTTTTTTAGGTGAGTAAGGAATTTCTCTGTTCACAGTATCATACTGCCAATAAGAAGTATGGGATTATCATTGAAGGTTGTGACGCAAAAAAGGTGTATTTTTTTATAGTTTTTTATATTTTTAGATTGATTTAATTTGCATTGTGTATTTATAATGTGCTTCTAGGAAGGAACATTCTACCCGCAAGTCTCAACCTCATGCGACTAGTAAGATGCAAGCATTCAACACCATAGAATGAGATGGGAAATAAAAAAGGACAAGATAAAGATGTTTGATATTTTCTATTAAAGAGAGAGATTAATTGTAAGGAGGTGTTTTCCATCAGTAAGCTTTGAGACAAAACCATAGGTAAAAAGATCTGAAATGGTAAGAACCATAACAGGGATGAGACACATAATGCCCAATAAGAACAAGGTTAACATGTGTCGTAATAGGTGAAGAAGGTGAATATATGATAATGGTATGATTAAAATATCTACCAATAGATGGAATTCTTAACATTATTTGTACACACTTTTCCATTTTTGATTGGAAAACAATGCTTTAATATGGAGTTTTATTCTCTTTTTATGCTTTTTAAGTTTTCTAAATTTTGGTGGATGAGGATTTGAAATGGAATTGTAAAAAAGAGGTCCATATTTATTAAATTGGAATGGTCTTGAAATACAAGACTTGTACAGATGAAATCCAAGTCAAGAGGGGGAATCAAAAGATTTGATAAGTTCTGAAATACAAGACTTTGATGGAAAAATCCCTAGTCAAAGGTGAAAATATAAAGATTTGATAAGTCCTAAAACATGAGACTCGAGCGGACAAGATCCAAGTCAAAGGAGGAAATCAACCGAACCGATGGGTCCTGAAGTAATATACTTGGGTGGATAGGATCTAATTCAAAGGATGTGTGATTAGATAAGTTTTCAATGAGATCGAAAGATCTATGTGATGTTAGAAGAATATTATCGACACGAGGAATATGTTGAGATTCATATTCACCTATGAGTGAAAGAGTGTGAGGAAAGAAGTATGGATCTCTAGATGTATACCTGGGGTTCTTTGTAGGCCATATAGAGGAGATATTCAATGTTTCTCCATCTAGGTTGTGAATTTGTCGATTTGACAAAATATTTACGATTAAATATTAAAAATGTTGTATAAGGATATTCCTGGGTATACATACCTCATAGAGTGTACTCATGTAGATGTCTTGATAGGTAGGACTCATTGTTAATGAGATGCATGTAAGATTGATCATTTGAAGTGTAATGGACATAGAAGGTTGTGTTGTCACAAGTGTCCAAGCTTATTGTGGTTGTATTTCGACAACAAGACTAGAGATGTCGTGCATAAGAGCCGAATGGGAAGGATGGAATAAAGATTAATTATGATTGATGAAGGACCATCTTTTGTTATGTCAAGGGTTGAAAGAGAGTCTTGGAGAAAATTCAAGATCTTGTTAGGTGTTAGAATATTGTCTAAAACAAGTTCAATGTCTGTTTGGACTAAAGGAAGAAAATCTATAGAAGAAATAAATTGGTTTGAAGGGAGAGATACTTGACCTTCGTCATGATATCATTGAATGTCAGTATGTATAGAAGTGGGGACAAAGCTAAAATTTTCATTAGAAGTTGAAATTTATGTCTCATCAGTTATGAGAGCTTTGTCATCAAGCTCTATAGATATGGCTCCATTATCAATTAAGTCTTGGACATAATGACGAAGAGGTATACAATTATCAGTAGAATGACCATGCATGCGATGTTATTCACAATATTCATATGCAGTGATTGAAGTAAGACTGGTTTCCCCATCAGAAAAGGGTTTTGTAGGTGGATATTCAATCATGTTAGCCTTTAATAATTGTTGAAAGGCATTGGAAAGAATTTCTCTAAGAGGTGTAAATTGATGTTCAATGGTGTGTGAAGTAGTTTCATCAATACAATAAATGATGGATTTATAATCAATGTTGTTTGATTCCCCATGTTCATGAGATTTTCCCTTTATATCATCATTAGGTGGTAGGTATCCAGCCACTATGTCTCCATTGTCAATAAGGTATTGGATGTAGTTGCAAAGTTGTTTGCATTTATCTGTTTGATGACTATCTATGTAATGAAAATGATAAATCACGCATATGTGTTAGGTCTATACCAACACGACTTAGTTTAACCTTCAGGGAAGGGTTGCATGATAGGATAAGTGACTATATTAGCACTTACCAACTATTTTAAGATACTTGAAAGATATTCCCTAAAAACATATATTGTGTTTGATTTTAATGATGAGGGAGGGGAAAAGTTTCTCTTTTTGGAATTGTGACATGATGGTTTAGACTTAATCTGCTTTAATTGGTTGCTATGTAAGTTCTCGCACATTGTGATTATCCATGACACCATCATTGACATTGTTATAATTATAGTTGATGTAACTAGGTTTATCTTGAGAAGTTACAGTTTATCTTAAGTGTGTTAGGTCCTTTTGAAGAGTTTGGAAGCAAAGGTATGGTGGTTTCTTCATTATCTAGGTCTGAACTAGACTTGTTTCCTAGGACCTAGTTGGGTAAGTCCTAGTGGTGAAAGAGATGCATATATATTTGTAGACACCAAATTCGTGTCTTACGACCCCTTGTGACCCGCATCTCATCTCGCAATATAACCTCATCACCTAAACCTTACACAATTATTTATTAATTGCCTTCTAATTGATAAATCCACATCACCTTACCCGCCACCTCACTTTGCCACCTCATCATGACCTAGCCCTAACCCTAAACTAACCTAATTAAGACCCATGACTTGGTCTAGACTCACATCCATAACTAATGCCTCCTTACTCGCACCCAAAGCCGACCTTCTAGCCACTTGACCAAGCCCGCAACTGATCTCTCGGGAGAAAAGCAGGGAAGGTGGGCTATTTTACTAAAAATAGCCTACTTTTTCCTTACCGATGCCGGTTCCTACTCGACCGCCGTCTATTACGACCGCCATCGATTCCCTATAAATGGGCTCCCAAACCGAAACAACGGATGGGAATTTCATTTGGGAGATCACCAAAGGATTTCTAGATCAACAGAGAGCATTGCGCGAGGAATAGAGTCCAGATCTTCACTTGACAGAGCAGAGACGAGTAAAGAAAACCAAGAAGTCACATCTTGCATGTCCTTTGTTATAACATTTCTTATGCTTCTTGAATCTCGGTCCTCCTAAATCCGCTTTCAATCCACTACCCAACGTGCCATTGCATCTAACTGTCATTCTTTTGCTTCTAATCATCCCATTTCCTAATACCATCCAAAACCAGCCATTACAAACACCATAGCTACCAAGAAGATCCTAGAACCCACCGGTATCGGTTATCGAACCGTATCGGTTATCGAGAACTCGGCATCGGTTCCTCTGATCAAAACCAGAAAACCAGCCTTTCCCCCTACCCAGTTTAACGAAATAATTTAATTGATATTTTGCAGTCTTTTGTGTTAATTCATATTAGCAGGGGAACTGACCACCTTCGAAAGGAAGTTTTATATTTCCTGGGCCCAAGGCAGTTTCCTCATTTATTGTTTAATCAAAATCTTGTGGTCTTGTGTTCTTATTTGCAGGTAGTCCTTCCAAGACAAAAAGGAGTTCTCCGCAGTCAGCCTGATCTTTCTCTACGGTACGCGCACACCATCTCGACATTCAACAGGTATTCCTCCTAACCCTAACCTCATCTGTTTCTAAAAGGAATGAAAGGATAGAAGCAACTCTATTCCCAGAAGCCGAAACATTCCGAGCGAAACATTTTGGCACGCCCGGTGGGACCCATTTTGGGTTTCTTTCTCTTGCTTATTTTCATTTTAGGAAGCATATTTGTTGTTGCTGCTTTTGTTATATATTTAGTAAAGAATTTGTCTTGCTTTCCTAGTTTCGCATTAGTGAAAGTCATCTCTCTTGCTTCATCGAATATAATTTTCGATTTGGGTTTAAAACACGTGCATTGCATTCCTGCTTGTTGTTCTTCAATTCTAGTGAACATAGATTAAGTAACATGTCATACACGTGGGGTGATATCCATGGTATTGACAGGAAATTAACCTTAGTTTCACCGCACAAAGACATACCGAATCACTTCACAATTAACACAACAGCTCAAACATCCCCCCTTTTCCGCGGTATTCCTCCACCCGATTGAGGTAACCTTATAAGCCAAAACAAACTTGACATTTCCCCTAGGTCTTGTTGTTTAGGATTCTGACATCATCTTATGTCTAAAGGCATAAGCCCACGATAACTAAAATTAACCCTAGGATTAGTCTCTAGATTTGCGTGTGCCTCTTGCTTGTTTTCAAATTCTATTTTCTCTGTCATACTTTGTCTTCTGTGATCAATAAGTTGATAAATATACTCAACGTTGCTAAAAATCAAATTAGCAGCCTTTTATATCTTCTTATCTTAGACTTTTGACACCGGCATCGGTTAAGGGACCGACGTCGTTTGTTCTGTGACCGACACCGGTTACTAAACCGATATCGGTTACTGTCTTCATCAGCCCCTGACAAACCAGCAATTTGCCAAATTCATCATTCTGAGGTTGTTTTTGTTCTTAATAGATTGAAACTTTCCTGTGGGTTCTTGTCTATGGTTGTCATCACTCGGAAGCAAGCCGCCGCCATGGTTTCACATGCCTGCTCTGTGTCTTTGCCTGAATCACCCCCTTCACATTCTATAGGGAACCCTACGGACACCAGTGAGATCCCCCAAATTCCTGTAGGAGACAAGGACTTTGCCAAATTTCTGGATGCTAATCCCAGCGCTGTACAATACTATTTGTCTCATGCCCCCGACCGTACGCCTGATGGTCAGCTCCTTATTGGCATGCCTATTAGTATAGCTGCTCATTTAGCTCCCACTCCTCCTGATAACACTGCCTTACTTCCTGCATCTCTAGCCCCGTCTCCCAATCCGACAGCTTCAGAGGTTCATACGACCCCGATTAGCTTTCCTTTGGTTAACCTTGGACCCCACGTATCGTTACCACCAACTGCCCCTATCTCATCTCTCTTTCAGACCACTCCATTCATGACTTACTCTCTGCCACCTATTCACACGAGCTTTCCTTCTCAAGCTCCGCCTACCTTTTCATTCCCATACACGTATCCAGTAACCTCAACACCTTATATGGGACATCCCTATTCTGTGGCACCATCATCTCATCCAACCACAGATTTCATCAAACAAATGATGGACAAAATGCAAAACCTGGAGGCTTCAAGTTTCGTGAAGTCGTAGCGCCTTGACATACGAGCAAGTTTGTCGGGAGCCCATTCACCCTTCTGTCCCCCTTCATTCATATCCTCCTCAATGGGAGTTGCCAAAGTTTACTCGTTTTAACAGTAAAGAGGATCCTCAACAACACTTGCGATCATTTAGACATGCTTGTTATTTGATTGCCCATGATGACGCCTTGTTACTCCGCACCTTCCCCATGTCCTTATCAGGACCCGCCTTGGAGTGGTACAGTGCTTTAACCCAGCACTCGATCTTCTCTTTTAACCAACTAGCCCAATCTTTCTTGGATCATTTCTCCATTAACATTGCCAAGAAAGTATCTATCACTGACCTCTATGCCATCCGACAATTTGAAGACGAATCTATCGCAGATTTCGTTGGACGATGGCGAGGCCTTATCAACCAACTTACGTATGCCTTGCCTCAAACCGAACTCATCGAACTATTTACGCGGGCCTGCGCTAAGCACATCTCCCCTACCCTCCAAATTCAAACTTTCCGCACATTCGACGAGGCCTTTACCATGGCTCGGAAACTTGAAATTCGAGCCTTAGAAGAAGAGAAATTGCGGTTGCGTAACAAAAACCCCAATTTCCGAACTCCTGATTCTACCAACAAGCCAAACACCACCACTCCTCATGCGTCCACTTCTTCTAAATCAAAAGGAGCTGTCCACGCGGTAATGGTCAAATCTCAAACACCGTCCAATACTCCACCGAAAACCACTTATAAGTACAAAGCCGAGCCCATCAATTACACTCCCTTGGGAGAAACTTATGGCGTCATCCTGGAGAAATTGCTCAAAGCTGGGGCTATCACCTTGCCCCCTGTTAAACCTCACTCTGGGTTTGACTCCACCCGCGCAATACCTTCCTGGTACAAAGAAAATGACTTTTGTAACTTTCACCGTGTAAAAGGACATAGTCATGAAAACTGCAAGATGTTGAAAAACATAGTGCAGGAAATGGTTGACGCAGGGGATATAACCCTCGATAATCCTAATGCCCCTGCTAACCGAAATATGAAAATTTTCAACAAGCCATTCCCGAATCACTCGTCCAACAAGCGATGCGTGAACCAAGATATCTTAGTCGAGGAGAGTGTTCATGAGATCCATGCAGTCTTCGATTCTCAGCCAAAAGCCTCTATTGAAAATTTTTAAATCAAGCCTCTCCACCAACACAGGAGTTTGAACCTCCTTCACCACCATCAAGCCAAAGTGAAATCATTCCTTTACCCATAGAAGAGTTAACTGCCCGGACTTCTCTTCTCATCGATGAGTCTTCTTACACCACATCCCTACAAGACTGTGAGCGGATGCTATCTAATTTATCTATTTCCCAAACATCCCCTTCTACCACTCTTGCTACACAAGAGGAAGGCTCGCCACTCCTTTTGACATCCTTAGACGAGAAATCTCTTACACTAACATCACCACATTCTTTAAACGTGACAGATCCCCTCGAACACGCCCTCCTACCTATTAGTCCCTCATCGCCTAAATATTTTCAACGACCGGTTGACCTCTTAACATCTATTGATACGAAGGCCTCATCTACCTCCCCGTGTCACACCCGCAAAGTGGACTCGGAATTACAACCCACCTTTCTTCCGTACAAAAATTACAAATCACACCTGGAGACTGTCATTCCACAGAAGATAGACAGGCCCTATGGGAATGTTTGAGTACCCCTTTTTCTACTCAAATGCAAATGACTGATCCTGATGTCTCCACCATATACCCGAAGTGCTTACAGAAGCTTAAAATGCCCCTGTTCTCACCTTCACCCCCCTCACCTCTACCAAATGCCCCGTCCACTTCTATCAACTTAACCAGATCTTCCCATACGCTTGGGACCTCACCAATGCCCAGTCTAACGCACCCGCCTAAGCGACTCGATCTATCCAAAAATAAATCCGCTCCGCCACCTAGGAGACAAACTCAATCCGTGCCCCTATCACAATCAAAACCATCATCGTCATACCTACCTTCCATATTGGGACCCCATCCCTCTACCTTACATCAATATATCATACCTCCTGCGTTTTCTTCAAAACAACCTACGCCTTCCGCACCTATACAGAAATTCCAGGGTATAGCAACACCGTCACTCCGCGTATCCTGTCCACCTATCAACCCTAAACAAATTCCATCATCAAAAGATTTGTTTTCAGTCACTCCTATTTCCCCATGGTTGTTTTCTGATACCACATCATCTGCGGCCTCATCATCCAACATAGCTTCTGCGCCAAAGAAATCACGTTTAGTAAAAACCATGTATCAACACCCCTCGGCTAAACCACCACCCGTGCGAACCAATCATGCCCAAACATTACCAAAACCCGCACAATCAATACCCTCATCCTCTTCCGATTTTGACCCACTCAAAGGATCTTACGCCAAAATCCTTGCTATGTTGGTGGAGAATGCGACCATTTCCCTACCTCCACTTAGACCTTATGACCCGTCTAAGCCCCGACCTATGGGTTACGATGAGTCTAAAATCTGCGCTTATCACCGCACACCAGGACATGATGTGGAGGGATGTAAAGCTCTAAAAACCATCCTTCGCCAGTCACCTCTCCCGGATAGAAAGATTAAGAAAGACAACTTACGAAGGGAGAGACCTTTAGTTTCCATTCCCTCTCCTATACCATCTTGTCCCCGCCTCACCAAGATCTCGTCATTATTACAACCCCACCTCTTGAAGACCATGAGTTATCCCCACCATCTTCCTTCATCTCAGTCTACGAGATTAATATGATTAGTGTCGCTACTCGAGGACAGAAAAACAATGGGAAAGCAAAAGAAAACACACCTGCGGCATCTCTTTCTCCGTCAAATATCCCGATTGCACCACCACCTAAAGTGGTCATTCGTGGACCCGCCTATCCCGTCTCTAATGGCATTGCCCACCGAAATATGATTAAACAGCTTCACCAATCACCCGTAAAAATGACATTGTATGATCTCATTCAGACTTCTGAATCTCATCGACAAGCTCTCGTTGAGATCCTTCAAGGGATAGAGGTTTTACCTAATGAAACCCTACCTGTCGCCTCCATTCTAACACCCAATCATGTTGCTTCTCTCACCAAACAACCCACTGCCCCAACCACTTCTGTCTCTGTACAACAAGCTGCTGCAGTCAGTTTCTCTGAAGATGAAATTGTCGACTTTGGTACAGAAGACCCTGACCCTGCCCTTTTCATCTCCGCTTACGTCCGGGACATTCGAGTACGTCGGGTTATGATTGACGGGGGCGCTAGCCTAAACATCATCTCTTCAAAAGCTTTTCAACAAATGAATATCCCTTCTAGCTACATGTGTGCCAACCCCATCATGTTGTGGTCATTCAATGACGCTATTACCTCTACCTTAGGCACCGTGATCCTCAACATTCGGGTAGGACCACGTACTTTACCCAAACTCTTCTATGTCCTTGAGGGAGAGTTCCAATATAATATATTGCTGGGTCATCCTTGGATCCGGGCCATGGGATGCGTTCCCTCAACCTTACATAGATGCATAAAATTTGAGTACGAGGGGAAGTCTTACACCGTAAAAGCTGACCCTCCCCCCTTTAAAACCTGCAATATGTTATACCACCCTAACGATGTGCTTATACCAATCAAGACACCCATACATTCAACCCAACCATCCTCTTCAAATGTACCTCAACCATCCACCTCAACCGCGCCTACACCTTCAACTGATGAAACCACCATCGCAAAACCACTTCCTTCCCGGGCACTAACATTTCAACCTCCGACCCCTTAGTAGATGTTTTTAGCACCTTACGCTTTGGGAGTACCACCTATATAACGTTAGTTCTTTCCCTACCCGCGCAGAGTACGGACAATTACATGCACATCCCACCTACGACCATCGCGTGGGGGAGATAATCTCTTATGGACCACCCCATTGCCGCACTAACCTAACGTATGGGGGTGTTGACGCATCCTCCATTACCCCTGAACCTCCTCTTGGTGTGGTTCCTTTCCAATCCAATTTTCAATACTTGACAAATCGTCGTTTCGCCCTCACCTTCTTGACTCGCTGTGTGTGGAAAGGCTTTGGTTTTGGCCTTTACGAACAAGGCCGACATACACTCATTCCCGTGACTACCCATAAACATAATGATCGCAGTGGTCTCGGTTTTCCCGAAACACCTACACAGGAGACACCTCCTGTCAGCTGTATCCTGGAAGAAGAAGACGTCGCCCCTACCAAACCGTCATCACCCACTTTGCCATCATCACCCACACAATCTATAGATCCTGAATCCATCCCCCCTAACTTTTTTTTTTCATAAATGCTATCTTCATAGGTCCTCTCACTTATCAATGCGATAATGACGACCCATCTTCTTTGCCCCTTCTTTATCCAGACATGATCGAAGAGGATTCGCCTTTGATTAATGTTGTTGAATGCCAGGATGACGACTCCATCCTCACTTACCTTGGCGCGGATGATTCTTATATTCAACGAGCCTTACCATCTGAAACCCAAACCATGCTGAACGAATCTACCATAGAAATCAACATCCACACAGAGAAGGATCCTCACATTGTGAAGATTGGACAATCCCTTAACACATCAGAACAAGCCGCCTTTACTACCTTTCTCCATGCTCGCAACCAAGCTTTCGCATGGTCTTACGCTGACATGCCAGGAATTGATCCTACCATCGCCATCCATAACATTACCCTAAACCCCGATTCCAAACCAGTCAAACAGAAATTGAGAAAAATGCATCCACGCATTGCTCTCTTGGTCAAAGAGGAGCTCCAACGACTCCTTTCTGTTTCCTTCATCTTGCCTATTGACTATCCTCAATGGATTTCTAACATCGTACCTGTCACTAAAGCGACAGGGGGACTTCGGATATGCATAGATTTCCGGGATCTTAACCTCGCTTGCCCTAAGGATGACTTCCCCTTACCTAGCATTGACCAACTTGTTGATCTAACTGCAGGTCATGAGATGCTCTCTCTCATGGATGGCTTTTCAGGATACAACCAAATTTTGGTTGCCCCTGCCGATCAACACAAAACTACCTTCATAACTCCTTGGGGAACCTTCTGTTATCGTGTCATGCCATTTGGCCTTAAGAATGCTGGTGCTACCTATCAGCGGGCTATGACCTACATTTTTCATGACATTATGCACACTATCCTTGAAGACTATGTCGACGATCTTCTCGGCAAGTCTAAACATCGTAGTGAACATCTCGATGTTTTAACCATTATTTTTGATCTTTGTTACAACAATATTCTGTCCGCCTTCAACCGAAGAAATGTGTCTTTGGTGTTCTTTTAGGAAAACTTCTTGGCTTTATCGTCTCTTTGCATGGCATTGAGGTCGATCCATCTAAAGTCAAAGCTATCCTAGAAATGCCCCCACCCAAAAATCTCAAAAAATTGCGTAGTTTACAAGGTAAGCTTCAATCTATCCGACGTTTCATCTCCCAACTCTCGGATCGGTGTCAACCTTTCCATCACCTCCTTAAAAAGGATATTGCATTCCTATGGAGCGAAGAATGTCACCAAGCCTTCGAAGCTCTCAAATCTTATCTCTTGCAGCCCACCCGTGCTTATCCCACCCCAAGACGACCGCCCTTTCTACCTTTACCTTTCCGCCACCGACCATGCTAGTAGGAGCCATGCTTGCACATCGTGACTCTGAGAATCGCGAACAAGCCGTTTATTATATAAGTCGTACTTTGGTGGACTATGAGACTAGGTACACACATGTAGAAAAATTGTGCCTTGCCCTATCATTCGTGGCCACCAAACTCCGACACTACCTTCTAAATCACAAGACTTTCGTCATCACCAATACAGACCCCATCCATTACATGTATGCCAAACCTCATCTGAACCAACGCATTGCTAGATGGCTCATGCTTCTCGCTGACCTCGACCTTGAGTTTGTCCACCAGAAATCAATCAAAGGACAAACCATCGCAGACCAACTTGCGGAAGCTCCTTTACCTGGGGAACAATTTACCAATTTCACATTTCTCGATGAACTCATCGCTACTCTTTCCCTCACGGAGGAGTCGTACCCAATGACCCTCTTCTTCGATGGATCTAAATGCCAGCGCGGCGGAGGAGCTGGCGTTGTTCTCATTCCTCTCAACGCTGAACCTATGCCTCTTTCATTCCGACTTGATTTCCCTTGCACTAATAATACAGCGGAATACGAGGCCCTTGTTCTGGGTCTCCAAGTTACGTTACACTTAGGTATCAAATCTATCAACATTTTTGGCGACTCTCAATTGGTAGTCAATCAAGTTATGGGCGTCTACCAATGCAAAAACGAGGAACTTCAAAAATACAAACACTACGTGGATTCACTTCTAGCCTTATTTACCCACTATTCTATACAAACCATTCCCCGCTCCACTAACAAATTTGCGGATACTATGGCTTGCTTAGCCTCGCAAATTCCCACCGCGCCAACTGACTCTGAATTATTCGTCGTGGTCCAACAAATTTTTGCCCCATCCTATTCAACCCCGGTAGTTTGTATGATAAATACTGTGTCTACTAGTTCGCAGGATACCTGGTACTACCAATTTCACGACTACCTTACAATCTCTGTCCTCCCACCTGACCTTACTAGTAATGGCAAACGTGCTTTTCTTAAAAGTGTTTCGCGTTATGTTGTCATGGGGGGACTCCTCTATAAACGTGGCTTTGATGGCATCCTCCTTCGCTGTCTAACTGGCGCGGAGGCCACTCATACCATCCAACAGGTCCATGATGGTATTTGTGGTGGACATTTTAGCGGCCTTGCCGTGGCCAAATGAATCCTTCGCCTTGGTTATTATTGGCCTACTACTCAATAACGATCGCTACGAATATGTTGAGCGTTGTGTTATGTGTCAAAGAACATGCCAACCTTCAACATACTCCTAGCCACCCGCTCCAGGTCGCTCGAGATCTTTGGCCCTTCTCACAATGGGGTTTAGACCTTATTGGTGAGATTCACCCAACCTCTTCACAACGTCACCGTTGGATAATCACAGCGACCGAATATTACACAAAATGGGTGGAGGCTATTCCACTCATTTCAATCAAAAAAGAAAAAATTGTCGAGTTCATTAACCACCACATTATCTGTCGTTTTGGTGTTCCTCATCGCCTGATAACAGATAATGGAAAATCTTTCAAAAACAAGTTGTTGCAAGACCTTTGTGACAACTTTGGTATCAAACTTAGTTTCTCATCACCTTACTATCCACAAGCCAATGGGCAAGCCGAGTCCTCTAATAAAACACTAACCAAAATCCTCATGAAAGTTGTCAATGAATCCGGAAGAAATTGGCACGATCACATTCCCTTTGCCCTTTGGGCTTATCGTACTAGCATTCGTACCTCTACTAATGCCACACCTTTTTCTTTGGTATACGGTACCGAGGCTGTTTTGCCTCTCGAAATACAAATACCCTCCCTTAGAATATCTCTTCAGGATATTCTCACCAACGATGATTTCCGCCAAGAGCGGTTAGCCCAATTGGAGCTTCTTGACGAACGCCGTCTTACAGCTCTTGATCACCTTCAAATCTATCAAAAACGCATTAAACGTGCTTATGATAAGCGACTTCATGAGCGTACCTTTAAGGTTGGTGATCTTGTTCTCAAAGAGAATCAACATGTAACCAAACTAGAAAAGAGCAAACGTGGAAAATTTGCTCCCAATTGGATTGGGCCTTATATAATCACTCATACCTATGGATCTGGTACTTATCGTTTAGCTTCGCTTAATGGTAAACCTGAGCCTGAACCCCTTAATGCCTTGCATCTTCGACCATTCTACTGTTGAAATTAGTGTTATATCACTTCTTATCTACCTGCCGCTCATCCCTTGAGCTCACTTACCACTACATACACTCTGTTTCCTACACTTCATAATAACAATCAAGCTCACATAGTTTGATCCTCACCTCCCCTTGATGATGCCTTCCCCTTTTTAGTCTAGTCCATGACTTCAAAGTATTAAAATAAGCCGTATTCTTATGGGATTTTCTTGAGTCAAACTTCCTACTAAACTAGATGCTTCACGCCAAATGAACATCTAGTCATCTAAATTAAATATAGACTGCTCCCTCGAAGGACAAATATATGCTTTGAACTATTGCTTTATTATATATAGATCGCTCCCCGAAGGACAGCTATGCATTACAATCATATCTGCTACTATAAATAGACTGCTCCCTCGAAGGACAGCTATACACAGTCAGCCTTTATCAGAAGCTTCTCGCATTGATCAGCTTCGTGAAGACCTCAAGAATAATACAATCAATATCCCTTGTAGACTTCCCGCATCGATCAGTCTACATTCAATAAAAGAAAAGCCTCATTCAAAAGGACTTTTGAGTCATGGACTTGTCTATTTAGGGTAGGTTCTCTTTCGTCAGAACACTCACTTTGTAATAAGTTCTCCGTACCTCAGCTATATCATCCACCTCACCTCACCATTTGTTTCAACTCAAGGGACGTAATGTACGCTCGATATATTGTGATCACACAACTCTTTTCACCTATTGACTTCTCGTCTATGCACGGTACCTAGGGCTCCAAGCTCGTTCTACGTGGTGTGGTTTGTTTAGCTCTCTTCATCTACGGAGCACTCTTTCTGCTTTGCCTCGCATCTAGGATTGTGTGTTGACCTTAATCGGACCCATTCCCTACTATTTGGGTAGGCTAACTTTCGCTTCCCTCATACCTTTTACAGCATCACCAATTCATTACCAACACCATCCACCTTACCTTTACTAATCTTAATATTTTTACCAACCAACCAATTACCTAAACCATACCAAATTGCCTGAATTCGCCTCTCCCTGATCCTAAGGGAGAACTACATCGGTCTGAGGCCCCTCCTTGCTTTGTGCAATGGGCTATGTAGGCAGCACTTCGGAGACATGGGGTCTCCCAAGGTTAGCTCGACCATCCCCTACCATAACCTATCATGTGTGGTAAATATAAATATTTTTGTGTATTTCTATTTAATCACATTCCTCTTTATCCTTTTTCAAAACACCGAAAATCAAAACACAAACATTCTTATTTTTATCGTAACTCAAATCAACATACATATTCAGCTTTATTTAGATGTTAAACAAATACATCTTCTCTATCATCGACACGCAGGTCGGCATCCTTATTTATTCTTATACCTTGCTAACATTTACTCAGACCCTCACACCTCATCCCGAACTAGGTGATGATCGTGATCGTCGACCCCTCTCGCCGGGCCTCTCTGTCCTCAAAGGTACCACGGCTATTGGTACCGCCCACTATCAACTCTCTCCGCCAATACAATAGCTCCACCTCACTCAATCAAGCCTCTAATCTCAACTCTCCACGTCAGACAAGTCAATTTGGTTTGCAAATAATAAAAGTGACAATGACAAGCCGTATTTTTCTTTTTATAGGTTTTTCGCCTTTCACCGATATCGGTTTCATTTTTGCCCTAAGGAACCGGTATCGGTCCCTTAACCGATATCGGTCATTCAGAATCGACATCGGTTCTCTACCCAACTTCCACCCCATTCTTTGCCCTTATTTACCATTTGCCCCTTTTTAACCACATATCGCCTATATCCACCTTTGCTGAACACCATTTGTTCACTTGTCCGGCCTGACCTAAGGCCTCAACCTACCTATTCGGCCCGACCTAAGGCCTCAACTTACCTATTTGGCCTGACCTAAGGCCTCAACCTACCTATTTGGCCCGACCCAAGGCCTCGCCCTACCCATTTGGCCCGACCCAAGGCCTCAACCTACCTATTTAGCCTGACCCAAGGCCTCGCCCTACCCATTTGGCCCGACCCAAGGCCTCAACCTACCTATTCGGCCCGACCCAAGGCCTCGCCCTACCAATTTGGCCCGACCCAAGGCCTCAACCTACCCATTTGGCCCGACCCAAGGCCTCAACCTACCTATTCGGCCCGACCCAAGGCCTCGCCCTACCCATTTGGCCCGACCCAAGGCCTCAACCTACCTATTCGGCCCGACCCAAGGCCTCGCCCTAACCATTTGGCCCGACCCAAGGCCTCAACCTACCTATTTGGCCCGACCCAAGGCCTCGCCCTAACAATTTGGCCCGACCCACGGCCTCACCCTACCCATCCGGCCCGACCCAAGGCCGCACCCCAACTTGGCCCGACCCACGGCCGTATCACTCCAATACCTTACCCAAAATCAAAACCATCCACTTTTATCCACCCATCCTGTAGTTTTTTGTTCAATCGAGCTCACCTGTTCGTGTTTTAGCATGATTAGGGTCCTTGACTTGATCTGTCGACCAACTTTGCCTAGACCTAGACCGTGACGTTTATCTCAACCAAACCAACCATTTGGTACTGCCGAACATGCCTAAACGTTCCTGTACCTTACCTGTTATATACCCTGGAGCTACTTCCTATGCCTTGGATACCAGGATTATATCACCCTTGTTTGGATAAACTATCGACCTTTGCCTATGCACTGCTGGTTTGCTCGTCAAATCATGTACCCTAGTCGTACTATTGTATTTTAACATGCGTCTGCTTCCTTGGACCTACCCCACCACCTTACCATCCTCTCTACAACATTCACCCTTTATCAACCCTATCCCTGATTTCCCGTTCACTCAATCTATGATAGATTTGAGGGGGATTACCTATATCCTTAACAGGAGAAACCACTTCATATTATTGTCCGCGCAGCTTTACAAAACAAGCTACACGACAATAAGGGGCTAATGTAGACACCAAATTCGTGTCTTACGACCCCTTGTGACCCGCATCTCATCTCGCAATATAACCTCATCACCTAAACCTTACACAATTATTTATTAATTGCCTTCTAATTGATAAATCCACATCACCTTACCCGCCACCTCACTTTGCCACCTCATCATGACCTAGCCCTAACCCTAAACTAACCTAATTAAGACCCATGACTTGGTCTAGACTCACATCCATAACTAATGCCTCCTTACTCACACCCAAAGCCGACCTTCTAGCCACTTGACCAAGCCCGCAACTGATCTCTTGGGAGAAAAGCAGGGAAGGTGGGCTATTTTACTAAAAATAGCCTACTTTTTCCTTACCGATGCCGGTTCCTACTCGACCGCCATCGGTTACGCAACCGCCATCGATTCCCTGTAAATGGGCTCCCCAAACCAAAACAACGGATGGGAATTTCATTTGGGAGATCAGTCAAAGGATTTCTGGATCAACAGAGAGCATTGCGAGCGAGGAACAGAGTCCAGATCTTCACTTGACAGAGCAGAGACGAGTAAAGAAAACCAGTAAGTCACATCTTGCATGTCCTTTGTTATAACATTTCTTATGCTTCTTGAATCTCAGTCCTCCTAAATCCGTTTCTGAATCCACTACCCAACGTGCCATTGCATCTAACTGTCATTCTTTTGCTTCTAATCATCCCATTTCCTAATACCATCCAAAAACCAGCCATTACAAACACCATAGCTACCAAGAAGATCCTAGAACCCACCGGTATCGGTTATCGATGCAACGGCATCGGTTATCGAATCGCATCGGTTCCTCTGATCAAAACCAGAAAACCAGCCTTTCCCCCTACCCAGTTTAACGAAATAATTTAATTGATATTTTGCAGTCTTTTGTGTTAATTCATATTAGCAGGGGAACTGACCACCTTCGAAAGGAAGTTTTATATTTCCTGGGCCCAAGGCAGTTTCCTCATTTATTGTTTAATCAAAATCTTGTGGTCTTGTGTTCTTATTTGCAGGTAGTCCTTCCAAGACAAAAAGGAGTTCTCCGCATCACCCGATCTTTCTACGGTACGCGCACACCATCTCGACATTCAACAGTATTCCTCCTAACCCTAACCTCATCTGCTTCTAAAAGGAATGAAAGGATAGAAGCAACTCTATTCCCGGAAGCCGGAACATTCCGAGTGAAACAATATTTATGATTAGGTAAGAATTAGATAAGTTAAGATAGGTTTTCATGGTGTTGCAAGAAACATTTTAGATTCCTATGATGAAGGTTTTGTAAGTTATGGGGTTTTTGGTCATATCGAGCTCAAGAGAGTGCATTTTCCATCTCAAAGTGAGAGAAATATTATTGGTTGGAACATGTGATGTTTACATGGGACTCGATCCTTTTAGGGATGTTGAGTTATGGAGTTAAGAAGATCTCAGAGTTAGAATGAGATCAAATGAGGTCCTAACATTTATGAATGATTGCTAAGAAGGTAAGTTGCTTTTATGAGTTTGAAACCCTAATTCTTTAGTGACAGGGGAAAATATTATTTGTGTGTGCCTTGAATTCATTGAATCATCAAATTTTATGATTTTAGGATGGATAGGACTCACCCAAATTTCAAATGGAAGTGGTTTGAGATCATGACGGTATGTGGATCCCATCTAGATTTACATGTTTTTGAGAAAGAAGGTTTTACTCTCAAGTTTTCCATTAGACCCTATGAATAAATTGGTGTTATGAGTTGTATGGGATCCATGATAATTTTTTTGAGTGATTTTAGAGCTTGGTGAGGCCATTTGATGACCTAAAAACGTCAAAATAGGTTGGCGAGTTTTTTGGGCTAAAAGGAAAAATTTACCAGTCATGGAGAATGGAAGTTCTTGAGAACTTATGGACTTTATTCTGAAGTTTTATGGACTTGAGGTGTTTTAAACATAACATGTGATATGTTTTAGATGATGGTTTATATATAGAAGTGAGATGAGGTGGAATAGTTGAGGTCACAAGTTGACCTATTTTGACTGGTTCAGGACAACACTACTTTGGTATGAAGATTAGTCTCAAGAAAAAAATATTGGCTTATTTGATGATGTATATCCATTGGAGAGTGAAGAGGGATGAAATTTTATCATATTAAATTAATTTATATAGCATGGAAGTGTTAAAAAGGGTGCAAGAAGGTCCCGCTTCAAAACTTGGTTTTGGGTAGTTCAAGTTGTTGAATAGGAGAAGTTGTTCTATTGGCTTTATTAGTTTATCATGATATCTAACATGATTGTAAATGTTATTTATGTCAAGTGGATTTCAAATGATGGTTACACTCCATGGTTGATGAGTTTTGTGAATTCTATGTCTTCATCTTTGAAGATTGGTCAGCTGAAGGTGCCTAAAATGAGTAGAAATCAGTCCTAATTGATGGTGTCATGAATTATATGGATGTTATGGATGACCATGAGATTGTGAAGGATGATTATAGGATGTTTTTGAGTTTTTTTAAGCCTTTTGAGGCATTAAAAATTTGGATGAAACCTTTGGAGGTCATGGAGTGCTCGGTGAAGGAGAAACTAGCCTTTTAGACCTAGTTTCATTGTGGTTGTCTTGGTGCATTATCGACCCATATAGGTCCTTGTTATGATTTTATCTGAAGTTTTAGGAATAGGTTTAAGATGTTTAGATGAAGATTCATGTATTTAATTATATGTATTTGTCCATTTTAACAGAGAGAGAGAGAGAGAGAGAGAGAGATGATCTATTCCACCATTGTGTCATGGAAATTATTAATAGAGCTTGAAATTTATAGGTTTGGTTGTTTTTCCATTCGTGATGAAATAAATTCCATTGTGATAGGTTTTTTCTTCTTGTCTTATTAGTGAAATTCCTCTTTGATCTGGTTTCTGTTTTGATGGGAAATTGAGCTTTGTTCTTCGTGGAGCCGGAAGTGAAATTTCTTTTCTCTGAGAATTCAATACTACAAATGGGAGGTTTGAAGGTGATTTTTAATGGTTTTTGATAGAGGAATGAATATAAAAATATGGTTCATTGTTTTGTGTAGTGGTTTGCAAGATCTCTTCGATTCTTCGTTCTATGTCAATGGAGTTTTTAGGCTTTCTTCTTCTCTGTTCTTCGTCTTTTCTTCTCAGTTTGATGAAATATTATTCTGAGACCTATATTCCATCATGGAGTGGAGGATAATGTGCTGTGATGATTTTGGTTCAAGGTTCAACAATGGTGGAGGGGTGATAGGAAGTTGCAGAGGAGTTTGCAGAGCAAGCTGTGCACGGAAGGTTAGATGTTAGATGTTAGAAGCAGGAGGGATTTTTAAAATTTGAAAATTTTCAAAGGCATGGAGAGAGTGAATTTTCATGTCCCTAACATACATCACCTAAAAGGGACATGAGGGACACAAATTTCATAGTGCACCTCAGCTTGACATGTGGCGGAGATCTAACGGCAGGGGATTAAAGCTAAAAAATAACTTTAAAGCACTGGAAGGGATGAGAAGCAGTCGCATGAGGAACCTTGAGGAATCATGAGGGATGGGTGAATTTTTTCATCCTTTATTTCCATCACCTCAAAGGGACATGAAGGAAATTAGTTTACATGGTGTGCTTTAGGAGATGACATGTGCAGAAATCGAGGTTGACTCGACAATCGTGGAGGTTACACGAGGGTCCGTGAGGGCTTATGGGGGTAGGATAATTTTACTGACCTTGATGTCCCTAAACTTGAGGGATGTAAGGGACACAAAATTGTGCTAGGATCTTGGAGCTAACACGTGTCCTCATCAAAATTTGACTAACTCCCAAACTTGTTCCAAGAGGGAAACTTGAAATGGTGATAACTTGAGCTCTTGATGGATGATTTTGATGAAATTTTATATGATATTGACTAGAAATGGAATTATAAATCCAACAAAGGGAGGTATCAGTTCTTGATTCCTCCATTTGATCTTTGAAAAATTGTATTTATGATCTGGTACTCTACTTGTGTGAGAAACATTGTTTGCAGACCCATTGTACCAAAGTGTTGTGAAAAAAATAATTTCACCATATTTTAGGGCTTGTAATTACCTTTTAAATGATGTTTTTTTCTCTTAACTCCATTTGAAGCTCCTAAAATCACCTTCAGAAGCTCAACAACTGTTTTGGCTTGTGCAATGCCTAGGCCTGTGAACCCTGATTTTAGTGAAACTATCCCAACTTCTCTGGATCCTTTCAATCTTCCTAAATCAATTCCATGATGTTCTTAGGCCTTTGATTCACCTCCTTTTCTGGTTTAGATTTTCTATTCCACTCCATGGGGTTTCTCCTGTCCTAGAAGGGCTAGTGATAGCCCTTCCCACAACTGCCTCGAAGTTTGCATTTTTCAATGAACTCCTAAAATCACCTAGGGGTTTTGAATTGACTTTCCTAAATCACCTAGGGGAATGAGTTAACATCAATTGAGAGGTTACTAGACTGATTAGGCAGACCTAGGGTATCTCAGAAGGATAGAACATGAAAATTTTGGTACATGGGTATCGTTGTCATGCTAGAAAATTGCCAATTTCCTCATTACAGATTTGAATAACAACACATTCAAACCAACTATGGTTTTTAGAAGGGAAGGAAATACCATGCTATACCACTTATCGATCCACTACGAGAGGGTGGCTAGCCCTTGGTTCCTCCATAAGAAATAAAACAAGTTTTGGATCCACACTTATACCTCTCATGCCCACAACCACTTATTGATCTACTAGGACTAGCTTCCTCCCCTTGGTTACACCAAAACAAGACCTAAATAGGGAACATATTCCTCACTTCAAATTCTACTTATCCCTCCAGTGATAAGTCACATTCCCTAACACACAACACCACTTGAATTTTGATAATATAGTTATTCAAGATTAAACACAACACTTAGTCAACAAAATTAGTACATACCCAAGTGGGTAACCAAAATCACAATTTCAAAATTAGGCAAGAGATAGAATGAACATAACATATAGATAAAAAAATTCGGGTGAGGCATACCTATTTGTTATTTTTCATAGAATCCTTCAAGCATGCTCTCCAAGAAATCGAAAAATCCCTCCAAGAAATCATCAAAGCTACAACACCTTCATAAGACCAAGTGAGGTCCCTAAAACAAAGACAAAAAATCATATTTATAGGAAAAACTAAAAGTGGAGGATCCTTTTATCCAAATAACTCTCCTAGTTATTTGGATAACTTGTATACATCTTCTGGCTTTGAGCTCTTCATTGCAAGGTTATGCATGCTCAAGTTCACTTGGCACATTCCCTTGGTTACATTTCCCCGTGTACTTCCCCTTCTCCCCTTTCATTTTCCTTTTCCTCTTTGTTCCACTCCTCCCTTGCATGCATCCCCTATGCATCCAAATTATTCCTAGAAGCTATCACCCTACATGCATGCCTTGCACTTGCTTCAATTAGCCAAATCCCTTGCCATCTTGTGTGCCCCGCACATCATCTTGTAATAGTTGTGCCTTGACCATGCATTCTCCACTCAATAGTTTTCCTTATTTCCTCATGCGTGTGTGCCTTCCTTCGTGTTATTCCCATGCCTCATTCTTCCACACACATATATTTGCGCCCTCCTTTACACTCTTATGCGCAAGGTTATCCTCTGACATGTTTGAGTGTGCCACACACAACTAGTCAAAGTGTGCCAACAGGGCACCAAATCCTTGCAACAAATTAATGAGTAACACATGGTAGAAACAACAAAACATTTGCATAGTTGGCCATCCTTTTAGCCAATCCATGTGCACCACATATCATGCATGCACAAAATACTCTAAAAATCTTTTTGACAACTATATCTCTTTCTATAGAGCTCTGATTAGCGTGCGCCTAGGCTCAATCAATAGCTGCTAACATGGGCTATAATGCTAAACATTCAAATTCAAATTCTTGGTGGATCTAGTAGGTGAGAAATGGGAAAATGTCTTTATAGGAATTAATGAGCAGATATGATTTCTTCAACCACCTGATTTGATATGATCTGCCCTCTTTCCTTCTCCAACATGCCAAACAGACTTGGGGAAATGTATTTGATAGATTTGTAGGTAGATTTATAGGCATTAAATGCTTCTTGTTGGTGGTTGTATTTCAAATTTGGGTTTTCCCTCATTCTTCTCTTCTTCTTCCATGGATTCATCTATAAATGTAAGAGTTGGTCTCATTATTAATGCTGGACACTTTGGATCCTTACGCACTTTTCTAAGGACTTCATATTTTCTATAATTTGAGTTGCAAATCTCTAGATCTAACTCTTGCATGTGGATATCAGCCTCCTTTGCCATTGTAATAGATCTCAGCATTTTTGAAAGTAATAGAAGCATCATTTTATGACTATTCTCTATCATAATGTGTTTGCATTCCTTCTTTGTGCCTTTTTCTTTGCATTGCATGCTTGTTGTGCTATTCTATGTCCCTTACATCTCCTTATTTAGTTGTGTTCCATGAAACTGATATGGTAAATACGTTTTAAGTTGTGCTACATGTGCCTAGCCTTCTTTCATGCATTTCCCTTCATTTTCACTTAGAATGGATAATGTTCATCCCTCTTTTTGGTGCTATCACCTTTTATTGTAGCTTTCCTTTCATGTTATCCTTCTATCCCTAGTCACTTGGCATTGTTAGTTTAGTTTTACCTTTTAGCACTAGGATTAGCAATAATGAGAATTAGATAGAGGAACTGGCCTTTTCTCGGAGATCCATCCCAAGTGCACAAGGTCCAACACTGGGGGACGGTTCCATTGTTGTCAAAAATTACTTAGTTATTCCCGATCTAAGATACATGTGCAAGTTTGATGACCAACAATTTCTAGCACGCCTAGTGGGACCATCACTCAACACTTAAATTTTATATTGCTAAGTTCTAATGTGTGGACTTAGTATTTTAGCCTTTAGAGGCTCACTTCAACACATCTGGTGGCTCCCAAAATTTGTAGAACTCTATTTTAGTATCCACGAGCACCTTTCATGAGAAGAGTGCATACAAGGAGAAGTGCAACAACTGAAGATTATTTCAAGTACCTCCAGCTATCCCCGAGAAGAGTTTGTTCTAGAAAGCCCATATGTGCATATCCATCTTCAATGCACCATTCCCATTCAAATCCTCTCACAAAAGACAACCAACACACCCTACAATGGCACATCAGCCACCTCCTCCACTAAAGACCTTTACTAACTTCACCGGAGGAATTCCCTGGTTTTGGCCATGCAACATGATATGCCAAATGACGCACTCAAAATTATTCCATACTTTACTAGTGAGAATCAAGTCACCCCTTAGGAGCATATCCAGGATGTAGAAAACATATGTTCACTTTATTTGATCACACATGAAGATGTAGCATCAAAGTGCTACTTGCAGCCTCTCTTTCAAAGGAAAAGCACTTCAATGGTACGATGCTTAAGACTTGGATCTATTTCCACCTAAAATGAGATGGGAGCAACTCTTTGCAATTAATTTTAAGATAAGTTAGATAACCTATCTCTGGTGGAGCAACCGACAACAAGAAGAAGGACATCTAATGAGAAAATGACTAATTTTAACATCGATTTAAGAAGATTTGTGACAAAATACCTCTTGTGGTAAGACCTACAACCCTCGCATTCTTTTCTCAGTATTATCTAAAGGTACTTGAACAACGATATATCAATCATGATTCAATCCATGGGAGGTAGGACTTTACCAGATGCTTATAATATTGCAGTAAGGGTAGGAAATAGTCTTATTCAAGTGGGAAAGATAGCTTCTAGACTGCCTATGCCCTTGTTCCCAAAAATGTCACAAGTGCCCTAGTATTCGCTGCCCATGTTCATGTCCCTAAGAGAAGCATGTATTCGCCATTACATAAACCTCACACTCTCCAAATAAGAACAAAAAAAGATGAAGAATTGAAGACCCTAATTGGAAATTTATGAAACAAGGTCATATCATTAGAGAAACAACATGAACATGCCTATATAGGCGCTTCTAATCGTGCACATAGCCAAAGCAGCCTTGGTAGAATCAATATGGAAACCAAAGGTATGTGCCCAACCAAAGAGAATAATAGATGACATGCTAGTGCACATCTTCCTTGAAAGTTGTTCCTCTCACGTCCTCTCTTCCAACACATAGTGCAAGTCGTGTGCTTGTTCTAGTTCGTAAAAATTTGACGCAAGAGTCGAATGGTACTTACCTTGCAACATGCCTCATAGTCAGTATCACCGTGCTAATGATGCACATGAGTAAGCCTACATGATCTAGAATAATTCAACCTATGAGCCTTAAACAATTTACCATGAATAAGATAACCAAGGAATGTCGAAGCTCCTCTAGAGGAAAATTTGATTTTATTTGGCATTGAGGACTTCGTAATAAACCAAGTCAGAGGATACAAGCGGACCATGTGCCTAGGTTGTAGACTATAGACACATATAATTACGCCCAAGAAATTTAAATACTTAAATTGCGCTAATTATCTCCTTTCCTGCGAATAGACGACATATCATCAAAAGCACTCATATTCCCTCTTATTGTTGTCAATTAATTACAATATGCTAATTGATTAAGTTGCCTATCCAGCTAACAGCCCAATTAATGACCTTCCGTTAATTATCACTTCCTCTATCTTGATTAATTAATTAGTCTTCCCCTTCATTTAAACTAGTAAATTGATATTAAATTGGTTTAATCCCTTTCTAATAGCTTGAATTACACTAATATTATTTTAAATGGATTCTATAATCTTACACCTACCTATTAATTAATCACCTTTGATTAATTAAAATACCCCCAACTCCCATGACTTTCTAAACATGTATTAAACCCTTCTAAAGTAAGGTTACCTTTAATAAAGTAACCTTATCCATTCCTAATCATGTTTTACCTTTATCCCACATTCATGAGGATGTGTTGAATCCTTTATCCTTTGGGCTATATAAAGAGCCCTCCACCTAACTTTTTACTTACACCTAAACTCCTTAAGAGAGCAAATGCAAAGCATATAGCAAAAAGACTAAGAGCTTGCACCTTGTTTTCTTAAGAGTTCATCATCTTGAAGAGTTTAAGCCTCTTTCTTAAAGTGCTTTGGTCATATGGGAGGTGTTAAAAGGGTCTTGTAGCCCAACTTTGATTAGCCCCCATTCCTAGGTTCTTGGAACATTAAGGACAACTATTTTTGATAGCCATGGAACCTACCTAGGTTCTTTCATTTGCATGTTGTTAAAGAATAGAGGTTATTTAGATACTTAACATTGTTGATTTCATAGTTTTATTGATAAATGTTAGCATCTAACCCTTGATTAATTCTTATCATGATGGTGCTTAGAATGTTTGTTTAATTCTTGCTAATCAAGACTATTTAGGTGTTAGTCTTCCATTCATATTTAGCATTAGTTAGAAACAAACACTTGCACACATTTGGCACGCCCGGTGGGACACTTAGTCCCATGGCATTTTAGTTTAAATTTCATTATTTTGGCTAACTTTTGATATGCACATGTAGTAATTAATTTCCATTTTTTGGAGTTTTTTCTCATTTAATATGTGTTACTTCATGTTTATAGCCTTAATTTTAATGGGTCATTGCCATTTTTGAACTAACTTGTCAAAATTTAGAGTATTGTGAAGTTTTTACGTCCTCTTCCATACTATGGTTGCAGGTTTAACACAAGCACAATTTTAGGAGTGCATATGTGATTTTCAGGGTGCAAGCATAATTTTAGGGGCACACACATCTCTCTAGTGGCGCAGCGTGCTATCAAACTCTGTCACTCTATCGATGGACCCCTGGCATAGGCACACTAACACTGGCACATCCACCCTAACCCATGCATAGGTGCACTAAGCCGGCACACACATAGTTTCGTACTATACCTTCGTTGTAGTCAGAAAATTGTCAGAATGGTGCACACGCCCTAACCAACGCGCACGTGTGATTTTCATGGCGTAGGTATATTTTTCTGGTAATACGGTTATTCTGTCTATTTTCTTAGAGTAGCGTGTATGTTGTTTTCATGGTGCACACACCTCTCGGTGGCATAGGCATTTAATTGATTTAAAAATCCACAGTAGTACAGTGCTATTTTAGGGTGTAATCTTTGTTTTAGGGGTGCACACATCTCTCGGGTGGCACAGGTATACTTGTGCCGCCAACAACTTTTGGTGGCGCATACGCCCTAACTTGTGTGCATACACAGAAAAAGGGGCATAGACATCCTTTTGCTTTTTTTGGATTTAAAGGGTTGATGTGCTAACTTTTTTGTAAGTTTCTCTAATCACATATCTGTCTTTGCAGGCTGTTTTTACATGTTGGTATTTGATTAGATAGTATTTTACATTATTTACTAACGGGATTGAGATCACATATGCTCTTCCCTCACGTCCCTTGGGGTGACCTTGGGAATCATAAATGATTCTTAAGACCTTTTTCGCTTTAAGATTGTTAAGGGTATTTTAGTTAGAATTGGTCAATTTGGCATTTGTTGAAATTAAAGTATTGTTCCATTTGGTTATCTTTTGAGATTTGTGATGACATCACGTATGCTCTTCTCTTGTGTCCTTGGATGATCTAGAGAATTAGAAATGGTGCCTTCTCTTTTGATGGACAATTACTAATCATCGTCATTCAGGACCAAAACACTTGTCAAAGAACGAAGGAAATGAAACAAAAGTCAAAAAACTTCTAATACACGTGTTCTTGTAGGTTGCCAAACATTGTTCAAGCAAACCACATCTAAATTAAAAAGATAAAAAGAACAACATATTCAAAACACTATATTACAGGTTTCAGAAAAGGGTACGTCCCTCTCCGCTTAATTGGAACATAACCTCTTTGGCATAACACCTTAAGCTACAACAATGGGAGTGGTTCCAGGAACCCCAAAGTAGTCCATGCAAGAGGGAACCTTGTAGATGAAATGGGAAGTGCTCCGCACTACCTACTTGACTAGTGATTCATTTGTGAGATAGTGTTACAGGTTGTCCGTTGTGGTGACCCTAGTGTTAGTACATGTAGACGCACTAGTTGCCTATTGTTCTTGAAGGGGGTAAAGTAAAGCCAAGATACTCCAAACTAGTCGGTGTGACTTTTGGGTAAATCATGCTCGATCGTGGCAACTTTGTAACACCTAGGGTTAGAAAACCACCTAGGAGAATATACTTTGGCTAGGATCCCACTTTGACAATTTTAAAATAGTGTTGAGTTGTCAACCTTCCTTTTGAGAAATGTGTGACATATTACTTTTGCCTAGTTTTGCTTGCCTTAGGGCAAGGTGAAACTCTACCGAAGTGAGGCTAGCATTTTTCGTCATTTTTCTTGATTTATTTCCTTTATATTATTTTGACACTTTGTTGATCAAAAGAGGTGTGATTACCTTTGTGTTTCCATTCGACTATTTCTCTCACTTTTATGTCCATTTACGCCCATCCATGTTTGCGGCTGGGTTAGTTAAACGTCTAAAGTGAGAGGAGGCGTTTTCATGTCATTTGGTAGCCATTGTGATCTTGATACCCACATCAAGATCATCATCATAGTTAGGCGTGGTTCATCACCACGGACTTCCTTAGAAGAGTTAGCTTGTTTGTCTCGTATCATTACAATTTTGATATTTACGTCTTGTTTCTTGTAAACTTGACATAAATACCTATATTGTGCAGACGGTCTTACGCAGCACACATTCTTAACTATTCCTAGCTATACTTTGATCTTTTTGGTTTGGTTTTATTATTACCTCAATTTCAAAAGGTGCTAGGCATTACCATTTATGCGTGTTATATCAATAACACCTCGATATCAATACATCACTTTCTTGCAAAGTGGGTTAACATATCTTGGTGATATTGTTGTGTCATTTACAAATCGTAATTGGCACTTTTTGAGATATAGGTCTTAATCAAATTTGAGCTTTCTCATCGTATATCTTGGTTGGGAGACCACATTTAACTTCGTGTATTTACTTACATCTTTTTCATTCCCTTGAACTTGGCATAAGTGGAGACATCTTGTTAAGCATCTGACGTCACAGATTACTTTGAAACATAGTCTAGGAAATACTTCATTTAATCAAGTTTTGATACCAAACGATTGTTTCATTGGTGACTTTATCACTCTATCACATTGGTATTCTCACACTATTAATTTACTCTTAACACATACATCTTGTGTTTCACTTAGGGGTAGTCATTGAATTTTGAACAAATCTACAACTTACCTTAGTGAAACTTATCACGAAAACATGGCTCCCAAGATGTGTCTAGGGTTAAAGAAACAAACATATGAGGAACAACAGCTCAAGCTTAGGAAACCTCTAATAGACAAGTATCAAACCCATTCATCAGACACGATCTGGGACCACTATTTTCTGTAGAAAAGGAAACAGAAGAAATGGTTGACCATGGTGGAAACAAATTAGAGTCACCACGTGAGGAATTTGATTTTGACCCTAATCTACTAGATGAATTTATTATTAGAAACAAAGATAGAGTGTTGGCCCGGGTCATCGAATTAGGGGCCAAATTACCCATCCAGAATGAACCAATTGTACAAACAAATGACACTACTAACGAAGAACGCCCCCTTATCAATATGGAAGATATTTTAATAGGTGGGCATGCTTCCACTTCTTATGTAGAAAATGATAAAGTGGTAGGGCATAGAATACCCCTCCTCAAAGTGCCACAAAGAAACAAAATAGAACTTGAGACAAAAGAAGAACCTCCATAGTACGAAGAGGAGGAACCTTTAGAAGAAGAGGCTATAAACCAAGCCACAATCCAACAACAAATCAGCAACCTAAGCCGATAACTTGCTTTTCTTACTTCCCATGTACAGAAAGATGCAAACAGGAACATTGAAAAGGTGATGCCTAAGGTTAAGATCAACAAAATCCATCAAGAAAAAAAGGAGAAGAAGACATAGGGTACCATCGTGTTTACATCCCTACTTCTCCCACTAAAGAACAATTGCTCACACAGGAAGTGTAGTCTATGAAAGAAATGCTTGCGAGCTTACAAGAGAGCAATATAGGGAGCATTAGGAAATATCAATATGAAGAGCTGTGCCCCTATCCTTTTGACAAGATAATGACCCTTCAACCCTTTCCAAAGAAATTTGATATGCAAAAATTTGACAAATACAAAGGAAAGGGAGACCCAAGGGATCATGTTAAAGATTTTTACATGGCATGTCAAGAGGTGTCTTATAGTGATAATTACCTTATCAGACTTTTCCCAAGAGTCTTGGAGGTCAAGCATTGGAATGGTTTACACGCTTACCATGGGGATCAATTTCCACCTGGCCAAAATTGGTAGAAAGATTCATGCGTCACTTCTCATATAACATAGAGAGTGATGTCACCATGGCAGACTTGTGTAGTGCCAAGAAATGCCCAAATGAGACCTTCGCTAGCTTCCTCCAATGATGGAGAGGGATATCCAAATCCACTTCCTTGTGCTTTCCCGAAAAGTAGCTAGTCAAGATCTTCATTCCCAATCTCAACCCGTAGATATCACCTTCCACCTCCAAATGCATTGTGTCCATACTTTTGAGGAGGTTATCGAGAAAGGGATTCAGATAGAAAAGGCTCTCGTTGCTAAAGGCATCCTTAAAAACCAATCTAAAGATAACCAAAGTGTCAAACCTATGGAAAACCCTAAGGTCTTCAACAAAAACAAAAATGTGGTGGGAGACGGAATCACTGATTCCAAATGTGTTCAAATGGTCCAAACTGGTCAACCTTTTAAACCAAACAAGGGCCCAATTCAACCACCACCAAAACAATGAACATTCACCTCTCTCAATTAACCGTTGTCACCATACTAAAATAGTTGGATGTGGCCCACATGATGACCTATCCTACAACATAACCATTTGACAACAACGCTCCTAAACCTTCATGGTATAAGGAGCATGAATATTGTGAAATGCATTGTGTTAAAGGTCATAAAATAGACAAATGTTTGTGAATTTGCCACTATATTCAAGACCTCATTGAAAATGAGGAGATAGAGGTGGATAACCCTAGCCACATGCAAACACCTAACAAGAAAATAGGGATTTATAAGGAACCATTCCCCAAGTGTGATAAGTCGAAAAGGAAAACCGGATCGGAGAGTCATCCCAAACTTATAAAGCCACGAATTACTTATATACCAAGAGAGATAACAATCATTACGATATTCTCTTATCGGATGTATTCACTCCCTTGTTGACCGTGTCAATACTATCTAGATTAAGGGAAAGGATTGCACTGCGGTAACAAGGTGCACCTGCCTCGTGATTCCGGAACCCTCTCTGTTGACCCCGCATACTGGTAAGTATAACCTTCTAGAACAACTTGAGAAGACGTCTACTAAGATTTCAATCTTAAATCTCCTCAAGATATCCAATGTGCATAAGGACATTATGTATCAAACTCTTCATGGGTTGGGAGTGCCTTTAGAAGTCGATCCTACACATCTTCAAGCTGCGGTGGCAAACATTGCACCAAGTGAGCATCTCACTTTCAACCATAGAGAGATCCCTATCGAGAATCCCACGCATAATCTTCCTCAGTATATTAATGTAGTTGTCACACTGTTTCACTCGGAATGTCTCAAACCTTCCGGGAATAGAGTTGCTTCTATCCTTTCATTCCTTTTAGAAACAGAGATAAGGGTTGGGGCTAGGAGGAATACCTGTTGAATGTCGAGATGGTGTGCGCGTGCACTGTAGAGAAAGATCAGCTGATTGCGAAGAACTACTTTTTGTCTTGGAAGGACTACCTCGCAAATAAGAACACAAGACCACAAGATTTTGATTAGACAATAAATGAGGAAACCGCTTGGGCCCAGAAATATAAAACTTCCTTTTGAAGGTGGTCGCTTCCCTCGCTAATATGAATTAACACCAAAGACTCAGAAATATCAATTAAGTTACTTTGTTGAAACAGTAGGGAAAGGCTGATTTCTGGTTTTGAACCACAATAACGATGCCGGTTCATCGATAACCGATATCGGTAGGGTCTAGGGTCCGTGGGTTAGTTGTGTTGTGGGGTGGTTGTCCTTGTAGGGTAGCCGTGTGTTGTTTGTACGGCTAGTATATGGGTGATATTAGGTAATGAGGTGATGAGAAGTAAATGAAGGATAGTTAGATGCAATATGTTTCCTAGTAGTGGATCTAGGAATGGACTTGTGAGTACTGTGATTCAAAAGTCTAAGAAGTATTATTAAAAGGACATGCAAGATGTAACTTACTAGTTATTGACGAAGATGCAGATCCAAGAACTCTGATGACAAAGGTAGAACTTAGGTAAGATGGCTTGACACACAGAAGATGAGAGGTCTCCCTCCCGATGATCAGGTGAGTATCACGGTGTTTCGCTATTCCAAATACGCTTTTGGGCTTGATCTCCTTTCTACAAACTCTTCTAGTTTCTTCACTCGTCTCTGCTCGGCCAAGTAAAGATCCAGATTCTCTTGATCGCTCCTGCTGATCTCTGTTGATCCAAAAATCCTTCCCCCTTTGTTTTTGGTTTAGGGAGCCCATTTACAGGGAACCGATGGCGGTTACATAACCGACGGCGGTCGAGTAGGAACTGGTATCGGTTAGGAAAAAGTAGGCTATTTTTAGTAAAATCACCCACTTTCCCTGCTTTTCTCCCGAGAGATTAGTTGCGGGCTTGGTCAAGTGACTAGAAGGTCGGTTTTGGGTGCGAGAAAGGGGTCATTAGTCATGGGTGTAGGTGTGGACCAAGTTATAGGTCTTAATTAGGTTAGTTTAGGGTTAGGACTAGGTCATGATGAGGTGGCAAAATGAGGTGGCAGGTAAGGTGATGTGGATTTATCAATTACAAGGTAATTAATAAATAATTGTGTAAGGTTTAGGTGATGAGGTTAGGTTACGAAATGAGATGCGGGTCACAAGGGGTCATAAGACACAAATTTGGTGTCTACATTAGCCCCTTATTGTCGTGTAGCTTGTTTTGTAAAGCTGCACGGACAATAATATGAAGTGGTTTCAAATGTTAAGGGCATAGGTAATCCCCCTCAAATCTATCACAGATTGAGAGAACTTGAAATCAGGGATAGGGTTGATAAAGGGTAAATGGTGTAGAGATGATGGGGAAAAGGTGGGGTAAGTCCAAGGAAGCAGACGCATGTTGAAATGCAATAGTGCGACTAGGGTACATGATTTGACGAGCAAACCAACAATGCATAGGCAAAGGTCGATAGTTTATCCAAACAAGGGTGATATAATCCTGGTATCCAAGGCATAGGAAGTAGCTCCAGGGTATATAACAGGTAAGGTACAGGAACGTTTAGGCATGTTCGGCAGTACCAAATGGTTGGTTTGGTTGAGATAAACGTCACGGTCTAGGTCTAGGCAAAGTTGGTCGACAGATCAAGTCAAGGACCCTAATCAGGCTAAAACACGAACAGGTGAGCTCGATTGAACAAAAAACTATATGATGGGTGGATAAAAGTGTATGTTGCTGATGTTGGGTAAGGTATTGAAGTGGTACGGCCGTGGTTCGGGCCAAATTGTTGGGTGGCGGCCTTGGGTCGGGCCGGATGGGAAGGGTGAGGCCTTGGGTCGGGCCAAATGGGTAGGGTGAGGCCTTGGGTCGGGCCAAATGGGTAGGGTGAGGCCTTGGGTCGGGCCAAATGGGTAGGGTGAGGCCTTGGGTCGGGCCAAATGGGTGGGTGGTGGGGCCTTGGGTCGGGCCAAATGGTTAGGGTGAGGCCTTGGGTCGGGCCAAATGGTTGGGGTGCGGCCTTGGGTCGGGCCGGATGGGTAGGGTGGGGCCTTGGGTCGGGCCAAATGGGTGGGTGGCGGGGCCTTGGGTCGGGCCAAATGGTTAGGGTGAGGCCTTGGGTCGGGCCAAATGGTTGGGGTGCGGCCTTGGGTCGGGCCGGATGGGTAGGGTGCGGCCTTGGGTCGGGCCGGTGAAGTCAAAAATGGCTAAAGAGCAATGGAGCATATAGGTGATGTGGTAAAGAGGCAATGTGGTGGGAAAGGGAAAGTAGTGAATAAGGGCAAAAAGTTGGGTAAAAAAGGACAAAACCGATATCGGTTATCTATGACCGGTACCGGTTAGATAACCGACGCCGGTTCCTTAGGGCACGATTTGACCGGTATCGGTTCTATGTTAAAAACCTATAAAAAGAAAAATACGGCCGGTCATTGTCACTTTGTGTTTCTAATTTGCGCGTCGGCGTATATCGGCCGGCGTCGGTGTGGTTGTTTTTGTTTTTTGTTTTGTTTTGTTGTGGTTTGGTTGTTTTTGTTTTTGTTTTTGTTTTTGTTTTTGTTTTGTTTTTGTGGTTTGGTTGTTTTTGTTTGTGTTTTTGTTTTTGTGGTTTGGTTGTTTTTGTTTTTGTTTTTTTTTTTTTTTTTATGTGGTTTGGGTGTGTGGGCGTGGTTTGGGTTGTGTGGTGGAGTTAAGTTTTTGGGTATAGTTTGGGCGTGTGGGCGTAGTTTGGGTTGTGTGGTTGAGTTGAGTTGGTGTTTTGGTATGATTGGGGTGGGATAGGGATGTTTTGATATGATTTAGGTTGTGTCGGTTGTTGGATTTGGTTGTTTGGGTATCGTTTTGGTTGTGTGGTAGTATGGTGGGGGTTGTTTGTTTGGGTGTGAAGAGGGAGTGGGATATTGGAGAAGATAGGTGGGTAGAGGGGTGTGTTAGGGAGTCGGGGTGTGGAGAAGGTAGGTGGGTAGAGGGGTGTGTTAGAGAGTCGGGGTGTGGTCGGGGGGATAAAAGGGGGTATAGAGGGTAAAGTAGATGTTGTGATAAAGAGTAGGGCTAATGTAGTGGGTTGGTTTTGCAGGCACGTCAGCAGCTGACGATGCGGGACAGGATGCCCCCACTGTTGAGCCGGATGCGACCACATGTGTCTGCAGCACACTGGGCTATCATGCGCGAGGTGGGACTCGGTGGAGTCCAGCGATACAGAGCGATCGACAGAGATCATAGTTTGATGGTTGCCCTCATCGAGAGATGGGATCCGGCGACCAATGTGTTCCATCTCCCGACTGGAGAGATGACCATCACATTGGAGGATGTGTATCGCATCCTTCGATTACCTATCGATGGAGAGGCCATCTTTCAGGTGGATGCAGAGACAGCCATGAACAGCATCCTACAGGTTTTTGGGGATGCAGCCGCGCTATTGACATATCACAACGCGAGTATCGGGTATGGGGATATGTACCGTGTGCACCGACATGAGACACGGCTTGCCGTGTTGATGATGATCGGGATCACCTGCTTCACCCTCCCAGACTCAGAGGGAGGCCGCTTTCCACGGGCGCTGATGGGGGTGCTACATGAGATGGTGGAGGAGCACACATGTTATGCTTGGGCACCAATATACCCGGTGCGCTTATATAGAGAGTCAGGGCTATCACGGATGAGGCGATTTGGGATTTGTTCGACATTTTTGCTTCATCATTGGGCATATGAGCACATCATATACATTAGACCAAGAGGATTACCCCAAAGAACCTGGGCCACAGTCATATATAGATATGGCTTTCGAGAGGTGGTCAGTCGTGGGCCACCATGAGCAAAGGCTTGTAGGATGGGACATCGCTTATTACAGCATTTATTAGAGGGCCCGATAAATGGCGCAGATATTGTATGGAGACCGTATAGAGGTCATCATCCCCGTGGAGGAGCCCGAGGACAACTGCAGTGGATCCAGACACATTCTGGATAAAGTGGACGGAGGCCGGAGAGTATGAGAGGATACCCTTGGAGAGGGTACGTAGGAAAGATGGGGCTACGACAGATGAGCCCCCTCGCTTCCCTCGCACGGAGGGGATGATGTAGAGGCCCCACTGCCTGCACCACAACCCGTGGATCCAGATTGGGTTGCGGAGAGGCCGGCAGATGACACTGTAGATGATGCTGGGTACGAGAGCATATATGGTTTGGTGGGCTAATGTCGAGAGCAAATGCGAGGGTAAAGATGTACCGCATGCCCAGACTTTCTGGGCAAAGGTGATAGCAGAGCGAGATCACCAGGGGGTCAAAGTGCACTATTACATTACAGGTGGTCACTGCACAGACAGCACGATAGGTGTTTTATAGGGGCAGCTAGCCCAAGCTCAGTGCAGCACAGCAAAGACCACCAAGAAATGCAGCACCAACGGCAATACAGCACAGTAGTGTACAAACAAGACAGACAATTAAAGCACTTACCGATGCACACACCACGGCCCAATTTCACAGTACAGTACCACCCACCACAGCACACAGTACCACCACCAGGCATAGGCACCACCAGGGCACCAAAGACAGCATAGGGGGCACCGGGTAGTAGGAGTTAGGGGACCAGCCCCAGCAGCGATGGTGGCACGGGACCGGTATATGGAGGCGAGAGCGGAGGCCCGGTACTATCAGGATGTGCTTGATGGTACCGGAGCTGAGTATCAGCCATATGCAGCCTATAGAGCAGAGACCTCTCGGAGCCAGAGGTCTCAGGGAGGTGCAGCCACAGCTGGTGGGTCCGTCACAGGCAGGAGGCGAGAGGCAGGACAGGGACCAGCAGGCAGACAGGCAGAGGGAGGTGGAGAGAGCTGAGGGGTCCCTGCACTTTTTGTATATTAGACATGGGCACCGGTCTGCGAACCGGTTGTGTTGATAGAGGCCTGCGTGCCTACATATTATTCATTTATTCATTCATTTATTTATTATACCGGCCTGCGAGCCGAGTACGGGTTGTACAGTTGATACCGGCCTGCGAGCCGAGTCTGTTTTTGATATGAGAGACCGGCCTGCGAGCCGTGTTGAGGTTTTTGACGGTTATTGCGGCCTGCGCGCCGGCTTTGTTGTATTATGAGATCACAGAGGCCCCGATGCAGGGCACATTGTATATTTGAAACCTTGTATATATATATAGATATGATGTTTTGATCCACATGCTGTGTTTAAAAATGCGTTAAATGTTTTGTCGATGGTTTGTGATATTTGATGTATGATGAGTTGGATTTACATGGTGTTATATATTAATGATGTTGATGTCTTTTGTGGATGGGATGTATGTAGATATAAATGATGAGTTTAATTGACATGTTGTATTATGAAATGTTGTATGTTTTGTCGCTGATTTTATGAAAATGTATGTATGTAGTTTAAGTCGATCCAAATGGTATATAGATTAATGGTTTTTGATATCGCTTGTTGATGATTTGTTTGTTTTGGTAATGTGGATAGATGATATGGATGAAATCGTAATGAGATGTGGATTTGATGAAAAGATTATAGCTATCGGTGTTGGTATGCAGGAAAAGAGGCGGCGCCCAAAAATTAGATAAAAATAAAGAAAAGGACTATGTTTTGAAAAAGGTGGGAATGACCGACCGACGTCGCTAGCTAACCGATGTCGGTATAAGATAGACCGATATCGCTAGGTAACCGATACCGGTATTCCAAAATGAGATTTTTCTAAAAATAAAATAAAAGCGTAGGTGGCAAATCAAGTTCTTATTTTGAGAGGCATGCAAGATGTTAAATACGTGAATGCGACGCTGCTTTTAACGACCGAGACAAGTAATCGTGCATGAGAGATTTGAGTGATAAGGAGGAAAGAGACAGTAACGTGATTGTGGGCTGAGATCAAGAAGATAAAATCCAAGCTATATTTGAAGAGGGTGGTGAGCATGGTCAACGAGGAGAAGCATCCAAAGCAGTGCATGGACGAGAGGGAAGACAAGTTCCACCGCAAGTCAGTCAGCAGCCCAAGAGGTAAACGATTTGGTTGTAATTTGGTGTTTGCATGTTTTGTGAATAGGAGGAGGGAGATTAAGTGGGTAGATATGAGAAAGAAAACGTGATAAAGCAAGGGTTATAGGTGAGGTGAGTGTTATGGGGTAGGTAATCGTGGGTTTCGGGGCATGTCTGTATACAGAGAGGAATAAACGATCAATTTATTGTCGTAGGTGGTTTTTAGGCAAGGTGTATGTAATCGATAAAGGACCGATAAGCAGTTAGGGATAACCGGTATCGTTATCGAACCGGTACTCGCTATTTATAACCGATACCGGTTACTGGAGGAATTTCCAGAATGTGAGAAAAAAACCTTTAGGGATTCGATGGATTGAATGGTTATTTGTTGTTGTGACGTATGCAGGCAGAGGCAGGGCCGAGGATGAATGATAGTGTACCAGCGCTGTTGTCACGAATCCGAGCGGATGTAACACCAGCTGAATGGACATTGATAAATCGTTTGGGGTTAAGTGGAATCCGCTATTATTCACGAATCGCACATAACCATGCTATGTCAGCAGCGCTTGATCAAAGATGGAATCCAGAGAAGAATACCTTCTATCCGCCAACAGGGAGATGACAAAATATCGAAGATGTGTTCCGTATTTCGAGACTTCCTATTATAGAAAACCAGATATCGTGCATTACCTAATGCAGCGGGGAGCGATAACAACAAAGATTTTGGTCCATACGCACGAGATTTGATACACAATGAGGTTTGTCATTCACATATGGGATAATGTATGCAAAGACACCCCGAGGAGACAAGGTTAGCAAAGTGATATTAATGATAGCGGTAGGGTATTATGCATTACCGAGGGTGGATGGGGGAAGATTTCCAAAGGCATTGATGTGTGTTATTTGGGAGATGATAGAAAGGAACGTGACTTTTGCATGGGCACCGCATATTTGGCGGAGTTATACAGGGGGTTTATGGGCTTTTAGGCAAAATCACAGATCTACACTCGGATTGTTCATACTTATTACACTGTTGGGCCTATGAGCACATTGTTTGTGTGTGACCAATAGGTCGACCCATCCAAATGAGAGACCGGAGTACGAGGTCGGGATTCGCATTTATGGGTCCAGATGTAACAAGAGGCAAGATCCCGTGCCGTGACGGGTGACATTGAGTATTACATGCAGGTATGGGAGAGGGTGACGATCATGGGATATCTGTGGAGGCCTTACGGGAACTATATGGTAACAGAGAACATAGCCGAGGAGTTGAGGGGTGTAGAGCGATTGAGGTGGATCGCAGGGCACATGCACTGTGAGTATGAGAGGATTCCTCTAGATCGCGTGCGCGACAATTTGATTTGTGCAGATATACCCCTCGCTTATAGACCATATATGAGGATCGACGCCGAGGCAAAGATTCTCACCTCCCCGGCCAACACCTCCGTAAGGGCCGCAGGAGATAAGCACCATCAGTCAGGTAATGGATGCAGAACGACAGAGGCCTATAGGTTATGGTGGGTAGCAGAGCCGATGTGTACGTGATCGCCCGACATAGCCGTGATTACAAATGAGAGAGATCGTCTCAGAGTTTAGTTCATCAGCTCCAAACGCAGATGAATGAGACAAGAGGATTGTTAGCGGTTGCGGAGTCACGAGCAGAGAGACTAGAGGCTGGATTCCTCCATGCGAGAGGGCGTATTCATATGTTACAGGAGAGATTGGTAGATCAGTGGGCGGTACCAATAGCCGTGGTACCTTTGAGGACTGGAGAGGCCCGGCGAGAGGCGTCGACGATCACGATCATCTCCTGGGTCGGGATGAATCGTGAGGGTCTAAGTAAATGTTATAGAGGTATAAGAATAAA
Organism: Taxus wallichiana var. yunnanensis; assembly: GCA_018340775.1. Classification (NCBI taxonomy): domain Eukaryota; kingdom Viridiplantae; phylum Streptophyta; class Pinopsida; order Cupressales; family Taxaceae; genus Taxus; species Taxus wallichiana. Next base: position 774,202,301 of record CM031242.1, read on the forward strand.
TAAGGATGCCGACCTGCGTGTCGATGATAGAGAAGATGTATTTGTTTAACATCTAAATAAGACTGAATATGTATGTTGATTTGAGTTATGATAATAATAAGAATGTTTGCGTTGTGATTTTTGGTGTTTTGAAAAAGGATAAAGAGGAATGTGATTAAATAGAAATACACAAAAATATTTATATTTACCACACATGATAGGTTATGGTAGGGGGTGGTCGAGCTAACCTTGGGAGACCCCATGTCTCCGAAGTGCTGCCTACATAGCCCATTGCACAAAGCAAGGAGGGGCCTCAGACCGATGTAGTTCTCCCTTAGGACCAGGGAGAGGTGAATTTAGGCAATTTGGTATGGTTAGGCAATTGGTTGGTTGGTAAAAATATTGATATTAATATTGGTAAGGTAAGGTTGATGGTGTTGGTAATGAATTGGTAATGTTGTAAAAGGTATAAGGGAAGCGAAAGTTAGCCTACCCAAGTGGAAGGGAACCATGTCCTGATTAAGATCAACACACAATCCTAGATGCGAGGCAAAGAGGAAAGAGTGCTCCGTAGGTGAAAAGAGCTAAACAAACCACACAACGTAGAACGAGCTTGAAGCCCTAGGTACCGTGCATAGACGAGAAGTCAATAGGTGAAAAGAGTTGTATGATCACAATATATCGGGTGTACGTCACGTCCCTTGAGTCGAAACAAATGGTGAGGTGAGGTGGATGATATAACGAGGTACAGAGAACTTGTTACAAAGCGAGTGTTCTGACGAAAGAGAACCTACCCTAAATAGACAAGTCCATGACTCAAAAGTTCTTTTGAATGAGGCTTTTATTTTACTGAATATAGACTGATCGATGCGGGAAGTCTACAAGGGATATTGATTGTACTATTCTTGAGGTCTTCACAAAGCTGATCAATGCGAGAAGCTTCTGATAAAGGCTGACTGTGTATAGCTGTCCTTCGAGGGAGCAGTCTATTTATAGTAGCAGATATGATTTTAGTGCATAGCTGTCCTTCGGGGGAGCAGTCTATATATAATAGTAGCAATAGTTTGGCCTATAGCTGTCCTTCGAGGGAGCAGTCTATATATAAGGTAGATAGCTAGATGTCCTTTTGACGTGAAGCATCTAGTTTTTGTAGGAAGTTTGACTCAAGAAAATCCCATAAGAATACGGCTTATTTTAATACTTTGAAGTCATGGACTAGACTAAAAAGGGAAGGCATTGCTGAGGTGAAGTGAGAATCAAACTATGTGAGCTTGATTTTTATTATGAGGTGTAGGGAACAAAGTGTATGTGGTGGTAAGTGGGCTCAAGGGACGAGCGGCAGGTAGATAAGAAGTGATATAACACTAAATTCAATAGTAGAATGGTCGAAGATGCAAGGCATTAAGGGGTTCAGGCTCAGGTTTACCATTAAGTTAAGCTAAACGATAAGTGCCTGATCCATAAGTGTGAGTGATTATATAAGGCCCAATCCAATTAGGAGCAAATTTTCCACGTTTGCTCTTTTCTAGTTTGGTTACATGTTGATTCTCTTTGAGGACAAGATCACCAACCTTAAAGGTACGCTCATGAAGTCGCTTATCATAAGCACGCTTGATACGTTTTTGATAGATTTGGAGGTGATCAAGAGCTGTAAGACGACGCTCGTCAAGAAGCTCCAATTGGGCTAACCGCTCTTGGTGGAAATCATCGTGGTGAGAATATCCCAAGAGATATTCTAAGGGAGGGTATTTGTACTTCGAGAGGCAGATGACAGCCTCTGCACCATATACCAAAGAAAAGGTGTGGCATTAGTGGAGGTACGAATGCTAGTACGATAAGCCCAAAGGGCAAAGGGGATGTGATCGTGCCAATTTCTTCCGGATTCATTGACAACTTTCATGAGGATTTTGGTTAGGGTTTTATTAGAGGATTCAGCTTGTCCATTTGCTTGTGGATAGTAGGGTGATGAGAAGCTGAGTTTGATACCAAAGTTGTCGCAAAGGTCCTGTAACAACTTGTTTTTGAAAGATTTTCCATTATCTGTTATCAGGCGATGAGGAACACCAAAACGACAGATAATGTGGTGGTTAATGAACTCTACAATTTTTTCTTTTTTAGTTGAAATGAGCGGAATAGCCTCCACCCATTTTGTGTAATATTCGGTCTGTGATAATCCATCGGTGACGTTGCGAAGAGGACGGATGAATCTCACCAATAAGGTCTAAACCCCATCAGTGAGAAAGGCCAAAGATCTCGCGACTCAGAGCGGTGGCTAGGAGTATGTTGAAGGTTGGCATGTTGTTGACACATAACACAACGCTTAACATATTCATAGCAATCGTTATTGAGAGTAGGCCAATAATAACCTAGGCGGAGGATTCGTTTGGCCACGGCAAGGCCGCTAAAATGTCCGCCACAAATACCGTCATGGACTTGTTGGATGGTATGGGTGACCTCCGCACCGGTGAGACATCGAAGGAGGATGCCATCAAAGCCACGTTTATAAAGGAGTCCCCCCATAACAACATAACGAGAAACGCGTTTAAGAAACGCGCGTTTGCCGGTACTAGTAAGGTCAGATGGGAGAACAGAGGTTGTAAGGTAGTCGTGAAATTGGTGATACCAGTATCCTCGCGAATTAACAGTACACATTATTTATCGTATAAACAACCGAGGCTGAATAAGATGGGGCAAAGAGTTGTTGACCAAGACGAAAATGTCGTAGTCAATTGATGAAGCTGAATTTGCGAGGCTAAGCAAGCCATAGTATCCGCAAATTTGTTAGTGGAGCGGGAATGGTTTGATAGAATAGTGAGTAAATAAGGCTAGAAGTGAATCCACGTAGTGTTTGTACTTTTGAAGTTCCTCATTTTTGCATTGGTAGATGCCCATAACTTGATTGACTACCAATTGAGAGTCGCCAAAAATATTGATAGATTTGATACCTAAGTGTAACGCAACTTGGAGACCTAGAACAAGGGCCTCGTATTCCGCTGTATTATTAGTGCAAGGGAAATCGAGTCGGAATGAGAGAGGCATAGGCTCAGCGTCGAGAGGAATGAGAACAACGCCGGCTCCTCCGCCGCGCTGGCATTTGGATCCATCAAGAAGAGGGTCATTGGATACGACTCCTCCCTGAGTGAAAGAGTGGCGATGAGTTCGTCGGGGAATGTAAAATTGGTAAATTGTTCCCCTGGTAAAGGGGCTTCCGCAAGTTGGTCTGCAATGGTTTGTCCTTTGATTGATTTCTGGTGGACAAACTCAAGGTCGAGGTCGGCGAGGAGCATGAGCCATCCGCGATGCGTTGGTTTAGATGAGGTTTGGCATACATGTAATGGATGGGGTCCGTGTTGGTGATGATGAAAGTTTTGTGATTCGTAAGGTAGTGTCGAGTTTGGTGGCCACGAATGATAGGGCTAGGCACAACTTTTCTACATGTGTATACCTAGTCTCATAGTCCACCAAAGTACGACTTATATAATAAACGGCTTGTTCTCGATTCTCGTAGTCACGATGTGCAAGCATGGCCCCTACAAAATATGGTCAAGTGGCGGAAAGGTAAAGATAGAAAGGGCGGTCGTCCCGGGGTGGGATAAGCACGGTGGTCAGCAAGAGATAAGCTTTGAGAGCCTCAAAGGCTTGGTGGCACTCTTCACCCATCAAAGTCAATGTCTTTTTAAGGAGGTGATGGAAAGGTTGACATCGATCCGAGAGTCGGGAGATGAAACGTCGGATAGATTGAGCTTACCTTGTAAACTACGCAATTGTTTAAGATCGGTAGTGGGGGCATTTCTAGAATAGCTTTGACTTTAGATGGGTCGACCTCAATGCCACGCAGAGAGACAATAAAGCCAAGAAGTTTTCCGAAAGGACACCAAAGACACATTTCTTTGGTCAAGACTGACAAAATATCAGAATAAAGCATCAAAAATAATGGTTAAAACATCGAGATGTTCACCGCGATGTTTAGATTTTCCAAGAAGATCATCGACGTAATCTTCAAGGATAGTGTGCATAATGTCATGAAAATGTAGGTCATAGCCCACCGATAGGTCAGCACCAAAGATTCTTAAGGCCAAATGGCATTACACGGTAACAATGTAAGGTTCCCCCAAGGAGTTATGAAGGCGCTTTATGTTGATCGGCGGGTGCAACCAAAATTTGGTCAGATCCTCAAAAAGCCATCCATGAGAGAGAGCATCTCATGGCCTCATGAGTGAGATCAACAAGTTGGTCAATACTAGGTAGGGGGAAGTCATCCTTAGGGCAAGCGAGGTTGAGATCCTCGAAATCTGCGCATATCCGAAGTCCCCCGCCGCTTTAGTGACAGTGTACGATGTTAGAAATCCATTGAGGATAGTCAATAGGCAAAATGAAGGAAACAGAAAGAAGTCGTTGAAGCTCCTCTTTGACCAAGAGGGCAATGCGTGGATGCATTTTTCTCAATTTCTGTTTAATTGGCTTGGAATCGGGTTTCAGTGTAATGTTATGGACGGCAATGTCAGGATCAATTCCCGCATGTCAACAGTAGGACCAAGCGAAAGCTTGGTCATGAGCACGGAGAAAGGTAGTAAAGGCGACTTGTTCTGATGCGTTAAGGGATTGTCCGATCTTCACAATGTGAGGATCCTCCTCCGTGTGGATGTTGATTTCTATAGTAGATTCATTCAGCATGGTTTGAGTTTCAGATGGTAAGGCGCGTCAATATAAGAGTCATCCGCGCCAAGGTAAGTGAGGATGGAGTCATCATCCCGACACTCAACAACGCAATCAAGGTGAGTCCTCTTCAATCATGTCCGGATACGTATGGGGATAGAGAGGGGTCCTCATTATCGCGCTGATAAGTGAGAGGACCTAGGAAGATAGCATTTATGAAAAAAAGTTAGGAGGGATAGATTCGGGATCTATCGACTCAGTGGGTGACGAAGGCAAAATGGGTGATGATGGTTCGGTAGGGGTGACGCCGTTGTCTTCTCTAGAGACAACCGACACGAGGTTCCTTCTGTGTAAGTGTTCCCGAAATCCGAGGCCACTACGATCATTGTGCTTACGTGTAGTTACGGGATGATCAGTATGTCGGCCTTGTTCATAAAGACCAAAACCAAAGCCTTTCCAAGACAAATGAGTCAAGAAGGTGAGGGCGAAAACGACGATTTGTCGTATTGAAAATCAGATTGAAAGGAACCACACCAAGAGGGGGCTCAGGGGCAACGGAAGATGCGTCGACACCCCCATATGTTAGGTTAGTGCGGCAGTGAGGTGGTCCGTAGGGGATTACTTCCCCACACGACGGCCATAGGTAGGATGTGCATGTACCGTCCGTACTCCCGTGGGGTGGAAAGAACTAACGTTATATAGGTGATACTCCCCAAACAAGGGCGTTGAAAAACATCTACTAAGGGGTCTCATGCGGTCGGGATATTAGCATGCAGAAGGGAAGTGGTGGTTTTGCGATAAAGGGTTTCATTTGAAGGTGTAGGTGTGGTTGAGGTGGATGGTCGAGGCACATTCAAGAGGATGGTCAGGTTGAATGAATGGGTGTCTTGATTGGTACAAGCACATCATTAGGGCGGTATATCATATCAGCAGGTTTTAAAGGGGGAGGATCAGCTTTTACTGGTGTAGGACTTCCCTCGTATTCAAATTTTATGCATCTATGTAAGGTTGAGGGAACGCATCCCATAGCCCGGATCCAAGGGCGACCTAGCAATATATTGTATCGAAACTCTCCCTCAAGGACATAGAAGAGTTCGGGTAAAGTACGTGGTCCTACACGAATGTTAAGAATCACGGTGCCTAAGGTAGAGGTAATAAAGATCATCATCAATGACCGCAACATGATGGGATTGGCACACATGTAGCTAGAAGGGATATTCATTTGTTGGAAGGCTTTCAAGAGATGATGTTTAGGCTAGCGCCCCCACAATCATAACACGACGTACCCGAATGTCTCGATGTAAGTTTCGAGATGAAAAGAGCAGGGTCGATCTTCGTACCAAAGTCAACAATTTCGCCTTCTGAGAAACCGATCAGCAGCAGAAATTGTTATACAGACAGATAGAAGTGGTCAGGGGGCAAAGGGGTTGTTTGGTGAGAGAAGCAATGTGATTGGGTGTAAGAATGGAGGTAACAGGCAGGGTTTCATTAGGTAAGACCTCGATCCCTTGAAGAATTTCCACGAGAGCTTGTCGATGAGATTCAGAAGTCTGAATGAGATCATATAGTGTCATTTTTACGGTGATCGGTGAAGTCCGTTTGATCATGGCTCGATGGGCAACTCCATTGGAGACGGGGTAAGCGGGTCCACGAATAACCACTTTGGGTGGTGGTGCAATCGGGATGGTGGACGGAGAAAGAGAGGACGCAGGTGTGCTATCTTTCGCTTTCTCGTTGTTTTTCTCGCGCGAGTAAAGAACACTAATCATATTAATCTCGTAGACCCGAGATGAGGAAGATGGTCGGGATAAATCATGGTCTTCAAGAGGTGGGGTCAGAATAATGATAGATCTTGGTGAGGCGGGGACAGATGGTATAGGAGAGGGAATCGAAGCTAAAGGTCTCTCCCTTCGTAAGTTGTCTTTCTTAACCTTTCTATCTGAGAGAGGTGACTGACGAAGGATGGCTTTTAAAGCTTTGCATCCCTCCACATCATGTCCTAGTGTGCGGTGATAAGCGCAGATTTTAGACTCATCATAACCTATAGGTCGAGGTTTAGATGGGTCATAAGGTCTAAGTGGGGGTAGGGAAATGGTCGCATTCTCCACCAACATAGCAAGGATTTTGGCGTAAGATCCTTTGAGTGGGTCAAAATCGGGAGGATGAGGGCATTGGTCAGTGCGGGTTTTGGTAATGTTTGGGCATGGTTGGTTCGTGACGGTGGTGGGTTTAGCCAAGGGGTGTCGACACGTGGTTTTCACTAAACGTGGTTTCTTCGGGCAGAGCTACGCTCACCGGTTAGATGATGAGGTTACGATGACGTGGTAATGGGAACAACCACGAGAAAGGGGAGTGACAGAAAATAAATCCTTTGATGATGGAGTTCGTTTAGGGTCGATGGGTGGACCGGATACGTGGGGTGACAACGCTGATATATCCTTTGATCTCTCGTATGGGTGTAGGAGGCGAGGTCGCTTTTGAAGAAAACGCAGGAGGTATGATATATTGATGCAAGGTGGAGGGATGAGGTCCCAATATGGAAGGTAGGTGTGACGATGATGGTTTTGATTGTGATAGAGGCACGGATGGAGTTTGTCTCCTAAGTGGCGGGGCGGCTTTATTTTTGGATAAATCTAGTCGCTTAGGCGGGTGTGTTAGGCTGGGTATTGGTGAGGTCCCAAGTGTAGGGGAAGATTTGGTTAGGTTAATAGAGGTGGATGAGATACTTGGTATAGATGCGGGGGATGGAGATGAGGACATAGGGATTTTGAGTTTCTGTAAACACTTAGGGTATATGGTAGAGGTGTCTGGATCGGTCACCTGCATTTGAGTAGAATAGGGGGTACTCAAACGTTCCCATAGGACTCGTCTATCTTCTGGAGAATGACAATCTTCAGGCGTGAATTGTAAATTTGGTACGGAAGAAAGACGGGTTGTGATTCCAGTCCACTGTGGGTGTGATACAGGGGGTAGATGAGGCACTGTATCAATAGATGTTAAGAGATCGACTGGTCGTTGAAAAGATTTAGGCGATGAAGAACTAATAGGCAGGAGGGCATGTTTGAGAGGGTCTGTTATGGTTAAAGAATTCGGTGATGTCGGTGCGAGAGATTTCTCATCTAAGGATGACAAAAGGAGTGGCGAGCCTTCCTCTCAGGCAAAGAGCGGGAGGAGGAGACGTTTGGGAAATAGATAAGTTAGATAACATCCGTTCGCAGTCTTGTAGGGATGTGGTATAAGAAGACTCATCGATGAGAAGAAAAGTCTGGGTAGTTAACTCCTTTATGGGTAAAGGAATGATTTCGCCTTGGTTTGATGGTGGTGAAGGAGGTTCGGGCCCCTGCGTTAGTGAAGAGGCTTGATTCAAAATTTTCTCGATAGAGGCTTTTGGCTGGGAGTCGAAGACTGCATGGATCTCATGAACACTTTCCTCGGCTAAGATATCCTGGTTTACGTTACTGTTAGAAGAGTGATTTGGGAATGGTTTGTTGAATATTTTCAGATTTCGGTTGGCAGGGGCATTAGGGTTATCGAGGGTTATATCACCTGCATCAACCATTTCCTACACTATGTTTTTCAACATTTTGCAGTTTTCATGACTATGTCCTTTTACGCGGTGAAAGTTACAGAAGTCATTTTCTTTGTACCAGAAGGTATAAATGGGTAGAATCAAACCCGGAGTGGGGTTTAACAGGAGGCAAGGTGATAGCTCCGGCTTTGAGCAATTTTTCCAAGATGACACCATAAAGTTTCTCCCAAGGGAGTGTAATTGATGGGCTCGGCTTTGTACTTATAGGTGGTTTTGGTGGGGTATTAGATGGTGTTTGAGATTTGACCATCACCGCGTGGATAGCTCTCCTTTTGATTTCAAGAAGTGGATGTGTGAGGAGGGGTGGTGTTTGGCTTATTGGTAGAATCTGGAGTTCGAAATTGGGGTTTTTGTTGCACAACCACAATTTCTCTTCTTCTAAGGCTCGAATTTCTAATTTCCGAGCCATGGTAAAGGCCTCATCAAATGTACGGAAAGTTTGAATTGGAGGGTAGAGAGATGAGCTTAGCACAGCAGCCCGCGTAAAAGTTTGATAAGTTCACTTGAGGCAAGGCATATGTAAGTTGGTTGATAAGGCCACGCCATCGTCCAACGAAATCTGCGATAGATTCATCTTCGAATTGTTGGATGGCATAAAGGTCGGTGATAGATACTTTCTTGGCAATGTTAATGGAGAAATGATCCAAGAAAGATTGGGCTAGTTGGTTAAAAGAGAAGATTGAGTGCTGGGTTAAAGCACTGTACCACTCCAAGGCGGGTCCTAATAAGGACATGGGAAAGGTGCGGAGTAACAAGGCATCATCATGAGCAATCAAATAACAAGCATGTCTAAATGATCGCAAGTGTTGTTGAGGGTCCTCCTTACTATTAAAACGGTAAATTTTGGTAATTCCCATTGAGGAGGATATGAATGAAGGGGGACAGAAGGGTGAATAGGCTCCCGACAAACTTGCTCGTATGTCAAGGCGCTACGACTTCCCGAAACAGAAGCCTCCAGATTTTGCATTTTGTCCATCATTTGTTTGATGAAATCTGGGTCGGATGAGATGAGGTGCGGTTGTGGTAAACGGAGGCAAATCGGGCCAAGGGCCTCCGCTGACAATGGTGGGGTTAAGTGTTGATAAGGTATGGAGGATGAATATGTTGAGGCGACCAAATAGGGATGTCCCATATAGATGTTGAGGTCACTGGATACGTGTATGGGAATGAAAAGGTAGGCGGAGCTTGAGAAGGAAAGCTCGTGTGGATAGGTGGCAGAGAGCAAGTCATGAACGGAGCGGTCTGCAAGAGAGATGAGGTAGGGGCAGTCGGTGGTAGTGATATGTGGGGTCCAAGATTAACCAAAGGAAAGCTAATCTGTGTCGTATGAACCTCTCAAGCCATCGGATCGGGAGACGGGGCTAAAGATGCGGGAAGCAAGGCGTGTCATCAAAGTGGAGTGGGAGCTAAATGAGCAGCTATACTAATAGGCATACCAACAAGGAGCTGACCATCGGGCGTACGGTCGGTCAAGGGCATGAGACAAATAGTATTGTACAAAGACTAGGATTAGCATCCGTAAACTGGCAAATTCTTTATCTCCCACAGAATTTTAGGAACCTCGCCGGTATCCGTAGGATTCCCCACTGCAATGTGAAGGGGGTGATTCAGCAAAGAAACAGAGCAAGCATGTGAAACCATGGCGGCGGCTTGCTTTTGAGTGATAACAACCATGGACAGGAGTTCACAAGAGGGTTTCAATCATGTCAGAACAAAACAAACTCGATCGGTAAAATTGGTAGGTCACGGGTTTGTCGAATCGAAAAGACAAGAATCGAGATATCGGCCTAAGAACCGATGTCGGTTATACTATAGCCGACGCCGGTCGTAACCGATGTCGTGTAAGAAGTCCTGGGCCTAACAAGATATAAAAGGCTGCTAATTTGATTTTTAACAACGCTTAGTATACTTGTCAAATTATTGATCACAAAGAATATTTAGTATGAGAAAGAAAACAGAACTAAAAACAAGCAAGATGCACACGTAAATCCAGAGACTAACCCTAGGGTTAATTTTAATTATTGTGGGCTTATGCCTTTAGACGCGGAATGATGTCAATCCTAAATAAAGGACTTAGGGGAAATGTCAAGTTGTTTTGGCTCATAAGGTTACCTCAATCGGGCGAGGAATACCACTGGAAAAGGGGGATGTTTGAGCTCATTGTGTTAATTGTGAAGTGATTCGGTATGTGTTGTGCAGTGAATGTAAGATTAATTTCTTGTCAATACCGTGGATATCACCCCCACGTGTACGACTTGTTACTTAATCTATGTTCACTAGAATTGAAAACAAAAGGAATGCAATGCAATGCACGTGTTTTAAACCCAAATCAAAATTATGTTCGATGAAGCAAAAGAGATGACTTTCACTAATGCAAGATGGAAAGTAAAGACAAATTCTTTTACCAAATATATAACAAAATATCTTTAAAGAATAAAACAAGTATGCTCCTATATGAAAGCAAGCAAGAAAGAAAGAAACCCAAAATGGGTCCCACCGGGCGTGCCAAAATGTTTCACTTGGAATGTTTCGGCTTCTGGGAATAGAGTTACTTCTATCCTTTCATTCCTTTTAGAAACAGATAAGGTTAGGGCTAGGAGGAATACCTGTTGAATGTCGAGATGGTGTGCGCGTACCAGAGAGAAAGATCAGCCGACTGATCGCGAACTCCTTTTGTCTCGAAGGACTACCCGCAAATAAGAACACAAGACCACAAGATTTTGATTAGACAATAAATGAGGAAACTCGCTTGGGCCTAGAAATATAAAACTTCCTTTCAAAGGTGGTCAGCTTCTCGCTAATATGAATTAACACCAAAGACCGTAAAATATCAATTAAGTTGCTTTGTTGAAACAGTAGGGGGAAAGGCTGATTTCTGGTTTTGAACCACAATAACCGATGCCGGCATCGATAACCGATATCGGTAGGGTCTAGGATCCGTGGGTTAGTTGTGTTGTGGGGTGGTTGTGTCAGTAGGGTAACCGTGTTTTTGTAAGGCTAGTATATGGGTGATATTAGGTAATGAGGTGATGAGAAGTAAATGAAGGATAGTTAGATGCAATATGTCACGGGTAGTGGATCTAGGAATGGATTTGTGAGGACCGTGATTCAAAAGTCTAAGAAGTATTATTAAAGAGGACATGCAAGATGTAACTTACTAGTTATCGACGAAGATGCAGTCCAAGAACTCGATGACAAAGGCGTAAACTTAGGTAAGATGGCTTGACACACAGAAGATGAGAGATCTCCCTCCCGATGATCAGCTGAGTATCACAGGTTTTTGGCTATTCCGTTGCAGTTTTGGGCTTGATCTCCTTTGCTGCAAACTCTTCTGGTTTCTTCACTCGTCTCTCGCTCGCCAAGTAAAGATCCGGATTCTCTTGATCGCTCCCGCTGATCTCTCTTGATCCAAAATCCTTCCCCTTTGTTTTTGGTTTGGGGAGCCCATTTACAGGGAACCGATGGCGGTTACGTAACCGACGGCGGTCGAGTAGAACCGCATTTCGTTAGGAAAAAGCAGTATTTTTAGTAAAATCACCCACTTTCCCTCGCTTTTCTCCCGAGAGATTAGTCATGGGCTTGGTCAAGTGACTAGAAGGTCGGTTTTGGGTGCGAAAGGGGTCATTAGTCATGGGTGTAGGTGTGGACCAAGTTATAGGTCTTAATTAGGTTAGTTTAGGGTTAGGACTAGGTCATGATGAGGTGGCAAAATGAGGTGGCAGGTAGCAGATGTGGATTTATCAATTACAAGGTAATTAATAAATAATTGTGTAAGTGAGGTTAGGTTAGGAAATGAGATGCGGGTCACAAGGGGTCATAAGACACAAATTTGGTGTCTACACACTTGCAGGAAAATCAAACAGTGCTTGTGGACAACGGATCGGGATTGAACATCTGCACACTTAAGTTGGTCAAATAATTGGGACATATGGAGGAAGACCTTAAGTCCCATATTATCACTATCACTTTGCCTATGACAACACGGAAAGAGAGTCGGGGCACTATCTTACTACCCATGGATGTGGGCCCCACTTGTCATCATATGAAGTTTCATGTCCTAGAATTGGAACTTCCATAGAATATGCTTCTAGGTCGACCATGGATTCATGCCATACAAGCCATGCCATGAACATTTCATCAATGCATCAAGTTAAATCATGAGGGACATAAGATAACAATACTAGGAGATTTAGAGCCCTTTGCTCATTATCGAGCTCTCAATAGCTTTGCACGAAAGGGTACATATGCATGTCCCTCCACAGATATAGCCGTTCCTCTCCAGTTTGAGGCTATGGAATCCCATGTGGATTCTAATTCACTTAGTTCTTGTGCTCATGGGGCATCTACTTCAACATCTCCATTTGATTCATGGGAGATGAAAATTCTAGAATATGGCTATGGGGAGTATAATGTACAACAAGCACTCTTGGTGTCAGATCTCTCTTTGTCACCCAAGACTAGAGCTCGACCAAACTACCACTTTAGGAGACCTAGAGAAGAACACACTATTGGGTCGTTCCTACCAAGAGGCTTGTTAGTTGAGGAGAAATTGCTTGATCCACCTACTACTTGGGTCCTTAGGACACTCACCATCTTGTTATCAACCCATGGAATATGAAAAATCTAGAAAATGATGTACCCATGGGCTACAAAGGCCTAGGATGTGGGAGGAATGAATAAGGACAAAGAGAACCAGTCCCTCTTCCACATTTCAAAATAGAAAGATACGGCATCGGGATTCGTCCTTATGGAGTGCACCCCAATGATCAAGATGTAACTTTTCGGGAGCGTGAGGATAGCTCGATTACTTAGAATGATATGATTCCCATTATAGCCAATATGAGGATCTAGCCTCCATGAACCTTTTCATGAATAACACCGCTCCCCGACCATCACCCCCACTAAACTAACCCTTGACCTTGTATACCCTTCCCTTGTTGAATGGGACCAACAATGTCACGTGCCACTAGATTTATTCAAGAACGACGAGGCTATTGCAGAGTTTATGGGCATAAGGGATACAATCCCCATTGGAGATCATAAGAAAGGTTTCTCTATCAACTTAGACACCTGCGCCTACTTCGGCGAGGAGGCTAAACTTCGTGGTCAAAAAATTTGAAGAAAAGCGAGGGAAAAAGTTCTAAAGAAAAGCCTCGGCAAAAATCGAAGTCCAAGTTGCACAGTGAAAACCTCTTTGAGGCACTGGCTGACAAACAAATAAGAAAATCAAAGGACAAACAAAGTGACCACGCCAAGGATGAAAATCTCATGGAGACATCCTTGGATGAAGATCTCAACCTTCCTCCTGATCCTACGCATATGGAGGATTTATCAAAATTGTTAGTCGAAGAAACCATTGATGTCAACATTGGTACCGAAGAAGATCCCAAGATAGTAAAATTGGGGGCATCACTCTCAGCTAGAGAACAAAAGACATTCACTATGTTGTTACGAGAGTTCATTGATGTGTTTGCATGGTCTTACAAAGACATGCCCGACCTAGATCCAACTTTGGTCATGCACAACCTGGTTATGCACATGCAGAGACGCCAAGCCTATCAAACAAAAACTCCGAAAGATGCATCCAAGAGTGGCCTTGTTGGTCAAGGAAGAGTTGGAAAGGTTTCTTGCAGCAGGATTCATCTGACCAATTGACTATTCTGAATGGATATCGAACATTGTTCCTATGTCTAGAAGAAACCTATCGGTATCTGAATCTGTATGGATTTTAGAGACATCAATAAGGCTTTCCCTAAAGATGACTTTCCATTACCCAACATTGATATGATTGTTGACTCAACAATAGGATATGAAATGCTATCGCTCATGGATGGCTTTTCGGGTTATAATCAGATTAAAATCACTGAGGAAGACCAACACAAAACAACTTTCACAACTCCTTGGGGCACCTTCTACTATCAGGTGATGCCATTTGGCCTTAAGAATGTGGGAGAAACTTATCAATGGGCCATGATAGTAATCTTTCATGATATGATTCATGACATCATGGAAGACTACGTGGACGACATCCTGGGAAAGTCCAAAACAAGAGAAGATCATCCTGTCATTTTGTGGCATATCTTTGAGCACTGTGGGAATACAAAGTTAGGTTGAATCCCAAGAAGTGTGTCTTTGGGGTGCTATCAGGGAAATTATTGGGCTTCATTGTGTCAAGATGAGGTATTGAGGTAGACCCTGCTAAAGTGTCTACCATCACTGAAATGCCTCCACCTAAAAATATCAAGCAACTGCGTAGCTTGTAGGGGAAAATTCAAGCCATTCACCGCTTTATCTCATAGCTTGTAGATAAATGTCACTCATTCACCCATTTTCTTAAAAAGGACGTCACTTTCATCTAGGGACCCAAGCAACAACAAGCCTTTGCTTTGCTTAAACAGTACCTGGCCAATCCACCTATTCTCATGCCTCCTACTCCTGGGAGAACCACTTTTGCTCTATATTTCCACTACACAATACACTATTGGTGCGCTACTCACCCAATATGACATTAACCATAAGGAGAAAGTGGTGTACTATCTGAGTCACACCCTCATTTCCTATGAACTTAATTATCCTCAGATTGAAAAGGCTTGCTTGGCCATTGTTTTTACCTTTCAAAAACTTCACCATTACCTGCTGAATACTAAGACCAAGCTCATATCAAAGGTCGACCCACTCAAGTATTTGTTGTCCAAACCCACCCTTACAGGTAGAATGGCTAATTGGATCATTCTACTTAGTGAGTTTGATATAGAATTTGTCCATCAAAAATCAGTTAAAGGACAAGTACTTGCAGATCAGCTAGCGGAAGCACCTTTGCAAAGCATGGAGCCTTTGAGTCTGGAACTACCAGATGCCTCTTTTCTCTACATTGAAGAATCTATCATATGGCAGATACATTTTGATGGATCTTTTACGTTTCATGGTTCAGGTGTAGGAGTGGTCCTTATTACTCCTTCGGGTGATCCTATACTACAGGCTTTCCACTTGGCCTTCCCTTGCACAAACAACATTACAGAGTATGAAGCACTCATTGTAGGGATGAAGCTAGCCATCAAGTGGAATATTCATCATGTTAAGGTTGTAGGTGATTCATAGTTAATCATTAAACAAGTTAATGATGAGTATAAGGTTAAGGATGACAAACTCATACCTTACAAAAAGTTAGTGGAAACTCTAAAGGA
Organism: Taxus wallichiana var. yunnanensis; assembly: GCA_018340775.1. NCBI lineage: Eukaryota > Viridiplantae > Streptophyta > Pinopsida > Cupressales > Taxaceae > Taxus > Taxus wallichiana. Next base: position 774,217,709 of record CM031242.1, read on the forward strand.
GTATTTTGTGCACATCACCTTTGAGCAGATCCCAAGAGTGTAGAATAGATCAGTGGATGCTATGGAAATGGTGGGATCTATGCTTCGTATTCCACCAGGGAACAATGATATGCCATTCTTCATAGAAAATCTATGCCAGCCACATATGACATGCCAGAATCTTTCCTAGCTTGTGAGGTTGTTGGTCCCCATTCACCATGGTATGAACCCATTTTCACCTATCTTAAGGACAACACATTCCCTCCCGATATCTCCCACTCTGAAAAGTAGAGCCTAATTCACCAGATAGCCCATTACACCCTTTTAGGAGGTACACTTTATCATCGTGGCTACGATGGGAATCTATTACGTTGTCTGGATGTGACAGAGTCAATCCAAGAAATCAAGGAAGTACACGAAGGAGTATGCGGAGCACATACAAACGGAATGGTCTTGGCTAAGAAATTGTTGAGAGTAGGTTACTATTGGCCTACCATGGAATCTGATTGTTGCAATTACGTTAGAAAATGTGTGCTTTGCCAAAAGTATGGAAATTTTATCCATGCTCCATCACAACCATTACAACCAATCACTACCCCATGGCCATTCTCTAAGTGGGGACTCGATTTAATAGGGAAGCTTACTCCTACCTCTTCTGATGGTCATACACATATCATCACAGCCACTGAATATTTTACAAAATGGGTGGAGGCCGTCCCTTAACCTATGTCACAGGAGCACAAATTTCTAAATTCATCATGAATCACATTATTTGTCGGTATGGCATTCCTGTAGCCATTGTTACAGATAATGGGAAGTCATTTAAGAATAAAATTGTGAAAATCCTTTGCCAACGGTTCCAAATCAGATTAAAATGGTCCACACCATATTACCCTCAAGGTAATGGACAAGCTGAGGCAACAAACAAGACTTTGGTCAGGATAATGGAAAGATGGTTAGCAAAATAGGTCGCAACTGGCACCTACAAATTCATCCAGCCCTTTGGGCTTACCAAACATCCATTCACACCCCTACAGGTGTGACACCATATTCCCTAGTGTTCGGGATAGAATCTATCATCCCCTTAGAGATTGAACTTCCATCCCTGAGGATCTCTCTTCGAGACTATCTGGATAAGGATGAAGATTATCGAGTGGCAAGATTGGTTGAGTTAGAACTACTAGATGAGAGGCGCATTCACACTCTTAATCACCTGAAAGTATATCAACACAGAGTCTCCAGAAACTATAACAAGAGAATCATCCCTCATCAGTTTGAGGTTGGTGATTTAGTCATGAAGGAGAACCAGTTCAACACCAGAGTGGAGCGAGAAAAGAAAGGGAAGTTTGAACCCCATTGGTTAGGACCCTATGTCATAGTTGCCAAGTATGGCACAGGGGCATACAAGTTGGCTCACCCCAATGGTGATGAGCTCCGGGAGCCCATGAACACCATGCATCTTAAGAGATTTTATGCCTGAACATGGCGTAGGGAAGTCATAAAAATAAAAAATACAAAAAAATAAAACAAATTCGAAAAAAAAAAAAAGAAAATAGGTCTATCCACTAGTGAAAACCATGCAATTGTGGCACTTTGGGCAAGTCCTTGGGAAAACCAATTTCCATAGTGCCTCAGGAAGATTCTTGTTCAACAAGCATTCTATATTAGAAGGGTAGTTGTCTTTGGCCTGGACCTAGTTCTACCTCCGAGTTTCCTTGTGCACACACATTCTATTCTATCGAGACTTGATCCGGCTTTTTTGTTCTTTTATTCATCTCGAGGGATGTGGTCTTTCGTTATTTCCCATCTTACGCTGGGGGCAACTCAACGACTTCACCTTCTTGTTCATAAATGCATGGCTTCTACCCTTGTATATTCCCCACCTAATGCTTGGGGCATCCACGCTTTCTTGGTTACTGCACATAGCTTTGGAATAACCATCGCAAAGAAAAAAAAAAAAAATTTTTTCATACAACCCCAAAATTATTTCCTTCTGAAAAACACAAAAAAACAATAGGGTTTCTCACCTCCGATTTCCAAACTCTTAAAAAACAATAGAAAATTGTTTCAGAAAACTCTGGGAGCCCATGAACGCCATGCACAAGCGAGAAAATTGTTTCAGAAAACACAAAAAAATAAAAATTGTTTCAAAAAAAAAAAAAAATAAAAAATTGTTTCTAGAAAACACCAAAACAATAGAAAATTGTTTCAAAAAACACAAAAACAATAGAAAATTGTTTTCAAAACATTAAAAAATAGAAAATTGTTTTGGCTTGAACCTGCTCCCGACTCAGGTTTCCTTGTGCAAAACACAAAAACAATGAAAATTGTTTCGAGAAAACACAAAAACAATAGAAAATTGTTTCCCATCTTATGCTAGGGGGCAAACACAAAAATAATAGAAAATTGTTTCGAAAACACAAAAACAATAGAAAATTGTTTCGAGAAAACACAAAAACAATAGAAAATTGTTTCGAGAAAACACAAAAACAATAGAAAATTGTTTCACAAAAACCTAAACAATAGAAAATCGGTGCATGAAAACATATCTTACAAAAACATTTACTTGCATTGTTGTTTCCTTGTTTTGCTTGTTGCTTGTATAGTGTTTTGCGTGCTTACTTTTGAGTTGTTTGTTGCTTGGGTGTACTTTGTCATAGTTTATCTTTTCTTGCTTAGAATAGATTCATTCTTGCTTGTGCATATTGTGGTGAGTTTTGACATGCTAGTGTGTTAATTCATTATGTTCTTTCTTAAAGCATTTGGTTGTGTTTTGTTACTTGTTAATAAGGCATGGTGATTCATGGTGTATTGCATTAATTCCTAGTGTTCTTTGTAGCATTTGGCTGTGTTTCTTGCATGTGCTCTATTTTTTATCATTCACATCACATTACCATCACTATCATCACATCTAGCATCATCTATACATCATATATAAACAAAAATGCTAAGTTTTACATCATGCATGTATGCTAAGCTAATCATCACATATCGTATCATCAATGGGGGCAAGAGGGGTTACACATAATCAAAAATCTATCCCCCACACCAATATCATCATATCATCCCATCCATATACATCAAAATAACACATGAAAACAACATTTGATATCATCTACAGATCTATCATCTACAATCTACATAGCACATGTATACATCAATACATCGGAATCAGATACATACAAAGTACAAAATCAGATAATACATCCATAAGTGCTGAATCAAAACATGCAGCATGCAACAAGAATCAATGTATGCCCACTCATGTCACAACACCTCCATACATGTTGAATTAAACAAACGCAACATGCAATGAGAACCAACATATAGTAATTTCTGGAAAGGGGTATTTCACATCATAGAATTATGCCCACTCATGCCACATACATCAAAGTACAACAACAATACAATGCATCATAACAATATCCAAAATGCTGAATCAAGACAATAACATGCATCAAATCCAATGCAGGAAAACAAACCCACTCAAGATACATAAACACGATTCATGTCCCGTCATCAATTGGCTCCCCATATATTTACAGACAATGCAAAAACCATCTATATACATGTATCAACAAAAAAAAGATGTGCCTCATCTCATCACCATGTGTATCTGAGCCAAAACAAAATGAGTCCTCATATATATATATATATATATATATATATATGTGTCAAAAATACATCTGTATCAAAAATGGATACATACAAATCTGTACTCTATATCAAAAATGCCTTCAGCTGAGGCATACAATAGGGATACATCAAAATGTCTGTATAATACACAATGTCTTGATCAGTGCTCAACATAAATACATCGGTGATACACAATGCCATAAAAAAGGGGCATGTATCTGAAAGAATCAAGCCTTCATCATGAGGCATCATCAAAAAAATATACATGTCTATAATCATTGTACATCAAAATCAGCCTTCATAAGAGGCATACATACAAAAAGAATCTATACAATACAAAAGTGGCTATCACCCATAGCTCTCACCCTCACCGGGGCTCCCAGGTCGGTCCTCTGATGCCGAACATCTGTAGGCTAGGTGGCACTGGTCTCATCGGCTGGTCTAGAAGGGGCTGTCTGACTGATCTAGTAGAATGACCAGACCTCCACGAAATGAGAGCCAGATGCACTCGATCCTGATAACTATGGCAAAGCCACTCTCTGCTCTGGGCACCACTCTGTAGTATGTGGTCCTATAAAAGAGTGCCTCCCCACCAAGCCTGGTGGCATCCCGAATCAAATCAGCATCTCCTGAGGTGAGCGCTACCTGAAGGGCAGTGTCTCACTCACCTGTGACCCGCCCAGTCTACCTCGGCCTATCTAGAGGTGGTAGCCTCTCGATCTCTCTCCATCATCATCACCTTGTAGCTCGGTGTGGGCCTGGTCCCTCTAGGCTCTGCTTGCTACTTGATAACGTGTATACACGTGGTCTCTCTGTGCCACGATCATGTGTAGCTGTGACTGGGACTGATGTAAGAGACTCAGTATCTGATGCCCCCTGTGTAGTTGTCTCTCGGATCTGGCTCTGCCATGCTGCTCTGTCATCTCCTGGCTTGGCCTAGGCCCGAGCCTGATCCTACCCTAAAAAGTAATGTAACAATATGGGCTCGGGCCTCATCTCTCTTGTATGGTTGTCACACACCAGCCTCGAGCCTCGTCTCTCTCTGCTCTCACCACGTCTCTCTCGGCTAAGAGCTGCTTGCACCTGTACCTGTGTTGTGGTTGTCTGTGCCACTAGCTATGAAGCTATGCGTGCCTCAGGGACTACTCCCTGTGGTGCTCTGAGGACTACCCCTACTCAAATACTCTACCTCGGGGTGGAGGCATAGCTACCTGTGTTGGGCCCTGTGGCCTCGGTCCTGTGCCTGTGTGGCACCCTATCCATCATGAGGGATCCCATCAAAAGGATCCTCGGGGTCTAGCCCCAATGCTACTACTCTGGCCCTGCGCTCTGATCCATGCCATACCTCCATAGGAGGGTGAATACCTGCTACCCATGCTGCCTCTGGAATAGTCAGTCACCGGGGTAACATTGTAGCATACCACACTTGCATAATCAGCTATGGTCCCCGGATCTCTAATCTGCCACAATGGATCCCATGCAGGGGACCACTTGTAGGAGAAATTGCCTTGCTCGCTCAGGGCTGCTAATCCGAGGCCCCATAGTCTACCTCTCAGAGTCCCTACGAGCATGCCATATCCTGGATGCGGGACACCTTTACTACTCGGCCTAGCTACCGCACCTGTCAACATGATACAACTCCATGATATAGCTATGGCTGCTGATCAAGAAGTGCTCCACCAAGCACATGCTAAGCTCTGTGGCATCCTCTAGCCACTGGAAGTGTCTATATGGATGCCAAATGATGTCTATCACTGCTAGCTCATCAAACTCCCACCTATATCTAAATAGGCTACCAAGGTGACCACGGATGTCTCCGCCCACTGCTATCCAAGCCATGTATGATGGCTCCTCGGGGTCTCAAACTCGGAATGGGCCGATAGGGCATCCAATGGCTATATGATCCCATGACCATATCTGTAACAATGAGGCCGGCCCCACGGTCTTCTGACCATGGTATGTGATAAGATGCAAGTCCCAGTATAAATGGGCCAGTATGCACTGACCCCAGCAATACCTCTCCCCACTGTAAATCCCATGTACTACTGGTAGCAATCCTCTCGGGAATGAAGTCCCTGTCTTATCAGTGAGTAGAAACCCACTGATAAGTGCCATAATGTACAACAGCCCCCGATGCAATGTCGGTCTGAGATGCACTCGTGTAAGGCCACAGTCATCCCATCATGTGGGATGTCATCCACACCGAATAACGTGCTTGCATGCTGCTCTGATCAAACCTACATCTAGGCTATACTCGATCAATGTACCCATCATGGGCACACGTAGGATCCACCACATCCTCTATCATCACTGTCATCTCCCCTATGGTAGTCTAAAACATTGACTCTCATTGTGCCATCACTTCGCAAAGCACGCGTCGTCGGAGGCTATGATCCATTATACAATGGAGGGCATCCGAGCCACGGGGCCCAGCCCCACTTGCCTCCATGTATGACCATCTCTCGGTGGTCACATGTAGCGCATCATGCTACCCTCTAACTCGGTAATCCGAGAGTGACGCTCCCACATCTGCAACACAGTAAACATCTCTCTGCAAAATCACATGCCACTCATTAGTTAGTTTCTAGCATTTCATCTAAAAATCTATCTCTATTTTTTTAGGGTTAACCCAAAAATCCTAAAAATTCTTCTAAGTGTCACATTTTTGGACACTTTCCTATCTTTTTCTACTTGTCTAGGGCACTGCATGCCCTTTTGGGTATGTGCACCACATTTATGGCACATGCACTTGCTGCGGGTGTTTTCTAGCATGTGCATGCGCCCTCTTTCGAGCACACGCACCCTCTTTTTGGCATGTGCGCCACCTAATTGGTGCTTGCACGTGTATGTGTGTGCTTTTGCTTGTGTGTGCTTACCTACCCATGCCTGCGCCATGCTTTTCACGTGTGCGCCCCTTTCCCAATGTGTGCACATGTGCAGGTGTGCTGCACGTGTGTGTGTGCATGTGTGTGTGTGCAAGTGATTTTTGACTGCACGTGTGCGTGCATAGCCTAGCACCTGCGCCCTTAAACAGATGCCTGCACCCCCAAAGTGGTGCATGTGCACCCTAACCCACACTGCGCCTTGCGCAGTGTGCCTATGCATTTTCTACACCTAATTACCCTAATTAATGCATTAATGACAAAAATTTAAGAGCAAGGTTGTGATACTCACAAATGGCCCCTCGTCCGCGTGCCTCTGTACCCCGGACTGCATCAACACGCCTCAAATGGTCTCGTGTGATCACCATCTCTCCTGAGTGTCAGAGCCTCATGGTAAATTTTCTAAACTAAGCGGTTAAAATGAACTGATTGCGATGTTTTTACCCCCCGGGGTATATTAACCTATTTTTCACCGTTAGGATGGCTGGGAAACCCATTTCGATCACCATTTTCTCCTCTGTTCACTGTGGAATAATTATTTTTATTAAAATAATTATTTTTCTCTTCTTTTTCACCGTATTGGGGCATTTTTTGTCCAATACCCCTTTCTTCTCCCTTGGACAATTTTATTGCTCCTGGCGATTTTTATTCTTCTTCACACTCTCGTAAATAATTATTTTCAAATAATTATTTTTTTTTTTAATTTTTCCACTAAACAAGGACATTATTTGTCGTTTGTTTCTCCTTTCTTCCACCTAGGGCACTTTCTGTTGCCCTTAGGCCCTTCATTTTCTTCTTCTCCTTTCTTCTATTGTTTACCATGGTTCAACAAGCCAAAACAATATAAACACTTAATATATCAAAAAAATCCAAAAACAAGGCAAAATTTTTCAAAAAAATCCTAAAAAGTAAAAAACCCTACAAAATGGTAACTTGCTTCTTACGGCTGAAACTTGTGTCTTGCACATGGTATTTTCTCCATATCCTATTGGTTTGTCTCACATCTTCCCCAATTAATACAACTCGTGGATCACCGGATTCACAACCATTCACAAAGCTAGCTTGCTTGCTTCATCTTGTACTCTGGGGCACTTTTGGTTGCTGGTGCTATTTCATTGCGCACAAACACTTTTCATGGACCCCGTGTCCATTGTCATTTCCCCTTGCATGTATCCTTGCTTGGGGCATCATTTTTAACCCTTGTCATCAATCACGAACTTGTGGATCTCTTCAACACTGATAACAAAACATTTGTACAACTGTCTTGACCATTGTTGGGTTGGATATGTGCATTCGTACTTGTTTTCCTTATTACATGAGGCTTGTTTCCTTCTCGTATTGCATTGCATTTTTTATGTTGCGTGGAGTTGGTACTTTCAGCAATGGAAAATTGTTCATAGTATGGCTTTTCATGTCATTCTACCTTTGTCGTATGCTTATATTTTTAATAAGGGCCAATGATGTAGTTCCTATGGCAATATGATGACATCAAATTTGTTCCACATAAATAGTGGCTAGAGGCTAAGCTCTTCTCTCCCCTCTTCCTTATTTCTTCTACACCACTTCCCTTTTCACCCCTAATTTTCTCTCTCATCGGGGCATCTTGCCTCTTCCCCATTCTTCTACCTATATCTCACCTTTTTCGATCGTCGATCGACTTCTTTCATCACCCCATCGACACTCGAGGGGGCATCTCTCCCTCCTACTAATTTTTCTTCTATCCCTTCAAAATTTTCTTCCGTCTACTATCTTTGAAGTGATGTCACTTACGCCACCCCAAAGAGGGGCAAATGTAGACACCTATAATTACGCCCAAGCAATTTAAATACTTAAATTGCGCTAATTATCCCCTTTCTTGCAAATTGACAACATATCATCAAAAGCACTCATATTCCCTCTTATTGTTGTTAATCAATTAATTACAATACGCTAATTGATTAAGTCACCTATCCAGCTAATAGCCTAATTAATGACCTTCCATTAATTATCACTTCCTCTATCTAGATTAATTAATTATTATTAATTAATTAGTCTTCCCCTTCATTTAACTAGTAAATCAATATTTAATTGATTTAATCCCTTTCTAATAGCCTAAATCACACTAATATTCTTCTAAATGGCTTCTATAAGCTTACACCTACCTATTAATTAATCACCTTTGATTAATTAAAATACCCCCAACTCCCATGACTTGCTAAACATGTATTAAACCCTTCTAAAGTAAGGTTACCTTTAATAAAGCAACCTTATCCATTCCTAATCATGTTTTACCTTTATCCCACATTCATGAGGATGTGTTGAATCCTTTATCCTTTGGGCTATATAAAGATCCCTCCACCTACCTTTTTACTTACACCTAAACTCCTTAAGAGAGCAAATGCAAAGCATATAGCAAAGAGACTAAGAGCTTGCACCTTGTTTTCTTGAGAGTTCATCATCTTGAAGAGTTAAGCCTCTTTCTTAAAGTGCTTGGGTCATATGGGAGGTGTCAAAAGGGTCTTGTAGCCCAACTTTGATTAGCCCCCATTCCTAGGTTCTTGGAACATTAAGGACAACTATTTTTGATAGCCATGGAACCTACCTAGGTTCTTTCATTTGCATGTTGTTAAAGAATAGAGGTTATTTAGATACTTAACATTGTTGATTTCATAGTTTTATTGATAAATGTTAGCATCTAACCCTTGATTAATTCTTATCATGATGGTGCTTAGAATGTTTGTTTAATTCTTGCTAATCAAGACTATTTAGGTGTTAGTCTTCCATTCATATTTACATAGACAACACAAGATACAAAAATAATGCATGAATCGCACATGTGTCAAAATTCTAGCAACACAAGCAGATCCTCAAAAGTAAAAATATGTAGCCAAGGAATCCAATAGTAAAAGTGCTCAAGTCCCTACTCAAGATATCCCATTTAAAGTTCCTCCGTAGTAGTATGCGCCCCTCTTTTAGTAGGTCAAGTATCGACTTCACTAAGTCTCATGCTTCCACGCCCAAGCAATCAAGAAAGGATGTTGTTGTACCATAAATGCATAGGTCGAAGGTCTTCCATTCAGAATTGTGGACTAGATGAAGAAGAAAAATATAAATGTCACAATATGGGATGCTCGACCATTCCATGTCAATGAGATCCGCTGCATGAGACCCTATCTTAACTTCCGTGCACCGATCCAACTATTCAAAAGCCACACACTTCTATCAACATCTGCAAGAAGAGGAGAAATAATTAAGTAAAGTTGTTAAAACCCCACCCTTCTATATGTCCTTAATCATAGGCAAGCATCTTGTCCATAACCTACTTGAGAGATTTGATGCTCTAAATATACAGGTGATGCCACAAAAAATGAACAATGAAGTTGATCAAATGGCCGCACTTCACTTGCAGTTCTCTCTTGCTGAGGACTTTGTCAAAGGAAAAACTAAGCACATTAAGATGGTGATTAGACCATCCATTCTAGACAAAAATACTAGCTGGAAAGTGTTTGAAAATGATGTACAAATCATTCAGTCCATTCAAAATGAAGTTGAGTTCTCATCAAGCATGCAAGCTGATTTGCATGACAGCTATGGTGACCAAGTGATTCAACTGAAGTCAAATAAGCTAACTAAAGGGTTGGTCACCTTAGAGTAAATGTTTAGCCCTGATGATGAGTTCAAGGGTGAAGAAAAGTATATGTGTGCTGCCCAATAAGACTTCTCCCGATCACTATTGTGTGTGGAAAGGAGTTGCTTGATCGATAAGGCTTGCACACACGATGAAAAGTAGGCCTTCATCTCTCTCTATCAAAAACAAAGTGATATATTCTAATGGGAGTATGAAGACCTCAAAGATTTTGATCCAAGAATTTCTCAACACTCCATTGACCTTGATCTTGGTATCAAACCCATCAAACAAAGCAACAACCAAATCAATCCAAAGATAGATCCCATCACAAGAAAGGAATTATCCAAACTCATTGAGGTAAAGATAAATTTTCCCATCAAGTACTTTACCCGGGTCACGAATATAGTTCCAGATGTGTAAGAAGAATGGTGGAATCAAATTCTATGTTGATTTTATAGATTTGAACAAGGCATCTCTAAAGGATCATTATCCTTTTCCTTTAATGGAGAAGATTCTCAGAGACTGTGGCTAGCGCGCCAAATATTTTCGATGTTGTATGAGTATACAAGTTTCATTCGGATCTTGGTCAAGGAAGAGGATCAATTCAAAATAGTGTTTACAACTAAATGGGGAACATATGCATATCAAAATATGCCATTTGGTCTATCAAACATGGGCACTACATTTCAATGAGCCATGGAAATTTCCTTTAAAGGTTACATCAATGAGTTCATCTTGGTTTCCCTTGATGACATAATAGTCTTCTCAAAGCAAAGAAAGGATTATATGGTGCACTGGAGAAAGTATTTGAGAGGTGCAAAAATATGGGGTGTCCCTTAACCTCAAGAAGTGAAAATTTTTGTACCACAAGGAAAGATTTTGGGCCATGTGGTTTTGAAGGATGGCATCGAAATTGATCCCGAGTGCATTTCATCCACCCTATCTCTTTCCCCTACTGGTGCACAAAAGGCCTTGCAATCCTACTCAGTAAGATCAATTTCGTTAGGAACTTCATTCCTAAATTTGTAGGTCTAGTCTGCCCATCACCCTCATGCTCAAAAAGGACAAAGCTTTCAAATGGACAACGAAAGGAGAAACAAGCTTGTTGGTGATAAAATTTTTCAGGGACAAATTGATGGTTATCTTGTCAATGCTCTGGGAGTCTAAGTCCCTCTACTTAACCAGTGTAGCTACCATATGTGCATGCGTGAGTGAAATGTGAGTTTTATCCTAGTGGCCTCTCGGTCGGGGATCCAACAGGGGCACTCCACCGAACCCTACGAAATTACTTGCATAAAACTACTTCTGGAGGAACTTTAAATGTCTTCTACTTCTCACGCTATGTACAAATTCTACTTGAGCTTCAATAAAGGAAGAAGGAATTTTAGCCTCTTTGATTGAGGAGTTTGTTGGTACTTTGTGCCCATTAAGCTTCATTTAGTCTTATAACTATTACAAATATTTTTTTCTTCTATATTCAAGTGCATGTAATGAAACTTCTAGTTGGTGTATGCAAGTCTCTGATTTTCTACTTGCAGCATTAGTTTTTCTCTTTTCTAATTTTCTCATTCCCTTTCCCGCCTTCCTAGCAAAGTCAAGTAAAGTAATGCAAAAATTGATGATATATTGGGAGCTACTACTTGTTGCACCGTGCGAGTGTCAAGGATGATTGTTTCCTACATCCATGGAAACATCTCATCGGATTCAGGTTCAATGATGGGCACCTCAACCATTCTTTGTTTTGATGGGGAGGTAATTCCTGAATGAGAGGAGCATTGGAATCAACAACATGCAAGACCTCTTGTAGTGGCTTGGATACAGGATCATGAGTCATATACTCCTTGTTCACTTGTGCATTTGCTATTGGATTTTCTATTTGCATTACTGGGATCACATCTTCCTCTTGTGGTGATGCCAATGAATCTTTTTCTTCCCTGAATTTCTTGGATGTCTTCTCATGGGGAGAAGTTTTCAATTTCAGTGGCCTTCCTTTTTGAACTCACTCCAGAGTATTTAGAGCTAGAAGTTACCTCCACCACTTTTGAAGATGAATGATGTGAAGCTTGCTTCAGGCTTGGAGAAATTCCTCGTGATCGAATGATCATAGTCCTCTTCTTTTGAAACTAGTTCCTCATTCTCCTCACCACCTTTTTAGTTTGCTCCAAAGATATATCTCCCGAATCACGAATGTGCTTGATTTGGGGCATTGGGGACATCTTGACTGCTGCGTACTTAGGATCATACATCTCTGTCCCGTCATCATGTAAGATGTCTTCATACCAAGAGAACTTGAATTTCTTCATCTCGCTAGTTGTCATCCTCATGTGATATTTTTTACATACTTCGAACTCATCAATATAATTGGCCCAGTAGTCCTTAACTTGTGGTTCATATTGCAATTCTGGGACATGGAATGAGTCAGGATCTTCTCAGATGTTAAAGTTGGGCCTGACAATGTAGGAATGTAGAGTCAGATGTGCGAAAGTAACCTCCAGGTGAGATGCGTCATTTGAGCTTTTACACATGAACTCCCCTAGAGATATAGGGAATGGAATCAATTTCTTTCTCCTACTTTTGAGCTTGCTTATTTACTTGAGTGATCTTCTTGCAGAGTTTGAACAATACGATCTAGTCATTGAGGTACTTAGGTAGTTTCAACAGAGCTTGGTCGAAGCTAGCGACTCATATGTAGGAGAATGTTGAGAATTGTATGAAGTATGAGCCATATTCCTTAATCAGGGATGCCACTTTTGGTGACATCCTAGCTTCAAGATCCCCTTCCAAGTTTTAGACCACGTACATGGTGAATGCATCATTCACATGGGTGAAATGCCTATTTCTCTCCTCCATTATCAACTATGGAAGTTTCTCGAATGCAGGTACCTTGGAAGCAATGTTCTGCATGAGAGCCAATCCCTTGAATGATCGCGAGCTTGCGAGGAGATAAACTAGATAAGAAGTCATGTGGAACTTCTTTGTCATAGGTACTTGGAGCAGTTGTAGATGGAGATTATCACTGATGATCTACCCCCAGTTGATTCTCTGCTTCCCTTCTGTCAATGTTAGGATGAAAAGGCCCATCCAGTCCTGGAAGTATCTCATGCTTACTTCACCCATTACTCTATTGAGGAGAGTGATGACATCAGAATACCCTTCTCAAAACTCACACCTTGGTAGATTCTTGGGAATCCTGGAAGGATTTCTTCCAGTTTTCAGCCATGAGCCGAGTGCTACCCCTTGGACATATGAATCCATTGTTTCCCAATCATGCACGGCCCTTTCCTTGGAAATGATGACCATGTTGGGGGATGTCGGTATCTAGAAAGAGATTGAAATAGTCCTAGGGTTAATGACTACCAATGTTGCACCATTGTCATCTTGGATGGTTTGCATCTCGGGCTCGTAGTGGAAAGAGTAGGCTAGGACTAGCTCGATACTTTGCATAGACACTAGGTGTCCTACAACGGCAAATAAGCCACTTGTGAATATCTGGTCTTCAATCCTCCTTCGGTCCTTGGAGGTCATGCGAGTCTTGAGGTTGTTCAGGTCCATGTACAAGACATCACTGTCTTCCACATCATACTCATAGGTAAAGGGTTGTGTCGGCTTCTGACCCATCCATTTTGTCTTCATATCTCCCTTTGAAAAAGTAACTTACTATTTTTAGTAAGTATGAAAAAGTAAGTCCCGATCTTCAACTGGATGTTGCGGCTTAGTCTTCCTCTTTCTCCTTGTGTTCCTCATTCCTTCTAGATCAACTTTCTATTTTTAGCAGGTGCTCAAGGGCCCACTTACTATTTTTAGTAAGTGCCAAAAATGTCCGTTCTGGTGGATTCTCAGCTATAGTGCACCTCCAATGTCTTCGTCTCCTTCATAGGTTCTTTTGTTGCTGACTTTCCCAAAATAGTAGTTCCTATGTAGTAGGCCTACTATTTTTAGAAAGTTGGCCTCTAGGCATCGTATAGATGTGGAAATTTTTTTTTTTTTTTTTGATATGGGGTTTTTCCCCATATCATCCCTCTCGAAATTCAGACCCGTTCGCTTAATAGTCCAGGAGATTTTAAAGTTTTAATTTTTAGGCTCACATTTATTCTCAGGTATGAAAACCATTAATGGACCTTGAAATTGCAGGTCTGGTTTTCTCCTCCATTTGCAAATAAATTTATATTTTTTATGTGGGTTTTTTTCTTCTGATGCTTCACGTGTGATCTTACTTCAATCTGGCAACTGGTTTGACGGGAAATCCCACTTCTTTCTTCATTGAGCCGGAAATGAGATTTATTCATTGTGGCTTCTGTATCGTATAAGGGGGAGTTTGAAGGTGTCTTTCTAATGGTCTTGGATAGAGGAATGAACAGCAGAAAATGGTTTTTGTTTCATGCACTGGCTTGCAATATTTCTTTAGATCTTCATTTTTAGGCTATGGAGATTTTCATTGTTTTCTTCTTCTTGCTCTTCGTTTCTCCTTCTTGTTTTGATGAAAGATCATTTTGAGACCTTAAAATCACTATGGGGAGCTTGTTTCAGTGTTTGGGTTGAGCTGGTCTAAGCATTTGCAATGGCGGGTGATGGTAGAATGTTGCAAAAGAAGAATGAGGAATGGAGTTTACAAAAACTATTCGAAGTTAGAAGTGAAAAAGGCGGCACTTGGAATTTTTTAAAAAGATATGCACAATTATGGTTAGGGAAAATTTTCCATGCTTGATGTCCCTAACCTCAAGGATGTGAGGGGCATCAAATTCCATGGTGGTCAAGAGCATGACACGTGGCGTTTGATCCAACGACGGGAATGAAGAGGGAGAAAGTTACATTAAAGCATTGGGAGCTGAAAGGAGGTCACATGGGTGTCCAGAAGACTCCCTATGGGGGATGGGTGATTTTTCCAAGGTCTTATGTCCCCCACCTCAGGTGCACAAGGGATATCAAATTCCATGGTGGTCCTAGAGCTGACACGTGGCGCCCGATCCGACGGCAGGGAAGACATGTTCCAAATAAGCACGTGGGGGCTGATCTCTCAAGTATTGAGGTCATATGAGGGCCCCATAGGTCACATGGGGGCTGGGAAAATTTTACAAGGGCTGATGTACCTGACCTCGGGGACAATGGGGACATGAAATCCCATTAGGATCCTGGTGTGCGACATGTGTCCTCTCGAAAAAATGACTAAGTCTTGAATTGCGTTTGAGAGGGTAACTTAGAATGAAGATAAATTGAGCTCCCAATGGAATTTATTGGTGAAATTTTATATGATCCTGACTAGAAATGGAATTTTGAATCCAATTATTTGGGTTTAATGTCTTGATTCGTCCATATGATCCCTAAAAAATTGTATTTTTGATCTGGTACTCTACTTGTGCCTGAGAAAAACTGCCTCTCAATCATATGCGCCAAGGTGTTGTGAAAAATATTATTTTACCATCATGTAGGTATTAGAATCCTATTTATGATGATGTTTTTTTACTTCTAAATCCATCTGGAGCTCCCAAAATCTTCTTCTGAAGCTCAACAACTATTTTAGGCCTGTGTACCACCTAGGCTTGTGAACCTTATTTTTTACTCAGACTGCTCCAAGTCTTGCATAAAACTTCCCCAAACCTTCCAAAATAATTTCCATGATGTTCAAAGGTATTTCATTCACCTCCATGTTGATTTTTCTCTTCCGTTCCACTCTAGGGGTGATCCGATCCTGGGAAGGCCAACGATAGCCCTTCCCGTGACTGCCCAAGATTTGCATTTTCAATGAACTCCTAAAATCACCTAGGGGATGTTATAATTTTTTTATTTTTGTTTGGGAGGTCATTTGGACTGAGTGAAGAGATGGGGTTGCCTAGGAATGATAGAACATGAAAATTTTGGCATAGGGGTATAGTTGTCGTGCTTGGATACTTCCAATTTAGTATTTGCACATTTGCACGACAACAATTGGCTCTAGCTTGGGGACATGGCGTGGACTGAGTGAAGTGAAGACATGACATGAGAATCCAGAATCTCAATTTTAGACCATCTAATTCGTTGACCAGTGCCTTATCCATTGGGCCTTGCAGAGTCATGTACAACCTCTAGAAAGAGATACTAGAAGAAGGAAACACACACAAAATAACGGAAAGGAAACACACAACAAAAGGGGAAACACACCTAGAAATCACCTATATTACAAGGTGGGGGACAACCCACTTTCATTGATGATATAATTTGAGGTATTTCCCATTGTGAGGCATTTCCAGTGGCGTTCCATCCAAATATGAGAGTAGAAAAGAATTCTCGCCGCAAGATTCATGAATCTAGAATGGACTGAGCCATAATGAATCAAAATTTCCATGGCTGCCTTTTGGTTCCCTCCTCTTGTCCCATAGCAGGACAAAGTCTCTGATTTTGAACTCTCTCACTTTTTCCTTCTTGTCAAAAATTTTCTTTACTTTTAACTGGTGCTCTTTGATACGGTCCACCACTTGGAGTCTATTTTCTTATAGCTTCTCAAGGAAGAGGATCCTCTTGTCAATGGAATCCTTGTACTAACCATCTTCTATTGCCTATAGCAACTTGAGAGTTGGCATCTCAATTATGAGTGGGATTTCCACCTCAACTCCATGCAATAGTTGGAATGGTGACATACCTATTGCCTTCTTGGGAGTTATCCTATCCATCCACAACTCATCATATAACCTTTTGTGCCAGTTCCTCTGGTTCTCGTCTACAATTTTATGGACAATGGTCACAATGTTCTTATTGCTTGATTTGGCCTATCCATTCCCCTATGGATAGCAGTCGATGAATGGGATAGAGAGATTTTGTAGCCATAGTAGAACTCGGTCAACTCCTTGAAGAGAAATAGGTGGCATTATCTACTATGATCTTTTGTGGTACTCCAAAACATACTATGATATTCTCCTTGATGAAGTTGCATACTATTTTGGTGTTGGCTTTCTTGGTGGGAATGGATTCCACCCACTTGGTGAAGTAATATGTCACCGTGAGCATGTAGGTGTGCCCCGCACTTGAGTGAGGATTCGAACACCAATGAAGTCTAGCCCCCACTGTTGAAATGGTTCTTCAATAACAACTGGCCTGAGTGGAAGTGCAGCAAGTTGTGGTCTCCCAATGAATGTTTGGCATGCTTCACATTTGGAAACCCAATCTTGAGTGTCTGCAAAGAGGGTGGGCCAATAATACCTTCCTCGGAGGATCTTATTTGCATGACCATCGCCAAAAAATTCCCACCACATGCTTGGTCATGGTATGCTTTAAGCAATTTTTTCTCATTTTTCTTTATCCACGCACCTGAGGAAGCATCCATCTAGGCCTCTTTTGTAAAGCACATGATTCCAGATTACAAACCTTGTTGCCTTCAACTTGAGTGTTCTCCTTTGCTTGTAATCAAGATGAGGAGGGCATTCTCCATAAGTTAAGTAATAGGCAATATCAACATACCACTCATCAGTAGTGGATACAAAGAGAACATGTGGGTTGTTTTCAAAACAAGTTAGGCAAGCACAATTCTCTTCACCATGTTGAGCTTTGAGTGTTTCATCCTCAGTAATTAACCTACACAAACCATTTCCCCTTACCAGATTGGAGGGTTGGATCTCCAAGTCATACTCTTGAGTCTTTGCAATCCAATTTCCTCTTTTTGCTCTAGGATCCTATTGTGTTAAGATGGACTTGATTGCACTGCCAGGGACCATCACCACTATATGAGAGTTGAGGATGTAGAACCTGAAGTTTTTTACAGCCTTCACCACTACGTAAGCATGTTTCTCCAATTGGCTGTAATTTAGTTCATGCTTTTTCAATGGACAACTCATGAAAGTGATGGGTGCTTCCACGCCTTCATCATTTTTCTGAACAAGAACAACAGAGGGTATGTTCTGATGCATAACAATACATGATGAAATCTTTGTTAAAATATGGAGACATAAGAGTTGGAGCTTTGGCAATGGAATTTTTTATCTGTTCAAATGTTACGCCTTCCTTCATTGTTCCATTTGAAGTTTACCTATGGTTTCATCATGGTGGTGATGTGCTTTGTTAGTTTAGCAAACTCAGGAACAAAGCAACGAAGAAAATTCACCTTTCAAAGAATGAATGAACTCCTTTCTTGCTTGTGGGAAGAGATAATGCTTGAATGGCTTGTACTCTCTTAGGATCAATATGTGCTCCATGTTTGTTCACAATGTGCCCAAGAAACTTGCCTTCCGTAACTCTGAAAATGCACTTCTTGGGATTTAGTGATATGCCATGCTTTCTACACCTTGCAAGTACTTGTTCTAAGTGATGGATATGGTCTCCCCTCTTCTTTGAAAATACCGTGAGATCATCAAGATATATGACGATGCAATGTTTTAGATCTTTGAAGGCCAAATCCATCACCCTTTGAAATGTAGCTCCTGCATTGATTAGTCCAAAAGGCATTCTGTTGTAGGCAAAAGTGCCCCAAGGCGTAGTGAAGGTTGTCTTGGCACGATCCTCCTCTACCACTTTGATTTGATTATACCCTGAGAATCCATCTAGCAATGAAAGCATTTTAGATCTGGTGACTGCCTAAAATGTGATCCATGATAGGGAGAGGATAATTGTCTTTCAGTGATGCCTGATTTAGATTGTGGAAATCTACACATATTCTTATTTTGCCATTCTTCTTCCGCACCGGCACAATGTTGGCCACCCATGTTGAATGGTGGATGGGAAAGATGATTCTTGCATTAATCATCTTCATTACCTCCTCCTTAATGGTATCAACAATATTTGGGTTATATGGCATTTTATTATTCCTGAATGGCTTAACATCCTACTTCAAAGGAATCAAGTGATGCATTTCCTTCGGTTGGAAGGATTTGAGTTCATCATAAGAGTAGGCCAAAACGTCTTAATATTTCTTGAGTAATGCGACAAACCTTCTCTTCTCCTCGGGTGAGAAAATTTTTCTAATATTGACCATCCTTGGTTCCTCTAGGGTGCCGATGTTTTCCTTATCAAAATCAGCTAGGCACCGAGAAGATTGCTTTTCTTTCTCTTGAATGAATCTGTCATGTTTGTCAAAGAGGTATTCCAAAGAAACTAGGCCCTTGGGAATATTGTTCCCTTTTAATTTGATCACCCCTTCATTATCAATACCTTTGATTCCTTCTTTCTCTCCTTCAGCTACCACTTCACGATGTGGATTTTCACTTCCTTCAAAGAAGAGGTTATTGAAATTATCCCTTTGTTCCAAAAATGATAGAATTTGGTTATCATTGTTAAATACTTGCCAATGATTTTCATTATCTAGTACACTAGACCTCGAACACCATTTCTATGGTCACCTTATCTTTACCAAAAGAATGATGAGGTGTCATGAGGGAAGCCGATACTTGCAAGAGAATCAGCCTTTTTGTTCTTTTCTCTTGGGATATATTCAATGGAAAATGCATCAAAAGATTCAATGCAGTCCCATACTCTATTTCTATAATGTTGGAGTCTTGGATTTTTCACTTGATATTGTTTAGTGAATTTCTTTACTATCACTTCCACATCACCTCAACATCTCAAATTCTTTATTCCCATTTCTTTAGCCACTCCCATGCCTACAACGAGAGCTTCATATTCCACAAACTATTATTTGTATTATCAAATTGTAACTTATAGGAAAAAGGGTACAATTCACCGGAGGAGAGCACAACACTAAACCTACTCCCAAACCTACACTAGAATGACTACCATCAAATTCCATCATCCAAACTTGTTCTTCTTCCTCTTCCATAAGGAGTGACACATTCTCTTCTTTTCTGATGTGAGGAAGTATTTTCCTAGCTCACTATCTTGAAAAGAATGTTTGCCTTTGGATCATCGACTTCCACACTGCGTGAACTTCATCTTTCTTTTTATTTGGTAACAATTTCTTCATCTCACCTTTTATCTAATAATTTTTCAGATGACCATCCATTTTTCTCTATTTCTCCACCCAAGTCTCTGTAGAAGCTTTGGCTCAATATCATGCCAAAGGATATTCTAATGATGTTTCATGCTACTGGATGGTTAGGAGCACCTTCTTGTCTAGGAAAATCAGCCAATGCTACTTGAGCATCTTAGATCCTTCCTACTAATAGGACTTGTTTGGATTCCATTAAATAACAGTTACATTTTCTTGGGTCTTTGTCATCACCAATCCGGCACTATGATAATTCTTCACCGAGAACTCCTCATGCTATGATTATTTACTAATGCACAACCTTTAGTTTGGTGGATGTAATCTGGAAACAAAACAACAAACATAACACAAGAATACCATCGACTATGATAAGACGGAATGATGACAAATCTGAAATATCAAAGTAAATTATAATATTAACATGAAATTCTTACAATCTCACCCATGAGGTACTTCAAGTGTTATTGACTTCACTTGCCTTCCACCAATACTATGGGAGAAACTTTACAATTACACCTCTTAATGGCTTCTTCAACAAACCTTTAAACTGATGGATTCCTTTACACACTTCATACAATATTTCTCACTACTTCCTTCTATGCTAAATGAGGGGGGTGGCCTCTTTATTTATAGAACTTCCAGGCTTATCCATCTTATCTCTAAGATAGGATAAGAAATCCACTCACAAATCATATTCCATACCTTAACTCTTATCTCATACATGTAAGCTTATCTTTTAAGATAAGATAAACCTTATAATTTCACATGGGTTCCACATTTTTAGACTTTTTACAAATAAAAGAGGAGAACACTACATCTACTTCGAACATGCACTGACAAAATATTTATGACCTCACTCCTTGTCCTTATTACCAATATAATATTTCTAGTTACTAATCATGTAGACCCTACTTCTCTACTTATCCCAACTTTGACATTTTAACATTACCGACAACTTACGACAAATATTTACTTTTACCACAACATTCCTATTATACTTTTGACAATTACCGTACTATACATTATTGGCGATGTCAATGCTACCAGTGATAGCGTTAGTATCTTCTATCGGATGCTACTACTAATTATACTTAACGACATCTATTCCTAATACATACATTAATGAAATAGAAATTACAGAGGAAAATTTTAGTGTCGATAGGTCAAGGTAAGGCCAAGAGAATTTGTGACCTTAATGGGCATCACATTATCTGAGGCTCCGAGAATCTATGATACAATTATTTAGCTCAAAGCCTTTAATGAGAAGTGACAGGTAGAAAGGTTCAACCCTATCGGTTTTGGAGGCACTGAGGGCTAGCATGTTTTGAGAAGGTGGTGTGGATGGTGTGGGGAGTAAGCCTTTGGAATTTGGACCCAAGGTTATGGGATTACCCCCATGAACTACATCAATGAACCTATCAAATTGGGTAGGATGAGTTTGTAGGTATTCTATTTATGAGAGCTGGACTTTAGTTTTGCTTGCATGTTCCACAAAGTCAAATGGGGTTATGGTGGGTGAGGAAGAGGTTCTAGGAATAATGGAAGATTTACATGGCAAGGGTTTTGTTGTTTTGTGTGTTGAAATTTCTTTCAAGGGTGCAGTAACTGGCTTGGAAGGAGATGGGGATGTAGGTTTTGATGGCACCTTAGATGCTTTTTATAGGAACAACATTTGAAGAAGAATTATTCTTAGTAACCTTTGAGTTAGGGAGGGGATTAGATGACTTACTTAGTATGGCAACATGATCCTTGCTAGCTAGTGGGTCTGCTTTCTCTTTAGCCGACTCCATTGAAGGTGGTAGTGGTGATCCTCTACTGATGATTTTATTTTGTGGGGCCTCCAGAGAAGGACCTTATTTATTCTTCTTTTCCTTTACCGCAGCCATTGAGGATGAAGCACCTTTCTTATATTGTGCGTGAGTGAAAAATGCACATGAGAAACCTGGATCTTCATCATCATCCTCATCTTCATCATCAATGTACTCAATTAGGCCATTGTGCGTATCACCATCAACTTCCTCAACCTCAAGATAGATTTCATACTCCTCCACATTTTCTTCTTCAATTTCTTCTTCCTCCTTTGGCTCTTTGGTGTCATAGACAACATTGACTAGTGGTGCTTTGAGAGCAAGCCGACGAGGAGGTGGAGCAATCCTTGGCCTATTTGGAGGGTTTGGTTTCCTTGGAGCGTTCCGCATTGTAATCTGGGATAGTTGTTTCTTCAAGGAAACCAAGTCATTAGCCATTTTTTGGAACATTGGATCCATGGTTACTGAGTTTGAATTCTGACCCTTTTGCTTTCCATTTGGACCTTTCACTTTACCAGATAGGATTATATCATCATTGATTTCTATTACATGGTATTGATCTTCTCTCAATGTTCTTGGTTGAGTTGTTCTAAGGAAGAAACCTACTTCTGATGGAAATGCACTAATGAAGAATCTCTTCATATTATTTTTAGGAGGCACCACATCTTCAGGGATTCTTCTTATCACTCTATTATTTCTTGCTATGAAGTCTCTCATTGACTCGAGGGATTATTTTTTCATTTTTACCAATTGGACCAAGAGATCCCGACAATCTTCCATGGTCTTGAACCCGTGTTTCGAATGTACTTCTTATATCTTCCCAATAGGTTATAGACCTCAGGGGTAGTATGTAGAACCATTTAAAAACCTTCTCTTAAAGTGACTCCACAAAGATTCAGACTGAAAAATCTTCATCCTTAACACCCAACAAACCGCAAGTAGTGATAAATGATGCTACATGTTCTTCGGGGAGATGAGAACCATCCCCTTTGAACTTCAGAAGTTTTTTCTTGAGCTTGTTGGTAGCTTGTGGAGTGGTTGAGCAAGAGAAAGTGGACAAGTGTTTCCTCCCCATGGTACATTAGGCCTACAGGCCTCACGATCATGATCACACTCACGATCTCCCATTCTATTTCTGTTTATAGCTTCCCACCTTACTAAAGCTATGGCTTCTACTTCTACTCTCTCATTTTCCTCGACTTCAAGTCTTTCGCTTTCATCGAGTTTAGTCCTTATTTCCTCTTCCGCTCTTTCTTCTCTTTCTCTAACTTCTTCGGTTTCTACATCAGTGAAATCTTCAAGGTTCTCATTGATGTATGGAAATTCACCATCCAAAGGATTAGCAACACTCAGGTTCTTAATGTAACCGGTTTCTTGACGAAGGGTAGGCCTCTGAATTCTGAGTAGCTCTTGTCTTCTTTAAAGTTATTCAAAAATGGGGTCAGTTTGTCCTCCTTGTCTCTGTTGTCAGTTGTATCTTCTATCTGCCATCTTGGAAATCTATGCTTGCCTTTGTGGTTCTTGGATTTTCCTTTGTTTCTCCAAATTAGCAATGTGTTCTTCTTAAAGGTCAAGGATTCTTATGGCAATGAAGTAGTGGTTGACACTTTGTCTATTATGCCAAATAGCTTCTCTCAAATCTGAAGTGATATCTTCTTGGATGTGGAAGATAAATTCAGGTCTTTTAACATGAGTATTTCCCAGAATAGCCATGGTTTTTAGACATGTGGCTCATATAGCTATTCGAATTCTAGAAATTTTCTCTTTTGAATTTTGAATTTTGAATTTTTGATTTTTTTAAAATAATTTTTAGACCTTTTGATCGTATTCAGTGCGAGAGATGCTACTAAATTTGCCCCATGGTGGGTGCCAAAATTGTTGGTGAGAAAATTTGTTGGGGAAAAATTGATGGTTATCTTGCCAATGCTCGGGAGTCTAAGTCCCTCTACTTAACTAGTGTAGCTTCCATATGTGCATGCGCGAGTGAAATGTGAGTTTTATCTTGGTGGCCTTTTGGTCAGGGATCCAATAGGGGCACTCCACTAACCCCCGTGGAAATTGATTACATATACCGTTAGATATGACTTTCTTTGGGAAGGTGGGAAAGGGAATGAGAAAATTAGAAAAGAGAAAAATAAATGCTGCAAGTAGAAAATTAGAGACTTGCATACACCAGCTAGAATTTTCATTACATGCACTTGAATATAGAAGAAAACAAATCTACGTAATAGCTACAAGACCAAATGAAGCTTAATGGGCACAAAGTACCAACAAAATCCTCAATCAAAGAGGCTAAAATTCCTTCTTCCTTTATTGAAGATCAAGCAGAATTTGTACATAGTGTGAGAAGTAGAAGACATTTTTTAATAGGAGAAATGGAAGAAAATTGCTATCTCTTGCTCTCTTCACAAGGATAACTCTCTCATGAATTCACAAAAATAGCTCCAACATCTAAGAAGCAAAATTCAGAAGACTTTTTAGAAGACCTCAAATGAGGAGCTTGTTACAATTTATAGAAGAGGAGGAAACTTTTCATCTTCTCGGTGACTTTTCGAATACCTTAATGTGACTTAAGACTGTTCATATTCCACTTTAAATATTTAAGTCCCTTTTATAATAGCAAGGTGACTTAAATTTACATTATATTTCTAAAGTCACTTAAGTCATATCAAAAAGTGTAACTCTCAACGCAAAAATATAACATTTAGGAGAGAGGGTATTGTATGAGAAGAGAAAAGAGAGAGAAAGAAGAGGAAGAAGAAGAAGAAGAATTATGCTGAAGGATGGACTGCTGTTGTGGTGGACTTAGCTCCATTCTCTAACTGCTCTCCACTTTGTGATCTTGAGAAGGCTTCTATCTTTCCAAGCTCCTGGTTGAAACAAGCCACTGCTGGTTCTATTTTTTCGGCATGAGGGATATGAATGTAGCTCAAGGTCTCACCCATCCATTGGTCACACCATTGATGTCCTTGCACTTCCCAAACCATGATGAATAATTTTCTGCAATAAGTGCAATAAAGGCTTGGATTTCTGAGAAGAAGTCGAGAGTATCCTTAGTGAAGGACAATGGGTTTCCCACCCCTTTCTTGATGTATTCTTTGAAAGGGCTAATCAAATCATTAGCAGTTGAGTGTTCACTCATTGTGGGTACTCCAAGTTTTTGGAATTTCCAATTTATGCTATCCTACAACTTGTATGTTTGTTCTTCTTTCTCCTCTAGCTCTGTGAAGGCCTCGATTGATTGCTTCAAATCTGATTGCTAGGGCCCTCACCCATACATGTGTCAAGTCTTCTGCAGGAGTTCCAAAAACCTTCTTATCGATCAATTCCTAACAATGGGTGTTGCTCATCTCACTCACTACTGGTCCCAAAGGTTCCAAGTAATCTCTTTCTTTCCCCACATCTTTTTTGAGTGCTCACGTTTTGTTGGCAGTTGCGCACATGTATGCAAAGATCTTGATTGCCTCTTGAAGTGCTGACTTCCCTTTTTCGGAGAGATTGAGTTGATCCATTCATTATTTTCTTGCCCTTGCATCATGAGCTCATGCGTTCTTCTGATGGATTCTAGATTGAAGCTATTGATGGGTACCACTTTCTCAATAGGAAGTGTTATAGTGCTTGGTTCCACTAGGTGTTGCACATAAGATGAAAGAGTTCATACTTGTTCCTCTAGTACCTCAATCTTCTCTTTATATTATTTATTCCTTGCCACCATGCGAGCAGAAGATTGTTGGAATAGGTGCAAATCTCCTTTGTGAGTAGCTGGTCCCAATTGGATCATACTCATCTCATAGTCGGCTAGTGTCATCTCATCCATTGGCTTGATTACTTTGGGCCAAGCTACTTCAATGTACTGATTACCTATCTCCCCACTGTAGAATCATGATGTTGTCTCGTGAAATCTTTTTGATCTTTTTTCTTTAGCCAACAC
This sequence comes from Taxus wallichiana var. yunnanensis, assembly GCA_018340775.1. Taxonomy (NCBI): domain Eukaryota; kingdom Viridiplantae; phylum Streptophyta; class Pinopsida; order Cupressales; family Taxaceae; genus Taxus; species Taxus wallichiana. The sequence continues at coordinate 774,243,456 of CM031242.1, forward strand.
AACAATTGCTGATATATCGGGAGCTACTACTTGTTACACCATGTGAGTGTCAAGGATGATCGTTTCCCGCATCCATGGAAACATCTCGTCAGATTCAGGTTCAATGACAGGTGCCTCAACCATTCTTTGTTCTGATGGGGGAGGTAATTCCTGAATGAGAGGAGCATTGGAATCAACAACATGCAAGACCTCTTGTAGTGGCTCGAATACAGGATCATGAGTCATATACTCCTTGTTCACTTGTGCATTTGCTTTGTTGGATTTTCTATCTACATTACTAGGATCACGTCTTCCTCTTGCGGTGATGCCAATGAATCTTTTTCTTCCCTAAATTTCTTGGATGTCTTCTCATGGGGAGAAGTTTTCAATTCCTGTGGCCTTCCTTTTTGAACTTGCTCTAGAGTATTTAGAGCTAGAAGTTACCTCCACCACTTTTGAAGATGAATGATGTGAAGCTTGCTTCAAGCTTGGAGAAATTCCTTGTGACCGAATGATCATAGTCCTCTTCTTTTGAAACCAGTTCCTTGTTCTCCTCACCACCTTTTCAGTCCACTCTAGCATATCTCTTGATTCATGAATGTGCCAGTTGATTTGGGGCATTGGGGACATCTTGACTGCTGCGTACTCAGGATCATACATCTCTGTCCCATCATCATGTAAGATGTCTTCATACCAAGAGAACTTGAATTTCTTCATCTCGTTGGTTGTCATCCTCATGTGATATTTTTTACGTACTTCGAACTCATCAATACAATTGGCCCAGTAGTCCTCAACTTGTGGTTCATGTTGTAATTATGGGACATGGAATGAGTCAGGATCTTCTCAGATGTCAAAGTTGGGCCTGACAATGATGTAGGAATGTAGAGTTAGATGTGTGAAAGTGGCCTCCAGGTGAGATGCGTCATTTGAGCTTTTGCACATGAACTCCCCTAGAGATATAGGGAATGGAATCAATTTCTTTCTCCTACTTCTGAGCTTGCTATTTACTTGAGTGATCTTCCTGTAGAGTTTGAACAATACGATCTAGTCACTGAGGTACTTAGGTAGTTTCAACGAGCTTGGTCAAAGCCAACGACTTGTATGTAGGAGAATGTTGAGAATTGTATGAAGTATGAGCCATATTCCTTAATTAGGGATGTTGCTTTTGGTGACATCCTAGATTCAAGATCCCCTTCTAAGATTTAGACCATGTACATGGTGAACACATCATTCACATGGGTGAAATGCCTATTGCTCTCCTCCATTATCAACTGTGGAAGTTTCTCGAATGTAGGTACCTTGGAAGCAATGTTCTGCATGAGAGCTAATCCCTTGAATGATCGTGAGCTTGCGAGGAGATAAAATAGATAAGAAGTCATGTGGAACTTATTTATCATAGGTACTTGGAGTAGTTATAGATGGAGATTGTTACGATGATCTCGCCCTTTGACCAATTCTCTGCTTCCCTTATGTCAATGTTAGGATGAAAAGGCCCATCCAGTCCTGGAAGTCTCTTGTGTTTGCTTCGCCCATTACTCTATTGAGGAGAGTGATGACATCAGAATACCCTTCTTGGAACTCACACCTTGGTAGATTCTTAGGAATCGTGGGAGGATTTCTTCCAGTTTTCAGCCATGAGTCGAGTGCTACCCCTTATACATATGAATCCATTGTTTCCCAATCATGCATGGACCTTTCCTTGGAAATGACGACCATATTGGGGGATGTCGGTATCTGTAAAGAGATTGAAATAGTCCTAGGGTTAATGACTGCTAATGTTACACCATTGTTAGCTCAGATGGTTTGAGTCTCGGCTCATAGTGGAAAGAGCAGGATAGGACTAGCTCAAGACTTTACACAGACACTGGGTTTACTACACCGGTGAACAAGCCACTTATGAATATCTGGTCTTCAATCCTCTTTCGGTCCTTGGAGGTCATGCTAGTCTTGAGGTCATTTAGGTCCATGTACAAGACATCACTGTCTTCCACATCATACTCGTAGGAAAAGGGTTGTGTCGGCTTTTCGACCCGTCCATTTCATTTTCATATCTCCCTTCAAAAAAACTTACTTTTTTTATCAAGTATGAAAAAGCAAGTCCCGATCTTCAACTAGATGTCAGCAGCTTAGTCTTCCTCTTTCTCCCCGTGTTCCTCATTCCTTCGAATCAAATTTCTATTTTTAATAGGTGCTCAAGGGCCCACTTACTATTTTTAGTAAGTGCCAAAATGTCCATTCTCGTGGATTCTCAATAGTAGTGCACCTTTAATATCTTCGTCTCCTTTGCAGATTCTTCTATTGTTGACTTTCCCAAAATAGCGGTTCCTATGTAGTAGGCCTACTAATTTTAGAAATTTGGCTTCTAGGAGTCAAATTGACATCAAACAATTTTTTTGATATGGGTTTTTTCCCAATATGCTCCCTCTAAAATTTCGGACCCGCCCGCTTACTAGTCTAGTCAGGAGGTTTTAAAGTTTTAATTTTCAGCCTACAGCGAGTGCTTCTGGTACGGTAGTAGCCATTAATGGACCTTGAAATTATAGGTCTAGTTTTCTCCTCTGTTTGAAAATAAATTTATATTTTTGATGTGGTTTTTTTTCTAATGCTTCACGTGTGATCTTACTTCAATTCAGAAACTGGTTTGACAGGAAATCCCACTTTTTCTTTTTGTTGAGCCGAAACGAGATTTCTTCATTGTGGCTGCTCTATCATACGAGAGGGGAGTTTGAAGGTTTATTTTTAATGTTCTTGGATAGAGGAATGAATAGAAGAAAATGGTTTGTTGTTTCATGCACCAGCTTGCAATATTTCTTCAGATCTTCATTTTTAGGCTATGAAGATTTTCATTGTTTTCTTCTTCTTGCTCTTCATTTCTCCTTCTTGTTTTGATGAAAGATCCTTCTGAGACCTGAAAATTTATTTGGGGATCTTGTTTCATTGTTTGGGTCAAGATGGTCTGAGCATTTTCAATGGCGGGGTGATGGTAGAATGTTGCAGAGGAAGAATGGAGGAATGGAGTGCACAAAAACTATTAGAAGTGAAAAAGGCGACACTTGGAATCTTTTTAAAAAGATATGAACAATTAGGGTTAGGGAAATTTTTTTCCATGTTTTATGTCCCTGACCTTAGGGACATGAGGGACATCAAATTCCATGGTGGTCAAGAGCATGACATGTGGCGTTTGATCCAACGAGGGGAATGAAGAGGGAGAAAGTTACATTGAAGCACTGGGAGCTGAAAGGAGGTCACATGGGTGTCCAAAAGACTCCCTATGGGGGCTGGGAACATTTTCAAAGGTCTGATGTCCCCCACCTCAGGTGCATAAGGGACATAAAATTCCATGGTGGTCCTGGAGCTGACACGTGGTGCCCGATCCGATGACAGGGAAGGCATGCTCCAAATAAGCACCTGGGGGCTGATCTGTCAAGTTTGGAGGTCATATGAGGGCCCCAAAGGTCACATGGGGTCTCAGGTGAATTTTCCAAGGGCTGATGTACCCGACCTCGGGAGGTCGGGGACATGAAATCACGCTAGGCTCCCGGTGTCGACATGTGTCCTCTCAAAAAAATGACTAAGTCTTGAAATGTGTTTGAGAGGGTAACTTAGAACAAAGATAACATGATCTCCCAGTGGAATTTATTGGTGAAATTTTATATGATCCTAACTAGAAATGGAATTTTGAATCCAATTATGGGGGTTTCATGTCTTGATTCATTCATATGATCCCTAAAAAATCAGATTTTTGATATAGTACTCCATTCGTGCTCGAGGAAAACTATCTCACAATCATATGCGCCAAGGTGTTGTGAAAAATATTATTTTACCATAATGTAGGTATTAGAATCCTATTTATGATGATGTTTTGTTTTACTTATAAATCCATCTAGAGCACCCAAAATCTTCTTCTAAAGCTTGGCAACTTTTTAGGCCTGTGTACCACCTAGGCTTGTGAACCTTGTTTTTTACTCAGACTGCTCCAAGTCTTGCAGAACTTCCCCAGACCTTCCAAAATAATTTCCATGATGTTCCAAGGTATTTAATTTTCCTCCATGTTTACTTTTCTCTTCTGTTCCACTCCAGGAGGGTGATCCGATCTTGGGAAGGCCAATAATAGCCCTTCCCATGACTGCCCAAGATTTGCATTTTCAATGAACTCCTAAAATCACCTAGGGGGAATGAATGGAATTTCCTAAATCACCTAGGGGGATGTTAAATTTTTTTGTTCTTTTGGGAGGTCATTTGGACTGAGTGAATAGAGATGGGGTTTCCTAGGAATGATAGAACATGAAAATTTTGGCATAGGGGTATAGTTGTCATGCTTGGATACTTCCAATTTCTTATTTACACATTTGCACAACAACAAAGATTCAACAAGATCAAACAAGAAATTAATTGAGTGCCAACACTCATCAACCCAGACTATTCAAGGGATTTTATCCTTTATACTTATGGAACTAATGCGAGTGTTGATGTTGTCCTATCGAAGAAAATGGAAAAGGATTGGAATAACCGGTAGCTTTATTCAACCATACACCGAAGGATTATGAATTAAGCTATAGTCACATGGAGAAGTAGGTCTTCATCATCATGTGCATGCTCAAGAAATTCAAAAGTATGCTCACCAAAAATCATATCAAGGTGTTATTCTCCCACTCCTTTATCAAAGAGTTCATCATGGGAACATAAATAAGTGAAAAGAGAGCATGATGGGTGACAAAAATCATGGAATATGAAGTGACTATCAAAGCCACAATACTGCTAAGAGGTAGTGCGCTGTGCAAGCATATTACTAAGGATGCACAAAACAAGCCTGAGACTTCATTGTTTCTGGATGAGGATATCCTGCACACATAACTTGAGTAGAATACATACCCTAGTGTGCGTGACTGGATAAAGGACATGATCACATTCCTTTCTGAGGGTGCATACCCTCCTGATTTAAATAAATCAAAGAGAATACATATGAGGTTGTAATCTATCCCTTATGTTTTTATTGATGGAATTCTCTTCAAGAAAAATATTGATGTTATGCTTTGTTAAGATGTATAAACAATGCGCAAAATAAAAAAGTGTTAGCAAAATTTCACGATGGATTCTATGGTGGACACTTTTCTCAGAAAACTAAAGCAATAAATATCATAATGGTAGGAATATTTTTGCCTAATATATTTGTATATGCACACAAGTGGGTCATAAAATGCAAGGAATGCACTTTATTAGTAGGAAAGAAGAGATTGACAATGCTTCCCCTCCAACCAATCCAAGTGGACCAACCTTTTATGTAATGGTGTCTCAACTTCATAGGCATGATCAATCCACCTAGTGCTTTGGAGATAAGTGGGTGCTCACAAACACAGGACTACTTCATCGATGGACAAAGCTATCACGCTCAAGGAATCAACCGAGTTAGTCATCCATGAATTTCTCTAAGGTATAATCATAAGGTTTGACATTCCTCAAACCATATCTATGATAATGAAAAATCCTTCCTTGGGACCGTAATCACTTATTGGGATCTAAATTTGGGCATCTATCTCAAAATTCTTCCAACTATTACCCGCAAGGCAATGGTATAGCAGAATCAACAAACAAGAACCTTATTAGAATCATGAAATGAACAATGGACATAAGATAAAGATAGTGGCATAAACTAAATTTGTGTCTTACGACCCCCGTGCCCCGCATCTTATTTCGCAACCTAGCCTCATTACCTAAACCTTACACAATTATTTATTAATTACCTTATAATTAATAAATCCACATCTCCAAACCTGCCACCTCATTTCGCCACCTCATCATGACCTAGTCCTAACCCTAAACTAACCTAATTAAGACCTATAACTTGGTCTACATCCACACCCATGACTAATGACTCCTCACCCGCACCCAAAACCAACCTCATAATGACATGACCAAGCCCACAACTAATCCCTCGAGAGAAAAGGAGGGAAAGTTGGCTATTTTACTAAAAATAGCCCACTTTGACTTAACCGACATCGGTTCCTACTCGACCACCATCGCACGTAACCGCCATCGGCCCCTCGTAAATGACCTCCCCAACCAAAAACAAGGGGAGGATTTTCATTGATCGGAATCAGAGGTCATTGAAAGAATCAGGATTTCACTTGGCCGAGCAGAGACAAGTGAAGAAAAGAGAGGAGTTTGCGGAGAAGGACATCAAGTCCGAGACTACAACTGAATAACCAGAGCCCAGTGACACTCATCCAAGCATTGGGAGAGAAGATAGCTCATCTTGGATTGTCGATCATCCTGCCTGAACCCTACCTTCATCATCACAGTCCTTGAACCCGCATCTTCATCAGGAACTAGTAAGTACTGCTCTTGTACGTTATTTTAATAATATTTCTTGATTTCAATCACAAGTAATTACAAGTCTACTCCCGCATCCACTACCAGTAACACTCTCCATCTAACTTACATTCCTCTACCCCTACATTGCCCCAAGAATAGCCCCCATACTCTCTCGAGTCTTCTCCATCACCTTATTACCTATCCCCAATCATTTACCATCCTTATAAACACCATAGCTATCATATAGCCATCTCGATAGCCAACCTTCACCAAAGCCCCTAAATCACTCGCCCTACCGATATCGGTTATCAAAGAATCGGTACGGGATGATGACAGTGACCATCGGCCATCGTGATTCAAAACCAAGACCAGCCTTTTCTCTTATTATTTTAACAAGGTAAATAAATTGTAATTGGACAATAGCTTATCTATTAGAATTTGTGTTAATTCATATTAGCAGGGAACTCACCACCTTCAAAGGAAGTCTCATATTTCCTGGGCCCAAGGCAGTTCCCTCACTTATTATCTAATTAGAATCTGGTGGTCTTGTATTCTTATTTGCAGGTAGTCCTTCCCAGACAAAAAGGAGTTCTTCGCAATCGATCTGATCTCTCTCTACGGTACGCGCACATCCTCTCAACATTCAATAGGTATTCCTCCTAGCCCTAACCCTTATCTGTTTCTCAAAGAAATGAAAGGATAGAAGCAACTCTATTCCAGGAATGGAAGCATTTCTGTGTGAAACATTTTGGCACGCCCGGTGGGACCCATTCTGGGTTTCTTTCATTTCTTGCTTGCTTTCATATAGGGAGCATACTTGCTATTTTCTTCTTCTAAATATTCATAAGATATTTTGTTATCTGTGGTAAAAGAATTTGTCTTGCTTTCACATCGTTGCATTAGTGAAAGTCATCTTCTTTGCTTCATCGAATATCATTTTCGATTTGGGTTTAAAACACTTGCATCACATTCTTGCTTGCTGTTTTCAATTCTAGTGAACATAGATTAAGTAATAGGTCATACACGTGGGGGTGATATCCATGGTATTGACAAGAAATTAATCTTACTTTCACTGCACAACACATACCGAATCACATCATAATTAACACAACAACTCAAAACATCCCCCCTTTTCCGCGCGGTATTCTCTCGCCCGATTGAGGTAACCTTATAAGCCAAAACAAACTTGACATTTCCCCTAAGTCTTTTGTTTAGGATTGACATCATCTTGCATCTAAGGCATAAGCCCAAAGTGATTAAAACTAATCCTAGGGTTAGTCTGTTAATTTGCTTGTGCATCTTGCTTGTTTGTGGTTCTATTTTTCTGTCATACACTGTTTTCTGTGATCACTTCAGAACAGCTTGAGAGGTATAATAAGCACTGTTAACCCCAAATCAGCAACTTCCTATAGATTCTTACACCAGTCCTATTCTACCGACATCGGTTAACCTACCGACGTCAGCTATAGTATAACCGACATCGGTTACCTGACCGATATCGGTTTCTGTCTTTCACAGTTCCCAAAACCAGCAACCCACCAATTCCAACATTTTGTTGCTGCTTCTGTTCCTGATAGATTGCATCCTCTACTGTACTTTTTTCCATGGTTGTTATCACTCAGAAACAAGCTGCAGCCATGGTTTCACATGCCTGCTCCATGCCTTTTCCTGAATCACCCCCTTCACATCCTGTGGGGAATCCTACGGACACCAGCGAGGTTCCCAAAATCCCTGTAGGAGATAAGGAATTTGTGAAATTTTTTGACGCTAATCCTAGCACTGTACAATACTATTTGTCTCATGCCCCTGACCGTACACCCGATGGTCAACTCCTTGTTGGCATGCCTATTAGTATAGCTGCTCATTTAGCTCCTTCTCCACCTGATAACTCCGCTTTACTTTCTGCATCCTTAGCCCCGTCTCCAAACTCAGTGGTTTCGGGGTTCATACGGCACAGATTGGCTTTCCTTTGGTTAATCTAGGGCCCAACATATCATTACCACCGACTGCTCCTACCTTGTCTTTCTCACAGATTGCTCCTTTCATAACTTGCTCTCTGCCACCTATCCACACAAGCTTCCCTTCTCAAGCTCCGCCTACCTTTTCATTTCCACACACGTACCCGGTGACTTCAACATCTTATATAGGACATCCCTATTCGGTCACCTCAACATATTCATCCTCAATACCTTATCAACATTCAACCCCACCATTGTCTAATGGTGGCCCTTGCCCAATCCTCCTCCATTTACTAAACCGCACCATCATCTCATCCAACTACCGATTTAATCAAACAAATGATGGACAAGATGCAAAATCTGAGGCTTCTGCTTTCAGAAGCCGTAGCACCCTCATATAGAGCAAGTTTGTCGAGCCTATCCACCCTTCTCGTCCCCTTCATTCATATCCTCCTCAATGGGAATTACCAAAATTTACTCGCTTTTAATAGTAAGGAGGATCCTCAACAACACTTGCGATCATTTAGACATGCCTGCTATCTAATTGCTCATGACGATGCCTTACTACTCCGCACCTTTCCCATGTCCTTATCAGACCCACCTTGAGTGGTACAAAGCTTTAACCCAAAGACTCAATCTTCTCTTTTAACCAATTAGCCCAATCTTTCTTGGATCATTTCTCCATTAACATTGCCAAGAAAGTATCTATTACCGACCTCTATGCTATCCGACAATTTGAAGATGAATCTATCGCAGATTTCGTTGGACGATGGCGGGGCCTTATCAACCAACTTACGTATGCCTTACCTCAGGCCGAACTTATCGAACTCTTTACGTGGGCCTGCGCTAAGCACATTTCTCCTACCCTCCAAATTCAAACTTTCCACACATTCGATGAGGCCTTTACTATGGCTCGAAAACTAGAGATTCGAGCCTTAGAGGAAGAGAAATTGTGGTTGCGCAACAAAAACCCCAATTTCTGAACCCAAGACTCCACCAACAAACCTAACACCACCAATCCTCACACATCGACTGCTTCGAAATCAAAAGGAGTCTGTACACGCGGTGATGGTCAAATCCCAACCACCGTCTAATACCCCGCCAAAAACCACCTATAAGTATAAAGTTGAGCCCATCAATTACACTCCCTTGGGAGAAACTTATGGTGTGATATTGGAAAAATTGCTTAAAGCAGGAGCTATTACCTTACCTCCTATTAAACCTCACTCCGGGTTTGATTCCACCCGCGCTATACCTTCTTGGTACAAAGAAAATGACTTCTGTAACTTCCACCGCGTGAAGGGACACAATATGAAAATTGCAAGATGTTGAAAAACATAGTGCAGAAATGGTTGATGTAGGGATATAGCCCTCGATAATCCTAACGCCCCTCGCTAACCGAATTTGAAAATTTTCAACAAACCATTCCCAAATCACTCTTCTAACAAAGAACATAAACCAAGATATCTTAGCCGAGAGAGTTCATGAAATCCATGCAGTTTCGACTCCCAACCAAAAGCCTCTATCGAGAAAATTCTGAATCAAGCCCTTCACTAACGCAGGGACCCGAACCCCCTTCACCACCATCAAGACAAGACGAAATCCTTGCCATTCCTTTCCCCATAAAGGAATTAACCGCCTAGAGTTCTCTTCTCACAGATGAGCCTTCTTACACCACATCCTTGCAAGACTGTGAGCGGATGTTATCTAACTTATCTATTTCCCAAACATCTCCTTCTACCACTTCTTTGCACAAGAGGAAGGCTCGCCACTTCTTTTCATCCCTTAGACGAGAAACCCTCGAACCGCATCACCAAATTCTTTAATCATGACGGATCCTCTCAAACATGCCCTCCTACCTATTAGTTCTTCATCACCTAAATCTTTTCAAATGACCGGTGACCTCTTAACGCCCATGGATACAAAGTGCCTCATTTACCCCCGTATTACACCCACAAAGGGACCGGAATCACAACCCACCTTTCTTCCATACAAAAGTTCCTATTCACACGTGAGGATTGTCATCCCTCAGAAGATAGACGAGTCCTATTGGAACGTTTGTGTACACCATATTCTACTCAAATGCAGATGACCGATCCAGACGCCTCTACCATATACCCGAAGTGTTTACAAAAGCTTAAAATGCCTATGTCCTCATCTTCACCCCCCTCATCTCTACCAAATACCTCATCCACCTCTATTGACCTAACCAAACCTTCCCCTACGCTTGGGACCTCACCAATTCCCAGTCTAACACACCCACCTAAACGGTTAGATTTATCCAAAAGTAAAGCCGTCCATCCACTTAGGAGACAGACCCAATCTCCTCAAGCCCACCCTATGCCTCTATCACAACTAAAACCATCGCCGTCACACCTACCTTCCATATTGGGACCTCATCCCTCCACCTTGCATCAATATATCATACCTCCTGCATTTTCTTTAAAATGACCTACGCCTTCGCACACCCATACAGAGATCCATGGGTGTATCAACACCGCACCCCCCACGTATCCTCGTCCACCTATCAACCCTAAACAAACTCCATCATCAAAGGATTTGTTTGCTGTCACTCCTCTTTCTCCGTGGTTGTTTCCTGATACCACATCATCGGTGGGCCTCATCATCTAACCAGCTAAACATAACTTCTACGTCGAAGAAGCCACGTTTAGTTAAATCCAATTATCAAAACCCTCGCTAAACCGCCACCCGTACAAATCAACCATACCTACCATTACCGAAACCTACCTACAATAATAGCCTCATCTTCCTCTGAATTTGACCCGCTCAAAGGGTCTTACGCCAAAATCCTTGCTATGTTGGTGGAGAATGCGACCATTTCCCTACCCCCACTTAGACCCTATGATCCATCTAAACCTCGACCTATAGGTTATGATGAGTCTAAAATCTGCTTACCACCGCACACCAGGACATGATGTAGAGGGATGCAAAGCTTTGAAAGCCATTCTTCGCCAGTCACCTCTCTCAGATAGAAAGGTTAAGAAAGAAAACTTACGAAGGGAGAGACCTTTAGCTTCAATCCCCTCTCCTATACCACCTATCCCCGCCTCACCAAGATCTATCATTATTACAACCCCACCGCTCGAAGACCATGACTTATCCCTACCATCTTCCTCCTCTCGTTTTCACGAGATTAACATGATTAGTGTTGCTACTCGAGGGCAGAAAAACAATGGGAAAGCTAAAGAAAGCACACCTGCGGCCTCTCTTTCTCCATCCACCATCCCGATCGCACCACCACCTAAAGTGGTTATTCGTGGACCTGCCTACCCCATCTCTAATGGAGTTTCCCACCGAACCATGATCAAACAACTTCACCAATCACCTGTAAAAATGACACTGTATGATCTCATTCAGACCTCTGAATCTCATCGACAAGCTCTCGTTGAAATTCTTCAAGGGATAGAGGTCTTACCTAACGAAACCTTTCCGTTGCCTCCATTTTAACACCCAATCACGTTGCTTCGCTCACCAAACAACCTATCTCCCCAACCACTTTTGTCTCTCGTCAGACAAAGCCAAGCCGCCGCATCGCTTTCTCCGAAGATGAAATTGTCGACTTTGGTGCAGAAGATCCTGACCCCGCTCTTTTCATCTCAGCTTATGTCCGGGACATTCGGGTGCATCATGTTATGATTGACGGGGGTGCTAGCCTAAACATCATCTCTTCAAAGGCCTTCCAACAAATGAATATCCCTTCTAGCTGCATGTGTGCCAACCCCATCATGTTGCGGTCATTCAATGATGCTATTACTTCTACCTTAGGCACCGTGATCCTTAACATTCATGTAGGGCCACGTACTTTACCCGAACTCTTCTATGTCCTTGAGGGTGAATTCCAATACAATATGTTGTTAGGCCGCCTCGATCCGGCTATGGGATGCGTTCCTCCACCTTACATGATGCATAAAATTTGAGTACGAGGGGAAGTCCTACACCGTAAAAGCTGATCCTCCCCCCTTCAAAACCTGCAATATGTTATATCACCCTAATGATGTGCTTGTACCAGTCAAGACACCCATTCATCCAACCCAACCATCCACTTCAACCACACCTCAACCATCCACCTCAACCGCACCTACACCTTCAACCAATGAAACCACCATCGCAAATACCACTTCCTTTCCCGCAGACAACATCCCAACCTCAGACCCCTTAGTAGATGTTTTTCAACGCCTTACGCTGGGGGAGTATCACCTATATAATGTTAGCTCTTTCCATACTCCACAGGAGTACGGATAGTTACATGCGCATCCTACCTACGACCGTCGTGTGGGGGAGGTAATCTCCTACGGGCCACCTAATTACCGCACCAACCTAACGTATGGGGGTGTCGACGCATCCTCCGTTACCCCTGAACCTCCCCTTGGTGTGGTTCCCTTCCAATCTGATTTTCAATACCTGACAAATCGTCATTTCGCTCTCACCTTCCTGACTCGTTGTGCTTGGAAAGGTTTTGGTTTTGGTCTTTATGAACAAGGCCGACATACAATCATTCCCGTGACTACACGCAAACACAAAGATCGTAGTGGTCTTGGATTTCCTGAAACACTTACACCGGAGAAACCTCATGTCAGTTGTATCTGGGAAGATGACGAAGTCACCCCTTCCGAACCATCATCACCCATTTTTCCATCATCACCCACAGAGTCGATAGACCCTGAATCTATCCCTCCTAACTTTTTTTTTTCATAAACGCTATCTTCCTGGGTCCTCTCACTTATCAACGTGATAATGAGGACCCATCTTCTCTTCCCCTTCTAGTATCCAGACATGATCGAAGAGGATTCACCTTCCATTAATGTTGTTGAGTGCCATGATGACGACTCCATCCTCACTTACCTTGGTGCGGATGACTCTTATATTCAACGCGCCTTACCATCTGAAACTCAAACCATGTTGAATGAGTCGACTATAGAAATCAACATCCACACAGGAAGATCCTCACATTGTGAAGATCGGACAATCTCTTAACGCATCAGAACAAGCCACCTTTACTACCTTTCTCCGTGCCCGCAACCAAGCTTTCGCTTGGTCCTACGCTGACATGCCAGGAATTGATCCTGACATTGCTGTCCATAACATTACCCTGAAACCCGATTCCAAACCAGTTAAACAAAAACTAAGAAAAATGCATCCACGCATTGCCCTCTTGGTCAAAGAAGAGCTTCAACGACTCCTTTCCGTTTCCTTCATCTTGCCTATTGACTATCCTCAATGGATTTCTAACATCGTACCTGTTACTAAAGCGACAGGGGGACTTCAGATATGTACGGATTTCTGGGACCTTAACCTCGCTTGCCCGAAGGATGACTTCCCCCTCCCGAGTATTGATCAACTTGTTGATCTCACTGCGGGCCATGAGATGCTTTCTCTCATGGATGGCTTCTCGGGATACAATCAAATTTTGGTAGCCCCGGCCGATCAACATAAAACTACCTTCATAACTCCGTGGGGAACCTTCTGTTATCGTGTCATGCCGTTTGGCCTTAAGAATGCTGGTGCGACCTATCAGCGGCTATGACTTACATTTTTCATGACATTATGCACACTATCCTTGAGGATTATGTTGATGATTCTTGGCAAATCTAAACATCGCAGTGAACATCTCGATGTTTTAACCATTATTTTCGATCACCTGTTACAATATTGTGTTCATCTTCAACCAAAGAAATGTGTCTTTGGTGTCCTTTCGGAAAACTTCTTGGTTTTATCGTCTCTTTGCGTGGCATCGAGGTCGATCCATCTAAAGTCAAAGCTATCCTAGAAATGCCCCCACCTACTAACCTCAAACAATTACGTAGTTTGCAAGGTAAACTCCAATCTATCCGGCATTTCATCTCCCAACTCTCGATCGATGTCAACCTTTCCATCACCTCCTTAAAAAGGACATTGCCTTTCAATGGAGCGAAGAGTGCCACCAAGCCTTTGAGGCTCTCAAAGCCTATCTCTTGCAGCCACCGTGTGCTTATCCCACCTCGTGACGATCACCCTTTCTACCTTTACCTTTCTCGCCACCGACCATGCGGTAGGAGCCATGCTCACACATCGTGACTCCGAGCATCGCGAACAAGCCATTTATTACATAAGTCGTACTCTCATGGATTACGAGACTAGGTATACACATGTAGAAAAGTTGTGCCTAGCCCTTTCATTCGTGGCCACCAAACTCCGACACTACCTCCTGAATCACAAAACTTTTGTCATCACCAACGCGGACCCCATTCATTATATGTACGCCAAACCACATCTAAACCAACGCATCGCCCGATGGCTTATGCTCCTCGCTGACCTCGACCTTGAATTTATACACCAGAAGTCAATCAAAGGACAAACTATCGCAGACCAACTCGCTGGAAGCCCCTTTACCTGGGGAACAATTTACCAATTTTAATTTCCCCGACGAACTCATCGCCACTCTTTCACTCAGTGAGGAGTCGTATCCAATGACCCTCTTCTTCGATGGATCCAAATGCCAGCAAGTGGAGGAGCCGTTTGTTCTCATTCCTCTCGACGCCGAGCCTATGCCTCTTTCATTCCAGGCTCGATTTCCCCGCACTAATAATACAACGGAATACGAGGCCCTTGTTTTGGGTCTCTGTGTCACACACTTAGGTGTCAAATCTATCAATGTTTTCGCGACTCTCAATTGGTAGTCAATCAAGTTATGGGCATCTACCAATGTAAAAATGAGGAACTTCAAAAGTACAAACATTACGTGGATTCACTTTTGACCTTATTTACTCATTATTCTATCCAAACCATTCCCGCTCCACTAACAAATTTACGGATACTATGGCTTGCTTAGCCTCACAAATTCCTACCTCACCAACCGACTCGACATTTTCATCTTGGTCCAACAACTCTTTGCCCCATCTTACTCAGCAAATTTCGCTTGTTTGTATGATAAATAATGTGTCTCGCTAATTCACAGATACCCGTATCACCAATTTCACGACTATCTTACAACCTCTCGTTTCTCCCACCGACCTTACTAGTAATGGAAAACGTGCTTTTCTTAAAATTGTTTCTCGTTATGTCATCATGGGGGACTTCTTTATAAACGTGGCTTTATGGCATCCTCCTTCGATGTCTAACCGGCGCGAGGTCACCTATATCATCCAACAAGTCCACGACGGTATTTGTGGTGGACATTTTAGTGGCCTTGCTGTGGCCAAACGAATCCTTCGCCTAGGTTATTATTGGCCTACTTAAATAATGACTCGCTACGAATATGTTAAGCGTTGTGTTATGTGTCAACAACATGCCAACCTTCAACATACTCCTAGCCATCCGCTACAGGTCGCACGAGATCTTTGGCCTTTCTCACAATGGGGTTTAGACCTTATTGGTGAGATTCACCCACCCTCTTCGCAACGTCACCGTTGGATAATCACAGCAACCGAATATTACACTAAATGGGTGGAAGCCATTCCACTCATTTCAACCAAAAAAGAAAAAATCGTAGAATTCATTAACCATCACATTATCTGTCGTTTTGGCGTTCCTCATCGCCTGATAACAGATAATGGTAAATCTTTCAAAAATAAGTTGTTACAAGACCTTTGTGACAACTTTGGTATCAAACTTAGCTTCTCATCACCTTACTATCCACAAGCCAATGGTCAAGCCGAATCTTCTAATAAAACCCTAACCAAAATCCTCATGAAAGTTGTTAACGATTCTGGAAGCAATTGGCCTGATCACATCCCCTTTTCCCTTTGGGCTTATCGGACTAGCATTCGTACCTCCACTAATGCCACACCATTTTCGTTGGTATATGGTACCGAGGCTGTCTTGCCTCTCGAAATACAAATACCCTCCCTAAGAATATCTCTTCAGGATATTCTCACCAATGATGACTTCCGCCAAGAGCGGTTAGCCCAATTAGAGCTTCTTGACGAGCGTCGTCTTACAACTCTTGACCACCTTCAAATCTATCAAAAACGCATCAAGCGTGCTTATGATAAGTGACTTCATGAGCGTACCTTTAAGGTTGGTGATCTTGTCCTCAAAGAGAATCAACATGTAACCAAACTAGAAAAGAGCAAACGTGGAAAATTTGCTCCTAATTGGATTGGGCCCTACATTATCACTCATACTTACGGATCAGGCACTTATCATTTAGCTTCGCTTAATGGTAAACCCGAGCCTGAACCCCTTAATGCCTTGCATATCCGACCATTCTACTGTTGAATTTAGTGTTATATCACTTCTTATCTACCTTGCGCACGTCCCTTGAGCTCATTTACCACCTCATACACTTTGTTTCATGCATCTCAAAATAGAATCAAGCTCACGTGGTTTGGTCATCACCTCCTCTTAAGATGCCTTCCCCTTTTAGTCTCGGTCCATGACTTAAAAGTATCAAAATAACATGTTCTCAATTATACACTTATGGGATATTCTTGAGTCAAACTTCCTACAAAACTAGATGCTTCATGCCAAACGGACATCTAGACTCTAAGTTATACATAGATCGCTCCTCGAAGGACTCAAGGATAAAGATGCTATGTGTAAAGCCACATCTCCTATTATAAATAGACTGCTCCCCCAAAGGACAAATATACACAAAAGCCACATCTACTACTATAATAGATCGCTCCTCAAGGACAAATATACAAAGTCAGCCTTTATCGAATCTTCTCGCATTGATCAGCTTCGTGAAGACCTCAAGAACAACAAAATACATATCCCATGTAGACTTCCCACATCGATCAGTCTATATCCAGAACAAAATAAAAGCAGTATTCAACAACACTTTTGAGTCATGGACTTGTCTATCTAGGTTTGGTTCTCTTTGTCAGCATAATTACCTTCTAACAAATTCTCTCGCCCCTTTTATCACCACCTCACCTCACCATTCACAAAACAACAAAACTCAAGGGACGTGACGTATATCCGATATATTGTGATTATACAACTCTTTTCACCTATTGACTTCTCGCCTATGCAAGGTACCTAGGGATTCAAGCTCATCCTATGTTAATATGTGGTTTGTTTAGCTCTTCTCAACTACGGGACACTTTTGCCTCTTTTTCTCGACTCTAGGATTGTGTGTTGACCTTAATCAGGACACGATTCCCTACTACTTGGGTAAGCTAACTTTCGCTTCACCTATACCTTACCAACACCAACAACATTACCCAACCAACAAATTGCCTAACCACAACCAAATTGCCTGAATTCACCTCTCCCTGGTTCTAAGGGAGAACTACATCGGTCTGAGGCCTCTTCTTGCTTTGTGCAATGGGCTATGTAGGCAGCACTTAGGAGACATGGGGTCTCCCAAGGTTAGCTCGACCATCCCCTACCATAACCTATCATGTGTGGTATATATAAATCTATTTGTGTATTTCTATTCGCTCACATTCATCTTTATCCTTTTTCAAAACAAGACATTCAAAACACAACCATTCTTATTATTATCATAACTCAAATCAACATACATATTCAGCTTTTATTTAGATGTTAAACACATACATCTTCTCTATCATCGACGCGCAGTCGACATCCTTATTTATTCTTATATTCCTATGAAATTCACTTAGACCCTCGCGCCTCCCCCGATCGTGGTGATCGTGATCGCCGATGCCACTCACTTGGCCTCTCCATCCTCAAAGGTGCCACTGCTATTGGTTCCTCCCACTGATCCGCCAACATCTCCTGTAACATACGAATACGTCCTCTTGCGTGGAGGAATCTTGCCTCTAGTCTCTCCACTCATGACTCTCAACCGCTAACAATCTCGTTGTCTCATTCACCCGCTTTGAGCTGATGAACTAAATCTCGCAGATGATCTCTCTCTCGCTGTAATCACAAATATGTCGGATGATCACGTACACCTCGCAGCTCTCTGCTACCCACCATAATCTATAGGCCTCTGCTCTCCCGCATCCATCCATTACCCTACGATCGGCTGCTATCTCCTCTGGCCCTTCTGGAGGTGTTGGCCGGGGAGGTGAGAATGCTGCCTCGGCATCGATCCTCATGTATGGTCTATAAGCCATAGGTATATCCTGCACAAATCCAAATTGTCACCACACGCGATCTAGAGGAATCCTCTCGTATTCACTTGGCCTGTGCCCTGCGATCCACCTCAATCACTCTACACCCCTCAACTCCTCAGCTATGTTCTCTGTCACCATATAGTTCCCGTAAGGCCTCCAACAAATATCCGCAATTGTCACCATCTCCCATACCTACCTATAATACTCGATGTCATCTATCACGGCCCTCGATCTCGCCTCTTGTTCGCTCTGACCCATCGTCTCGATCCCAACCTCTCGCACTCCTGTCTCTCCCGATCGATGGGTCGGCCTATCGGTCACACACAAACAATGTGCTCATAGGCCCAACAATGTAATAAGTATGAACAATCTAGTGTCGTCCTGTGTTTTCACCTGCAAGCCCATAAACCCCTGTATAACTCCACCAGATATGCGGGTGCCCATGCGAAAGTCACGCTCCTTTCTATCATTTCCCAAATAACACTCATCAATGCTTTTGGAAATCTTCCCCCCCTCGGTAATGCATAATACCCCACCGCTATCATTAATACCACTGCCAACCTTGTTTCCTCAGGGTGTGTTGCATACATTGTACCATAAGTGAATGTCAAACCTCGCTGTGTCAACTCTCGTGCAGCTGCACCAAATACTATTGTTATCACTCCCCGCCGCTAGGCAACGCCTGATACACTGGTCTTCCTGTAATTGGGAGCCTCAAAATTCTAAACACATCTTCCAACGTCACTGTCATCTCCCCTGTTGGTAGATAGAAGGTATTCTTTTCTGGGTTCCATCTCTCAATCAACACCTGCAACATAGCATGATTGCGTGCGATTCGTGAATAATAGCGGATTCCACTTAGCCCCACATGGTTTATCAATGCCCATTCAGCTGGTGTTACATCCGCTCGGATTCGTGACAACAAAGCTGGCACAGTATCATTCATCCTTAACCCTGCCTCCGCCTGCATACATCAAAATGACACACAACCATTCAATAAATCAAATCCCCAAGGGTTTTTTCTCACATTCTGGAAATTCCTACAGTAACCGGTATCGGTTATAGATAACCGATACCGGTTTACTAACCGATACCGGTTATCTCTAAACGATACCGGTCACTGTCAAAAATATACAGCCTACTTAAAAACATACACCTACGATAATTATTTTGCTCATTTACTCCTCTCTATACCTATAAACATATGTGAACACCCTGCTTACCTACCCCATAACACTCACTCTATCCCAAACCCTTGCCTATCACCTTTTCTTTCTCATCTCTACCCTCTTACCTTCTCTCATCCTATTCATCAAAACATGCAAGAATTAAAATACAACCAAACCGTTTACCTCTCGGGATGCAGCAGCTTGGGGTGGAACTTGTCTTCCCTCTCGTCCCTGCCTGCTGGATGCTTCTCCTCGTTCAGCCATGTTCACCACCCTCTTCAAATATAATTTACCTTTCTAACTTCTTAATCTCAGCCCACACTCACTTCACCTGTCTCTTTCCTCCTTATCACTCAATTCTTTCATGCAATTACCTGTATCAGTCATCAAACAGCATCGCATTCACGTATTTAACTTGTTGCATGACTCTAAAAATAAGAACTCTAAAAATAAGAACTTAAGTTGCCGCCCAAGCTTTTCTACTTTTAGAAAAGCTCATTTTGGTATAACCGGTATCGGTTACCTAACCGATATCGGTCCATACATCTACCGACGCGCTTGTTAGCTAACCGATATCGGTCACATGCCTCCTTTTTTTAAATTTGGGCCTTTTCTTTATTTTTTTGCAAATTTTTGTAGCGCCCGCCTCTTTTTCCTGCATAACAACACCATTATCAATATTTGTCATCAAAATCACATCAATATCTCATAACAATTTCATCAACATCATCTACCTACAATACAACAACCATCAAACAAAATACATACGACATTTTAATATATACACCATTTGGATCTAACTCATCATCTACATACATTCCATTTCAAAAACAATCGACAAAACACATAAAACATTTTATACACAGCATGTGGATCAAAACCATCATCTCTATATATATATATCAATATTTCAAATATACAACTTGCCCTGCATGGGGGCCTCTGTGATCTCAAAATAATACAAAGCCGGCACGCAGGCCGCAATCACTGATCAAAATCTCGACTCGGCTCGCAGGCCGGTCTCTCATGTCAAAAATATACTCGCTCAAGCAGCCAGTATCAACTATACAACCTGTACTTAGCTCGCAGGCCGGTATATACAACAAAAATGAATAAAAGAATCATATGTGGGCACGCAGGCCTCTATATACATAACCGGTTCGCAGACCGGTGTCTCTATCCAATATCCAAAAAACACCTATCTCCTCTGCAGGGATACCTCAGCTCTCTCCACCACCCTCGGCCTGTCTCCCTGCTGGTCCCTGTGCTGCCTCTCGCCTCCTCCCTGTAACGGACCCACCGGCTGTGGCTGCACCCCCCTGGGATCTCTGGCTCCGCGAGGTCTCGGCTCTGTGTGCCGCATATGGCTGGTAATCAGCCCCGGTACCATCAAGGACATCCTGATAATACCGGCCTCCGCTCTCGCCTCCATATAGCGGGCCCGTGCCACCATGGCTACCGGGCTGGTCCCCGACTCCTAATAACAAGGCCCCTTTGCCTCCGGTGCACCCCGTGCTCGTAGAGGTATTCGTACTGTGCCTGCGTGGCGTGCTGGTGCGTGGTGCTGGTGGTGGCCGCTCGTGGTGTGCCATGCGTGGTGGTGCTCGTGGGCTGTACTTGTGCTGCTGTGGCTGTATACTGCACTCGCACTCGCA
This sequence comes from Taxus wallichiana var. yunnanensis, assembly GCA_018340775.1. Taxonomy (NCBI): domain Eukaryota; kingdom Viridiplantae; phylum Streptophyta; class Pinopsida; order Cupressales; family Taxaceae; genus Taxus; species Taxus wallichiana. Next base: position 774,264,560 of record CM031242.1, read on the forward strand.
CTGCACTCGTGCTCAAGCAATACCCTCCTGTAATACCCCGATCTATGCTCGTGCAGCAGCAAGCAAGCCGCCCTGCCTCTGTAATAACTACACTCTGCCCTAGAGAGCGGTCCTCTCTATATAATAGCCTGCCAAATCTGGGCCAGTGCGGGGGTGCTATCTCTAGCCGCTCTCTCGCCTCGCCACCACACCAAAAATGAACCTCAGACCCCGGCATCCATCAGATCGTATCGCCGCCAGCCTCTCTCGCTACCCAATTGGGTCAACGGCTACGGAGCTGCAGTGGGGCCTCTACATCATCCCTCCAGTACTGTGGGAAGGGAGGTGGCTCATCCTGTCGCAGCCCCAACTGCCGTCGTACCCTCTCTAAGGGTATCCGCTCATACTCTCCCGGCCTCCGTCCTGCTATCCAGAAAGTATACTGGATCCAGCGCATCTGTGCTCGGGCTCCTCCTCGGGGCTGATGGCCTCTGTAAGGCCTCCATACAATATCCAATGCGGTCAAGCCCTCTAGCATATGACGGTAGTAAGCTACATCCCATCCTGCGAGCACCGCTCGTGGCTGGCCCACGACCCCCAACCACCTCTGAAAGCCATACCTGTATATAACTTGTGGCCCTGGCTGCTGGGGCAGCCCTACTGGTCAATACATATGATGTGCTCATATGCCCAGCAGTGTAACAAAAATGTGGAACAAATCCCAAATCACCTCATCCGCGATAACCCCACAGCTCTCTGTATAGCTGCACCAGATATACTGGTGCCCAGGCATAGCACGTATGCTCCTCCACCATCTCGTGCAACAACCCCATCAAAGCCCATGGGAAGCGGCCTCCCTCTGAGTCCGGGAGGGTGAAGCAGGTGATACCTATCATCATCAGCACGGCAAGCCGTGTCTCATGTCTGTGGGCGCGATACATGTCCCCATAGGTAAATGCTCACGCTGTGATAAGTCAATAAACGTGCGGCCGCATCCCCAAATACCTGCAGCAATGCTGTCCATAGCCGCTCTCGCATCTACCTCGAATACTACTCTCCCTACGATCGGTAGTTCGTGGATGTGATACACATCCTCCAGGGTAATAGTCATCTCTCCAGTCGGGAGATGGAAAACATTGGTTTCCGGATCCCATCTCTCGATGAGGGCAACCATAAGGCTGTGGTCCCTCTCCACAGCCCTATACCGCTGGACTCCGCCGAGTCCCACCTCGCATAATGGCCCAATGCGCTGCGGACACATGTGGCCGCATCCGTCTCAATAACGGGGCATCCGATCCCGCATAGTCAGCTGCTGACGTGCCTGCACAAATAACCCACTTCATTAGACCTACCCTTTACAACAACAACTACTTTAACCCTCTATACCCCCTTTACCCACCCGACCACACCCCGACTCTATAACACACACCTACACCCACCTATTTTACCCTAAAACATCTACGATATCCCCTTTCCTTATCTCACACCCTACCAATCACCCAGATCTACTCTCGCCATTTACCTATGCCCCTACCAATTTAACACCTCCTCATTCATACCCAACACCTAATCTATCCTAACCGCACCAACCACACAACCGCCCCATTTCCCCCCCCCACCAATCACCTTTCCTATCAACCTCTACCCCCCCTCTTCACCCCCAAAACACAAAACCCAACAATAAACACAACACCAACAAAACACACAACAAAAAACACAACACAAAACACAAAACCCAAAACAAAACAAAACAACAAAACAAAAACAAAATAACAACCCAAACAACAACCAAAAACCCAAAACAACAACAAAACCAAACCAAAAAATAAATAATCCTAACTAATGACCGGTACCGGTCCACCTATGACCACCACCACCGTCCCCTCCAAGACATGATATACACCGGCGCGGCCGACATACGACCGACGCCCGGTCCCCACAACCTACTTGCAAATTCCTAAAAAATTAGTGACCGATGCGGTCGCCTAGTGACCGACATCGGTCACTGTCCACGGCCGGAGCCGAACCCGACGCGCCCCCAAACCCATTTTTTGCCTATTACTCCCTTTACCCATTGAAAACCCTAAAAACCTACCCACCCTACCGTTTTAGCCTAACTAACCCACCTACCCTCTCCATTTTTCAAACAACTTCAATTTATTCATTATTTTATTAAAAACTTGGATTCCTACCCAAAACCCAAATCTAGCTTAACAACATTAAATTCACATAATGAGAGGTTTCGAACCTACCAATATGACTTACTACACGTCATCGTGGTGGGATAGGTGGTGGTGGTCCAGCTGGTCCAACACCTCCTGCTCCTCCTGGCTATGCCATGGCTATAAATCTCCTCTGCTGGGTCCTCCACCAATCAAATTCTGCCTCCTACTCACTGGGGTCTACCAACCACTCACTTCTCCACTCAAATAATGCCACCTCAGCCGACAATCTCAACAATACCACTAAAACACCTCAGACAACTAAATGTGGTTTTCAAATTGACAATGTGACAATGACAAGCCGTATTTTTTCTTTTTATAGGTTTTTCACCTATAACCGATATCGGTTATATTATGCCCTAAAGAACCGGTATCGGTCATCTAACCGATACCGGTCATAGCTAATCGATATCGGTTTAATCCCTATTTTACCACAATTTTTGCCCTTATTCACTAATCTCCCTTTCTCACCACATCACCTATACCCTCCTTTGCTAAATAGCCTTTTTTGACTTCATTGGCCCAATTCAAGGCCGCACCCCAACCAACCCGCCCAACCCAAGGCCAACCAACCATTTGCCCCGACCCAAGGCCCATTTGGCCCGAACCAACCCAACCATTGGCCCCCAAGGCCGCAACCAACCATTTGCCCGACCCAAGGCCGCACCAACCATTTGGCCCGACCCAAGGCCGCACCCAACCAATTTGGCCCGACCCAAGGCCGCAACCAACCATTTGGCCCGACCCAAGGCCGCACCAACCATTTGGCCCGACCCAAGGCCGCAACCAACCATTTGCCCGACCCAAGGCCGCAACCAACCAACCATTTGGCCCGACCCAAGGCCGCAACCAACCATTTGGCCCGACCCAAGGCCGCCACCAACCATTTGGCCCGACCCAAGGCCACACCCAACCAATTTGGCCCGACCCAAGGCCGCAACCAACCAATCAGCCCGACCCATGGCCCTCACTAGTCAATCAGCCCGACCCAAGGCCGCACCAATTAAATACCTCACCCAAAACCAACAAATTACAATTTTATCCACCCATCATGTAGCTTTTTGTTCAATCGAGCTCACCTGTTCGTGTTTTAGCATGATTACGGTACTTGACTTGATCAGTCGACCAACTTTGCTCTGACCAAGACCGTGACGTTTATCTCAACCAAACCAACTATTTGGTACTACCGAACATGCCTAAACGTTCCTGTACCTTACCCATTATATCCCCTGGAGCTACTTCCTATGCCTTGGATACCAGGATTATATCACCCTTGTTTGGATAAACTATCGACCTTTGCCTATGAATTGCTTGTTTGCTCTTCAAATCATGTACCATGGTCGCACACTATACGCATTTCAACGTGTCATGCTTCCTCGACCTACCCCACCATCTTACCATCATCTCAACACCATTTACCCTTTATCAACCCTATCCCTGATTTCACGCTACCTCAATCGGTGATAGATTTGAGGGGGATTACCTATACCCTTAACAGGAGTAACCACTTCTTATTATTGTCAGTGCAGCTTTACAAGACAAGCTACACGACAACAAGGGGCTAATGTAGACACCAAATTTGTGTCTTACGACCCCCCGTGCCCCGCATCTTATTTCGCAACCTAGCCTCATTACCTAAACCTTACACAATTATTTATTAATTACCTTATAATTAATAAATCCACATCTCCAAACCTACCACCTCATTTCGCCACCTCATCATGACCTAGTCCTAACCCTAAACTAACCTAATTAAGACCTATAACTTGGTCTACATCCACACCCATGACTAATGACTCCTCACCCGCACCCAAAACCAACCTCATAATGACATGACCAAGCCCACAACTAATCCCTCGGGAGAAAAGGAGGGAAAGTTGGCTATTTTACTAAAAATAGCCCACTTTGACTTAACCGACATCGGTTCCTACTCGACCGCCGTTACGTAACCGCCATCGGTTCCCTATAAATGACCTCCCCCAACCAAAAACAAGAGAGGGGATTTTCATTGATCGGAATCAGAGGTCATTGAAAGAATCAAGATTTCACTTGGCCGAGCAGAGACAAGTGAAGAAAAGAGAGGAGTTTACGGAGAAGGACATCAAGTCCGAGACTCGCAACGAATAACTGTGAGCCCAATGACACTCATCCAAGCATTGGGAGAGAAGATAGCTCATCTTGGATTGTCAGATCATCCTGCCTGAACCCTGCCTTCGTCATCACAGTCCTTGAACCCGCATCTTCATCAGGAACTAGTAAGTACTGTCTTGTACGTTATTTTAATAATATTTCTTGGATTTCTGAATCACAGTAATTACAAGTCTACTCCCAGATCCACTACCAGGTAACACTCTCCATCTAACTTACATTCCTCTACCCCTACATTGCCCCAAGAACAGCCCCCATACTCTCTGAGTCTTCTCCATCACCTTATTACCTATCCCCAATCATTTACCAGCCTTATAAACACCATAGCTATCATATAGCCATCTGATAGCCAACCTTCACCAAAGCCCCTAAATCACTGCCCCTACCGATATCGGTTATCAAGAATCCGATAATCGGTGGTGATGGTGATGTGACCGCATCGGCCACACTATGATTCAAAACCAAGACCAGCCTTTTCTCTATTATTTTAACAAGGTAAATAAATTGTAATTGACAATAGCTTATCTATTAGAATTTGTGTTAATTCATATTAGCAGGGAACTAACCACCTTCGAAAGGAAGTCTCATATTTCCCGGGCCCAAGGCAGCTCCCTCACTTATTATCTAATTAGAATCGTGGTCTTGTATTCTTATAGTCCTTCCCGCAAAAGTAGTCCTTCCTGCATAAAAAGGAGTTCTTTTGTAAATAGTTATTTCTTCTTGTATGCTTCCCGCACGTGCTCTTCTCTTGCTTCTAGGATGTCAATCTTCTTCTAGTAGATTTTAATAGCTTACGATCTTCAGAATAGTGTCAAAAACGATCCTTCAAGTGAATTCGGGTCGAGTTCTTCAAAGTTACAAATCGAATTTCATGAATACATAGTAGAATCCATTCCTAGAATGGATACTCCATGATATTGATCTCCTTCATCTATGTTTTTGTGCAAATGTGTAATAGGGAAATTGACAATTTCAAAGCACGACGACTATACCCCTGTACCAAAATTTTCATGTTCTACCATTCCTAGGCACAACAAGTCCACCTAGTAAGGCTAGTGACCCCCGGAAAATGTTATCTCACCCCCTAGGTGATTTAGGAAAGTCAAATCAATCCCCTAGGTGATTTTAGGAAGTTCTGAAAAGATGCTATCTTCTAGCAGTATTGGGAAGGGCTATCACTAGCCTTCCTAGGACTAGATCAACCCCTGGAGCATAATAGAAGGGTAAAATTAAACATGGAGGTGAATTGAATACCTTAGAATATCATGGAAATGATTTTGGAAGGTTTGGGGAAGTTTTGAAAGACTTGGAGTAGTCTGAGTAAAAACTAGGGCTCACAAGCCTAAGGTAGTACATAAGCCTAAAATAGATATTGGGCTTCGGAGAAGATTCTAGGAGCTCTGGATGGAGTTATGAGTAATAAAAACATCTCCAAAAAGAGAAATGGTGAAATCAGATTTTTCACAACACTTTGGTGCATAGGGTTTACAGGCAGTTTTTCTCAGGCACATGTGGAGCACCAAATCAAAAATACATTTTTTCATGGATTAAATGGATGAATAAAGACATGATAATCCCACCGTTGGATTCAAAATACCATTTCTAGTCAGGATCATACAAAATTTCACCAAGAAATTCCACCAGGAGCTCAAGTTATCATTCTTCCAAGTTACCCTCTTGAAGGCAGTTCAGGAGTTAGTAAATTTTCGGGAGGACACGTGTCAGCACCAAGATCTTGGTAGGATTTTATGTCACTCACGTCCTTGAGGTCAGGTACAAAAACCTTGGAAAAATGTTCCCATCCCCCATGTGACCTCTGGGACCCTCATGTGACCTTCGGACCTTACGATTCAGCCCCAAGGTGCATTTTTGGAGCTCAAATTCCCTACCATCAGATTGAGGACACGTGTCACTCCAGGGATCACCATGGAATTTTATGTCTCTCACATCCCTAAGGTTAGGGATAGAAGACATTAAAAATTCTCCCAGCCCCTATGGGGAGTCTTTTGATCATCCACGTGATCGACTTTCAGCTCCTAGTGCTTTAAAGCAACTTTTTTCACATCCATTCCTTACCATCGGATCAAGGACATGTGTCATCCTCTTGACCACTATGGAATTTGATGTCCCTCACATCCATGAGGTTAGGGACATCAAGACATGAAAAATGAACCTAGACTTCTCTCTCCATGATTTCAAAATTTAAAATTTGAACTTCTACTTCACTCGCCTCAGCCTACTTCCACTCCCGTGCACAAATATTTCCATTCCTCCTCTGTAACTTCTCATCCATCATTCCACCATTTCTGAACCTTGAACAAGAACTGAAACATAGGTACTTCCCTTCCACTCCATGAAATCACATAGGTCTCGAGAAGGAAATTTGAGCAAACACAGAAGGAGAAGCACAAAACAAAGAAGGAGAAAATAGAGAAAACTCCATGGCCATGAAACGAGAAGTTGAAGAAATATCTCAAATGGATGTGTGAAACAACAAGCTATATTTTTTTGTTAGTTCCTCTACCCAAGGCAATCAAGAAGAAACCTTCAAATTCTCCTCTCATGCAATAGATCATCCAAAATAAAGAAATCCCACTTCTGGCTCAACGAAGAAAAAATCCAATTTCTTATCAAACCGTTGGGTGAAACGAAGTAGAATTTCATGTGAAGCGCCATAAGAGAAAAATAACATCAAAAAATAAGTTTTTACAAATGGACGAGAAAACCAGACTTGTAATTTTAAGGTTTGTTAATGGTTGTCACATCAAGAAGCACTCCCAGACCAAAATTTGAAACTTTAAAATCTCCTGGACTATTAAGCGGGCGGACTTGAAATTTCATAGGGGTGATATTGGGAAAAACCCATATAAAATTTTTTTCCACGTCAATCCGACCTCCATAAGCCCACTTTCTAAAAATAACAGGTCTACTACATAGGGACTGCTATTTCGGGAAGTCATCAACATAAGAACTTGTGAAGGAGACGATGACATTGAAGATACACCTGCATTGAGAAATCATCGAGAATGAACCATTTTGACACTTAATAAAAATAGTAAGTGGTCCCATAGACACCTGATAAAAATAGAAAGTTGATCTAGAAGGAATGAGGAATGTAGGGAGAAAGAGGAAAACAGAGCCGCAACATCTAGTTGAAGATCGGGGACTTGATTTTTCACACTTACTAAAAATAGTAAGTTGTTTTTTCTGGGATAAACATGAAGTCGAAGTGGATGGGTCAGAAGTTGACACAACCCTTCACTTGTGAGTATGATATGGAAGAAAATGATGTCTTGTACATGGACCTAAATGACCTTAAGACTTGCATGGCCTCTAAGGACTAAAAGAGGATTGAAGACCATATATTCACAACTGGCGTGTTCGCCAGTGTAGGGACACCCAATTTTGTGAAGAGTCTCGAGTTAGTCCTAGCCTTCTCTTTCCACTACAAGCTTGAGACACAAACCATCTGAGCTAAAAATGGTACAATGATGGTAGTCATCATCCCTAGGACCATTTCACTCTCTCTGCAGATATCTGACATCCCCTAGCATGGTCGTCATCTCAAAGGATAGGGCCTCACATGATTGGGAAATAATGGATTCATATGTCCAAGGAGTAGTGCTCGCTCATGGTTGAAAATAGGAATAAATCCTTCCAGAATGCCCAAAAATCTTCCAAGGTGTGAGTTTTAAGAAGGGTATTCTGATGTCATCACTCTCCTTAGTAGAGTTATGGGTGAAGTAAGCACAAGATACTTCTAGGACTGGATGGTCCTTTTCATCCTGACATTGAAAGAAGGAAAGCATAAGATTGAGTGGGGTAGAAAATCAATGACAATATCCATCTCAGAACTTACTCCAAGTGCCCATGAAAGGGAAGTTCCACATGAATTCTTACCTATTTTATCTCTTTACAAGATTGAGATCATTTAAAGGATTGGATCTCATGCGTAAACATTTCGCCAAGGTGCCTACATTTGAGAAACTTCCATAGTTGGTAATGGAGGAGAGAAATAGGAATTTCACTTGCATGAATGATGCATTCACCATGTACATGGTCTAAAGCTTAGAAGGGGATATTGAAGCTAGGATGTCACCATAAGTGACATCCTGATCAAGGAATATGACTTGTACTTCATACAATTCTCAACCTTCTCCTACATACGAGTCGCTGGCTTCGACCAATCTCCACTGAGATTGCCTAAGGAAATTAGTGACCGGATTGTATTGTCCGAGCTCTACAGGCAGATCAATCAAGTGAATAACAAGCTTAAAAGTAGGAGAAATAAGTTGATTTCATTCCCTATATCTCTAGGGGTGTTCATGTGTAAAATCTCAAATGATACATCTCACCTAGAGGTCACTTTCACACATTTGAATTTACATTCCTACATCACCATGCCCAAATTTGATATCCGAGAAGATCTTGACTCGTTCTATGTCCCATAATTACAACATGAGCCAAAATTCAAGGAATACTAGGCCAACTGTATTGATGAGCTCGAAGTACGTGAAAAATACCACATGAGGATGGAAATTAGTGAGATGAAGAAATTCAAGTTCTCTTGGTATGAAGACATCTTGCATGATGATGGGACAGAGATGTACAACCCTGAGTACCTAGCAGTCAAGATGTCCCCAATGCCCCAAATCAACAGGAATGTTCATGAATCAGAGATATATTGGACTGGACTGAAAATGTGGTGAGAAGAACGAGGAACTAGTTTCAGAAGAAGAGGAATATGGTCATCCAGTAATGAGAAATTTCTCAAGCTAGAAGCAAGCTTCACATCATTTGTCTTCAAAAGTGGTGGAGGTGACTTCTAGCTCTAAACACTATAGAGCGAGTTCAAAAAGGAAGGCCACGGAATTGGAAACTTCTTCCCGCGAGAAGACACCTAAGAAATTTAGGGTAGAAGAAGGCTCATTGGCATTGCTACAGGAGGAAAAATTGATCTCAATAATGTAAATAGAAAATACTACAAAGTAGAAGCACATGCGAATGAGGAGTACATGGTTCACGATTTAGTCTTCGAGCTACCATAGGAGGTCTCACCTCTTGTTGACACCAACACCCCTCTCATTCAGGACTTTCCTCCTCCTCCAGAAAAATAATGGTTGGTGCACCCATCATTGAGCTTGAATCCAACAAAATGTTTCCATGGATGTGGGAAACAATCATCCCTAACACTCACACTATGTAACAAGTAGTAACCCCTGATCTATCAATGATTATCTCATTGGCTAAAGAAAAAGGTCAAGAAATATTACACATACAACCTCATGATTATATAGTGGGGAGACAGTAGTTAGTACATTGAAGTAGCTTAGCCAAAATTAATCAAACTGATGGATGAGATGACACCAATTGAATATGAGATGAACACGATCCAATTGGGACCAGCTACTCATGAGGGAGATTTACACATATATCAACAATCTTCTACTCGCATGGTGGTAAGGAATAAATAATATAAAGAGAAGATTGAGGTACTAGAGGAACAAGTACAAACTCTTTCATCTTATGTGCAACACTTGGTGGAACCAAGCACTAAAACACTTCTATTGAGAAAGTGGCACCCATCAGTAGCTTTGATCCAGAATCCATCAGAAGAACACATGAGCTCATGATGTAGGGGTGAGAAAACAATGAATGGATTGACTCAATATCTAAAAAAGGGAAGCCAACACTCCATAGGTATTCAATCTCTTTGTGTACATGTGCACAATAACCAACAGAACACAAGCACTCAAAGAGGATGTGGAGAAATAAAGATAATCTTGGAACCTCTAGGGACTAGTAGTGAGTGAGATGAGCAACACCCATCGTCAGGAGTTGATTAAAAGAAGGTTTTTGAAACTCCTATAGAAGACTTGACATGTGTATGGGTGAGGGCCTTGAAAATCAAGTTTGAAGCAATCAATTGGGATTTCACAAAGCTAGAGGAGAAAGAAGAACAAACATACAAGTTGCATGATAGTATAAATTGGAAATTTTGGAAACTTGGAGTATCTGCAATGAGCGAACACACAACTATTGATGAGTTGATCAAACCTTTTGAATAATATGTCAATAAAGGGGTGGGAAACCTATTGTCCTTCACTAAGGATACTCTCGAATTCCTCTCAGAGATTTGATCCTCCATTGCACTTATTGCAGAAAAGAACCCATCATGGTTCGGAAGTGCAAGGACATCAACAGTGATTGATGGATGGACCGAAACCTTGAGCTACAAAAAGTAGAACCTACAGTGGCTCGTTTCAACAAGGATCTTGGAAATACATAAGTATTCACAGAACGCAAAGTGGAGAGAAGTCGATAATGGAGCCAAGTCCACCATAGCAACCTCATTCTTTTACATAATTCTTCTTCTTTCTTCTTCTTCTTCTCTTCTCACTCAACGCTCTCTCTCATCAATGTTATATTTTTGTGTTGAGGTTTTCACTTTTTAATATTACTTTAAGTGACTTTAGAAACATAATTTAAAATTTAATTTTCCTTGATTTTATAAAAGCGAATTAAATATTTAAGTAGAATATGAACAATCTAAAGTCAAATCAAAGTATTTGAAAAGTCATTGGGAAGATGAAGAGTTGCATCCTCTTCTATAAATTGTAACTAGCTCCTCATTTTATGGTCTTCTTAGACAAATTCTAAAATATTCTTAAAATTCTTAGATATTGGAGCTATTTTTGTGAATTCATGAGAGAGATATCCTTGTGAAGAGAGAAAAGAGATAGCAAATTTCTTCTATTTTTCCTTACTCAAAATGTCTTCCATTTCTATGATATGTACAATTTCTGCTTGAGCTTCAATAAAGGAAGAAGGAATTTTATCCTTTTTTGATTGAGGGGTTTAGTGGTACTTTGTGTTCATCAAACTCTATTTGGTCTTGTTGTTGTTACACGATTTTTTTCTTCTAAATTCAAGTGCATGTAATGAAGTTTCTGGTTGGTGTATGCAAGTCTCTGATTTTCTACTTACAACATTAGTTTATCTTTTCTAATTTTCTCACTCCCTTTCCCACTCTCCTAGAAAATTATTCCCTTGCATATATCTATAAGATTTTGCTTTGCAGGGGTCATGGAGTGTCCCCTGTTGGATCCCTACATGTAAGGCCACCAGAGAAAACTTATTTTTACTCACGTATGTACATATGACAAATGCACCGAGCTTAAGTGTAGGGACTTAGACTCCCGAGAATTGAAAGATAACCAGAAATTTTTCCTTGAAAAATTTTCTCACCAACAATCTAGCAGAAGATAGCCTTGAAAGTCACCAAAAATATTAGCGAAATAACTCTCCTAGTTAATTGGATAACTTGTATACATATTTTGGCTCGATATCTTCATTACAAGGTTGAACGTGCTCAAGTTCACTTGGCACATTCCATTTGTTTTATTTCATCACACGCTTCCCCTTCTCCTATTTCATTTTCATTTTCCTCTTTGTTTCACTCCTCCCTTACACGCATCCCTTGTGCACCTAGTAGCTATTCACCTTGCACGCGTGCCTCACACTTTCTTCAATCATCCAAGTCCCCTCGGCCTTCTCGCGTGCCCCCACACATTATATGTTCTACACTCAACCATTTACCTTATTTCCTTGGGCACATTGCACACACCTTCCTTCTATATTCTTCCCACCCTCATTCTTCCACACACATATATTTGCACCCTCCATTGTGCTCCTTTATGCCAGTTATCCTCGACATGCTTGAGTGTGCCACACGTGACCATTCAAAGCACACCAATAGGGTGCCAGATCCTTACAAGAAATCAATGAGTAACACATGGAAGAAATGAAAAAACATTTACATAGTTGGCCATCCTTTTAGCCAATCTGCATGTGCCACATGTCTTGCATGCATGCATGATAACTTTGAAAAACTTATAACAACCATATATCTTACTATAGAGCTCCAATCGGTGCACGCCCAAGCTCAATCAATATTTTCTCGACATGGGCTATAATGCTAAACATTCAAATTTAGATTCTTGGCTGATATGGTAGGTGAGAAATGGGAAAATGTATTTTTGGGAATTAATGAGAAGATATGATTGCTTTAACCACCAGATTTGATAAGATACTCCTCCTTCCTTCTCCAACAAGCCAAACAGACTTGGGGAAACGTTTTTGATAGATTTTCAGGTGGATTTACAAGCATTAAATGCTTCTTGTTGTTGGTTGTATTTCAAGTTCAGTTTTCCCTCCTTCTCATCTTCTTCCATGTATTTATCTATAAATGTAAGAGTTGGGATCATTATTAATGCTGGAAACTTTGGATCGTTACACACTTTACTAAGGAATTTATATTTTTGTATTTTGAGTTGTAGGCCTCTATATCTAGTTCTTGCATGTGGATATCATCCTCTTTCGCCATTGTAAAAACTCGTGCATTTCTCGAAGTAATAGAATCATCATTTTGTGACTATTATCTGTCCTAATGTGTTTGCATTCCTTCTTCGTGCCTTTTATTTTTCATTTCATACTTGTTGTGTTATTCTACATCCCTTGCAGATCCTTATTTAGTTTTGTTCCATGAAACCGATATGGTAAATACACTTTAAGTTATGCTACACGTGCCTATCCTTCTTTCACTCATTTTCCTTCATTTTCACTCTCTCTCTCTCTCTCTCTCTCTCACACACACACACACACACACACACACACACACACACACACACACAAATTATAGTAGTAAAACCAATGAGTCATATCAATTCCAAGTATTTTTTGAGCTACCAAAATTTATGTAGCCTGTGTCAAAATAATCAAGATTACCAAAACACCACTAGATCCATATATTTGGCTTAACTATATCCCAAAATTTTCATGAGAAAACATAGTTAGGAAATTTCCCTCCCCTTAAACATGACTTCCTCCTGGAATTCACAAGGAGGGTTTTGAAAATACTTAGAAAAATAAATAACTCAAAATTGTGAGGGTCCAACCTTCTCTCATTGAGTGGCTTGCCACGCTACTAATATGAAGATATCCATCCACCACATGATCAGTTCCATCCTACAAACAAGAAGGAAGTGTTATAACACCTAGCCAAACCATGACCTATACCATGGTGATACTTATACCCTACATGAACACTCAAAAGGGTTAGGTCATATGTTATGACACTATGAACAACCTCTTATTCTAGGGTTAGCATAAAGCCCTTTTGTAACTAGAAAACAATCCTAAGACACATAATCCAAGGCCTAAAATTTGAATTCATTACTAATAAAAATTTACTTGATGAAGAATCAGGTTAAAAATAATGACCCATCAAAATGTTTTCTACTAACAAGGCCACCACGACACACTCACATGTGAATGTAGATAAATGATCAATCTACTAATTTATGTTAAGATTGGTAGTTCTTTCTTCACCGAGATTTTGATTTTACTGCTTGATATGGTTCCAAGTGTACTTAGGTACACTTTTAATTGTTGACTTATTTTCTTCATTAATCGATTCCTTGGTTATGCTTACTTATAAAATATTTCTTCCATTAATATTGATAAAAAATTTACATTTTCATTTGATTTACTATGTTTCTATTATCATACTATTTCAACCTTCTTATACATATACCTATCTCATCTACTATAGGAGTTTCAACTTGCTTAGATAATCTTAATTATTTATTAGTGTTACAACTGACCATTATTCACCCCACTATAAACTTCTAATTCAATATTATTTACTTGTTTTCACTTGTTTACTACTATTTGGTGGTTTCAAATCCTACACCACATTTCACTTTATCCTATCATTTCAAGAGTGGTCTTGCTTCGCTCTCCCCTGAATTGTTATTTAGTTCTAGTTTTAACTTCTTAGCACTTACCACTTATTCATGGATAAATTATAATTTTCTTCTTAAACCGTTTAATATTATCAAGACTCTTATCCTTACTTCTCTTTCTTATTGAACTATTAAGGGTCATTTAGGTAATTTCCTCTTATCTTACAACTCATATTCTAGTCTTATTCTTGTTCATTATATTTTCAAACCCTTGTTTAAAATTATGTTATTGAAAATCTAAATAAATTATATGACTCCTTATTAGGGCTTACTATTAGTTTTTTTGATTTATTCCCCCTTTTCTCCTTACATCTTACTTGATACTTGATTAATTTAGAATTACTTTAGTTATATTCCTCTTATCAGTATTACAACAATGCTTTATTCTTACTATAGAATGCACCCTGCCTACTAATTTTTCCTTTTATTTTACTTATTCTCATCATTATTGTTCAAAATATTCAATTTCTTCCTACCCAATTTCATTTAACATTGATTATTCTCAGCTTTTACATGTTTATCATTTACATGTACAAAATCCATTCCTTCTTATACTTGTTTAGTTTCCTTTTAAATTAATTTATAACCATTTAACCTCTTATTGTTTCCCTAAGCTATGGAAAAAATGTTTGATTTTTAAAAGGATCACATAAAATTTAGCCTATTTTGGTTCTTTGTCTGATTATTCCCATAACATTTTCAAATCATTTCTTCTACTTCTTAGCTTACAATTTTCGTTTTTTTCCACTAGGTTTTCTCACTATTCAATTAGTTTTGTTCATTTCACCATAAACCATGTCTTAGAGCATAACCTTGTCACAAATTAAAAATGGTTCATTTCACATTTCTAAGAATATCGAAATAACAATTTACAAGATTGCACAAAACACATGTACACACAAATTTGTATGACACACTTTGGTACTATAATTTTTCCAAAATAAGTTACATATCATAACATCACTTATTGGATAAATCAACAATGACTAAAATGAAGCACAATGCTTCACCTTCCAAGAGGGTTTTGCGGTCCCAATTTCCATGGTGGTACAGATACCAATGCGGAAACCTCATATATAATGATCATGTGACCCAAATAAGAAACAACATACATAAAGGTATCCTCATCTTGTTAAGACTTTGCGTACAAAACCATTGACCCTTACTAGCTATACATGTACATGAAGTTGGTTCCGGTTCACTCATTGTTGTCATCTCATGGTGGTACACATGTCCTAGAAAGATTGCAATATCTCTAGCATATGGGGAAGGAGGTTCTAAGGGACCTTCATGCAATGATATTACTATTTTCTTAGCTCATGAGGAAGATGCATGATTTATTGGGGTCTTTTATACCTATCATGAGTATGTATGGTGTGATATAAAGGGTTGCGTGTTATGCATGATTTTTTGTGATGAATCCTCACTCGGAGGAGATGTGAGGGACTAAGGAATTGTTGAGTTGATGACACCAAATCTAATTTTCTTAGTTCATCTCTAATCTCCTGTAATGTCTAGAGAATTTGGATGCTCAACACTATTAGATCAGGTTGTCTGGGACTATTACATTACTCAAACTCTCCTCACTCACCATCCTACAAAAATTTGAATCTGTTTAGTTACATAGACTAAATAAATTATCCAATAGATCCAAGCTTTATAAAACCTACACTTTGATACCAAGTGTGACTCCCCAAAATTATTACTCACAAAACAACTAAGTTTAGATTCACAATATTATGGAATAATTTTTTTCTTAGTTTTAGAAAGAAGTAATGGGAAAAATATTCAATTTTGAGCTATTGAATGTGTATTATGTGTTGTTGCATGACACCACTAGGTTTTCCGTGTTGGAAGCACAATCGCTGAGGCGGGTGAATCAATGTGCCATAGATACCGATCACTCAAATACCATGAAGATCAAGATCACTCAACTATAACTGAGTCATCTTAGGACCCTTCCTCAACTACCATGAAGATCTTGGGCCACCACGCATAATTTACACTTGCCAACAAGCACAAGAAAATCCATTTTGAGCCTAATTTCTCAATTCTAGGAACTCGGTAGAGGAAAAAATAAATTTTCTTGCTCTTTCCTTCAAACCAAGACCCAAAAATTCACTCACACTTCTAAAAAAACTGCTACATATTTTCCCATGCTCATATTTGCATCTCCATGCAAAAGTATCTATTCCCATCTCATTAGGCTAACTACGACTTAAGAATAGGTCTAGTGCAGACCTAGAAAACATAGCCAACCCCTATACCTGCATTATGAGACAATTGTGAGTGTCTCCATACTTCATACTAATTCTCTCTATGCTCTAAAAATGCATAAATAGATCATATATATAATAATCACCTTGACACACTATCATGTTGAATAGACTACCAAACTAGGCTTCTTAAACATTCTTGCACTATCCATACTAACCTCCTCCTAAAATTTCCACTCTTTTCCAGCTACAATAGCCTTTAACACACTTCATGAAATATCTTAAATATCATCAAAATAATGTAATACCTCTGCAAGTCACTACAAGCCTCCATACCTACTCAAGACACCTCAAAACACCATGCTACATCATTAATGAGACCAAACAAATCAACACATGACATCAATGTATGACACTACCAATCAACCTTCATATGACATCATATCCATTTTAACATCCATGAAACCTATTGAAATAAATGACAACACTACTAACCTACAATCTCACACTTTTTCATTGATAGAAAACCCATTAATGACAAACACATGAAACTCACTCTCTCAAGCCATCAAACCATTCTACCCCTTTTTGACACTAATGAAAAGGTATCATACTACAAAAACTTAGTCCTCTTCTTCTAAAATCACACTATGGCTCACCATTTCATTGGAAACATCAACCCAACATAACAAGATCCATTCTTCATCTTTGTTTTGAATCATTTGAGCAACATGTATCCCCCTTAGAAAATGCATACCTTCAAGAACATACTTACCTACCATATTGAGCTAAGAATATACCTGATTAAATTCCCTTGAGTCCTTTATACCTTCAAGACTTGATGCACCATGAACTGATGCTTTACCTCATTGACAACCACACATTCTTGCAATAAGGAAGATACTCCTACTTATACAAAGTATACTATAGATCAAGATCACTCACCATAGTTGCATCAATCAATAACCAATATTGAAAGCATAAAAAAATTGAAAAATCCCCCTTATATGATTTCACATGTCATCTCTATCAACATCCTTAATCTATAAAATTATCTTCATGGCTTTCAAGGCTTGTTGAAATATCCTTTTGACAGTTAGATATCAACTTGAGACTCCACAATATTCAAAAACTTGTCCACATGATGCAACTAATATAGGCCATTTCAAAACAGGCTAAGAAACTTCCAAAGTATTCAAAGAATGAGAAATAATACCAATAAAATAGACCAATTTCATACCATGAACCATCACATAGGACCAAAAACTCCCCTCAAATCAAACACACTTTCATAAGCTACAAAAATTATAATAAGCTCCATCAAGACACCAAACTAGCTTAGAAATAGTATTCTATGTGAGATAATGCTTCAAATAGTCAAATCATGCTAGGAAAGGAACATTTTTGCACTTTACTCTACCTCCTATAAGTCATCATCACCAAATCATGGCCACAAGACCTCACATATTATCATGATATCTCCATTGTATTGATTTCACTATGCTCGCTCGATTTGACTATCAAACTCAAAGTATTATGTAACTTCATCAAGAGATACATATTGAAATAGAAGAGCACGTGCTTAGGATCACAATGTGCATGAAATTTACTCACATTCTCTATTATGATAGAAATATGTCATATATTCACTCCTGATCACAAGCTAACCATCAGCTTCTTTTTACACAACATATCAAACCTTGTTACTGTCCCGATGACCTTAAGACACCATTTCATGATTAAAGCATGCTTATTACACTCTTCAACTTGTATATCTTCCTATTGAGTCTTCAAAAATCCTTCTAGAATCATATCACCTATCAAAAAAACTTTCATAAAATCCACAATGGTTTTCATAACATTTACAAGCATTTAGGCCAATTACCCACTCTTGACTAGGTTATAAAACATAATTCTAGACACAAACATACTCTTTAAACTATCTAAGTACCTCCAAAGTTTTTACAAGCCTTTTGGAAGCTCCTCTATTTATAACACTACTTCATGAATAGAACAAGACATCATATATACCTTGTAACATCTCTACAATATTTCACATCTATCTTGAGGATTCTAACATGAGAAACATATCACACTTGTTCTCCACACTAAATGATCCATGACTCAACACCTATCCATGGTGTCAAACTATCTATTAATATTTCAAGCATTATTAAAACATAAAAACTAAATCAAGTCACCAAATATACCTTATATTTGATTCAAGACATCATAAACCTTTTTAAAACATGATTATTCCTCTTCCTAGTCATATATATAACATGCTTCTAAAATATCAAATTATCTGTTGAGACTGCAAACACCTATCATAGGACCCTGATAGGCTCTTCCTATATCCATGAACCATGTAATACTTATAATGAAAAAAACATAATTTCCAAAAAAATTCAAGAAAACATAATACAAGACATGCCTATCACATCATATTAGTCCTCAAGGAATAACTCTTTACTTGACATGAACTTACAATGCATGAAGTCTCTACCCAAGTTTCTAACTTTCAATATTGCTATTTCAAATTCTTAAGGAATACAACCTACTTCTCAAGAAAATCAAACTTTGAAAATTAGAACTCCATTAGATCCATCAGAATTATGTCACTTCATATTTAGCACAACCATATAGGCTATCTAGCAAAAAAACCATATAAAACCATTCCCCTACTCTCACCCTAAAAAATCATCCATACACAAGTCTTCATACCCTGACCTATTTTAGATTTCAAAACACAATCCAATGCTAAAGTAATCCCACCATTTCATGTCAAGATTTCACACACCTTTATTACTTTTAATGACTATCTAACTGAATTGAAAAACACATACCTCAATCATCTTGACTGTTCTTCTCATAACGATACCAAGTATTCAAAATGAGCAACATATAGACAACACACCTCAATGCTAATTATATTGGATGATGAATTCCTCTATGAAGAAACATAGAGACACCCAATGCTTCTTAGGATACTTATAACAACATGAATTTAGGATATTCCCAGGTCTCCATCACCTTCTTACTCAACTTACAATTTTTAGGTTGATATAATGACTTTAGAAATCTTATGTTCTTCTTAGGAATTTCACACTTGATATCCACCTTGTCATTATTATCCTCCCCTATATGTATAGATGTCAAACAAAAATGTATTTATTGGAACACTTCATCTTCTAGATTTTGCACTACCATGGAAAACAATCCTCCTTGACTTGAAGACTAATCGGACATGACTTTCTTTTGCTCCTTTTCCTTTACTCCATTTGCGTGATCTGACTTCTTGACATTTTTCATAGTCTTTGTATACTTCTTGATTTATACCTTCTTGTCTTGACTTGCTTGTTGAGAACTCTTACCCTATTTAGGTTCTTCAATCTTTCCTTTTTGAATGACTCATAATGACAAAATATTTATATATGACCAATATTTTGACAATTATAACACAAAAAAATATTCTTACCTCTTAACTTATATGAGCTAAGTTTCCCTCTATAATCCAAAGCCTTATGCCCATATGTATTTAATGAAGAATAGTAACCTTTGAAAGAACTTTCATAATCCTATGAATACTCATTCCTTGAGAACCTTCTTTCACATTCCCTTTCCTTATGACCAAATTCATTGCATGTATAACAATAACCATTGAAATATTTATCATACCTCATTACATTAGGTTGCCTAACAAACCTTGTCTTCATATTTCTATTGAAGTTGTTATTCTTATTCATGTCATCATCCATCATGTGCACCTTGTGGCCTTCATAGGAAATAGGACCTACATTATCATTCTCATAGCTCTTATTTTGGTCTCCAATGAAACCAAGACCTGTATTGTCACAAGAATATTTATTCCTACTCAAAATACAATCTAGATCCATATTAAGTTTGTCAAACTTCTCATTGGTATTTAATTTTCTTTCGATATCTCTAGCTATTCCTTCAAGGTATTCATCTCATTATCCATGCAACTAACTTGTTCCTCATAGTCTTTGATCACTACCTTCAGTTTGAGATTCATTCTTATTTGAAGCACCAAATATTTTTGTAAGTCTACCTCAAAAATTTTATTAAAATCACTGCGTACACTTTTGTAGTTTGATCAATACACTATTATTTCTAATGGTACACTAACGATTCTTCCTTTTACAAATTGATGACACACCGTGAGTTAGGCCTATCTAACTCCCTTCCTATGACACCCTTTTGGTCATTTTTCCTCTTATAAACCATTTAAATAGGTAGTTATAGCCTTGTGCTAACTACCTTAGCTACTTATTCACTTCTAGTAGCTCCCGGAAGATCAATCCACTTCATTGGATTGATTAAGCCCTTCATAACCCTTCCAGAACCCTAATTACTCTCTAAGAGAGATTAATTAGTCTAACCTAGGTTAATTACCCTCTAACATAGTCAAATCACACTTTGACTTGCTAAAGTGCTTTTTGGACTTTAGCCTTTGTCCCACATGCACCCAAATCTCCCTTTTCTTCCAAACCAAAAACTATAAATAGGGCTATACCCCCTCCCTCATTTCCTAAGAATTCTCTCTTCTTCCTAGCACAAATTATAGCAATTTGTTTAGGCTTTAGTTTGTATTTCATTTTCTTTCATTTGAGCTAAAAGCATTTAATCTTGTATTTCATAGCATTAACATAGAGTAAAAGGGGATGATCCATTGGCCTTGAAGCCATTAATGAGGAAACCTCTTTCTCTTAACACATAAACTGAAATCTTAGATCCTCTTAGGTTCATTATTTCAATATTTCAAAGAATATAGATTAACTTCATTTTCTTAGTTTGCATGTTTATTTCAAATTAATGTATGCAAAGAAGGAAACCTTGCTCATTTCTTATCACATGGTCCATTGATCAGATTGTTAAAATCCTTTGGGGTTTCTTTAGAGATTCTTACCCCAAATCCATGGATTTTACAACTTTTCATTAAACACATTTGGCACGCCCGGTGGGACTCTTATGTCCACCCTCCATTAATGGAGGTCTTTTAGGTTTTTCAAAGCTTATTTTCAAGTTTTTGGGTCAAATCACTTGTTATTTCCTCATTTTGGTTTCTAACCCTAGATAAATGACATTCATTTACATGCATTTTGTGGGTTTGATATAGAAATAGGACACTTTGACTAATAACTAACCTGTTTGCTCTTAAAAATTTGAAAATCCATGTTTTTTGCAGGTTTTTCACAGGGTGCGCGTAGGTGTCCAACAAGGGGCACACACACATCAGAACCCCAGCATACCCATCATGTTAGGCATGTACTTGCTGGAAGGTCCCCATAATTTACAAACTAAAACTTTACACAGACGCGCATGCGTCTCCATCATCTAGGGTGCGTATACGTCTCTTTGGACGCACAGCATAAAATGTTATGACCGAGTAAAAAATCAGAAATAAACCATACAAGGATGCGCACATGTATTTGGCATCGAGGCACATAGCCATCTCTTTGGCCATGCGGAGATGTAAAAGGTATGACTGTGTAAAAATTTTACAATTCTTTGTTTAGGCTCAGGCGCGTACACGTTGTAACCTAAGCGTCCATGTCAATATAGGTGCATCTCTATCATATTATGAGTGTCTGTGTTTACCTCATTGGGTCTTATTAATGTTTTTTGACTGTAGGCATACTCGTCAGGTAGGCATGCATGTCCCGTCGGTTTTGGGAGCGGGTGTCGATATAGCGCACAAGTGTTTGTGTTAAAAACTAAAATTTTTTACAGTCTACAAATTTTTTTTTCTAATCCATCACTACAGGTTTTTAGGACTAACAATTGGAAAAACAGGGTTCTTTCTTAAATGTTTCAGTTTGCATAGATTAAAAGTGTTTTTTTTTTGACTTAGAAGTAGTTTTTGTAGAAGTGTGTATGCTCTCTCCTCGCGTCTTCCAAGATGATCTTGGAGATCAAAAACACCAATACAAAACTCATATAAATTGTGTAAAAAACACTTGTTTTATAAAAGGTTGGAGTAAAAATTTCATGTGATTTTAGTGGAATTTTTCACGTTGTGTATGCTCTTCCTTCACACCTTTTGGTGATCTTAGGAATCAAAAGCAAAGTGAAAAACTCTCTTTCTTAAACATCAACCTATGAATCGGAAAATTACTAAAACTTGTTGTCTATAGGACCTAACGATTGTCAAAGAAAGGAGGAGCTAAGATAAAACATAAAACCTTCTAATACACGTGTCCTTATATGTTGCCAAATAGTGTGTTACATAAAACCACATTAAGCTAAGCAAGATTAAAAACACACCATATTCAAAACATTTGTATTACGTGGTTTGGAAAGGGTACATCCCTATCTGCTCAACTAGAACATAACCCCTTTGGCATAACGCCTTAAGCTACAACAATGGGGGTGGTTCTAGGAACCCTAAAGTAGTCCACTTGTGTAACCTCATGGATGAAACAAGAAGTGCTCCGCTTACCCACTTGACTAGTATGCCTTGTGAGTTAGAGTTACAAGTTGTCTGTATTGTGACCTTAGTAGAAGTACATGATGGATGCATTCATTTCCCATTGTACTTGAAAGGGGATAAAGCTGAGATACTCCCAAACTAGTCATTGTGAATTTTGGGTAAATCACGCCTCGCTCTTAGACAATATTGTAACACCTAGTTGAGAGAACTTGTTAGGAAAGCCATTTTGTCAAGGAGCCCACTTTACTAGTCCTTGTTGTGTCAAGCCATCACAAAGTGATGACTCATCTAGAATCTAAACCTTGTTTGTTGAAACAAGGCAAAGAACCCTTGTGAGTTTGAACTGAGTGTCTTTTCATCACGGACCTAAGCTACGTCCCACTTTTGCTTAGTTTTGTTCTTGTCTTTAGATGAGGTGAAGCTCTACCTAAGTGTTTACTTAGCTTGTGTCCATCTTTTGATCAGTACCCTTGCATTCTCATCGCCCATTATTTGGGGTGAGAAAGGTGCATACATCATGCATTTTTATCAGAGATAGTGCTCATCACTTTTTTGTCCATTTACGCCCATCCATGTTTGCAGCTGGGTTGTTAAACATCTAAAGTGTGCGGGTGCACTTTTTGCATCTTTGATAAAAGTCCTTTCATCTTGATTTCAAGATCATCTTCACCATTGTGTATTCAGTTCATCTTTTGTCTCTTCTTGAGTTAATAGTCTTGTTCGCATCTTAGACGTACAATCTCGTACTTACATCATATTCTCATTTTTTGTGAGGAAACAATATAAGTCCCCTTATTGTGCGGTTACACTTGCTCACACAATTAAAAACTCCTTGTTATACTTATTACTTGGTTTCACTCTTGATGTCATCTTAGTCTTCTTGAAGAGTGTTGATAATGCCTTACATATATCATAATAAAGTTACCATGGTACTAACACCTTGCTTGCTCGGTTAATGTATCACGGTGATGTTATTATGCTATATCTATTTGTGACTTCCATTTTTCAGAAGGTTTGGCTTTCATCGGTATTCAAACTAGTTTTAAGTATACCTTGTCAAGGGACTGCGATAGCATCATGTCATTGCTTAGACCTTGTTGGGGTTCTAACTTGGCTTACATATTGGTACATCTTTGTCGCTATCTTAGGGTATAGGCTTGGAAATAACAAATTGAGTGAATCATAACATAAGGTGTGCATATGAATGTTTCTTGGTAAAAATGATTGCATAAAATTACATCTACGATACACTGTGATATAATTCCAACATCCCCTTAAAAGGCTTGCAGAAAACCATACACTTAGGGGTTACGCTAGCTACATAAAAATGTCTACTAGTGATGCCTAAAATCATAAAAATGGCAGCCAAATCAAATGAGAAACACATGGGAGAAAACCCTTTCAACACATTCCCATTCAGTGGTCATAATTTAGGACCGCTTTCTCAAGTCAAAGATACGAAGACGTTAATTGATCATAGTGGAGAAGAGTCAGACTCTTCGGAGAACAACAAAGGTTAGACCTAAACAAATTTGATGAGCTCTTATATTATAACAAAGATCAAGTACTTGCAAGAGTCTTGGCATTAGGAGCTAAAATTCCACACGAGTGCAAAGAAGAAACAAAGGTTGTTGACCCTAACTTAGGAGAACGAAGATTCATCTTAGACACATATAATCCTTTTGATGTGGGATATGCATCCACTTCTAGGCAACATAAGGTCGTTGTCGAAGGTGAAACATCACATAAACCTCACTTTAAGGCTTCGCGTAAAGTAAAAACTAAGTGGAAGGCCTCCCCTCCTCTGAAATTTGATGAAGAAGAGGATCCCCTAGTTGAGGAGGAGATCCTCCAAAAATAGATCTTGAAGTTGAGTCAGAAATTAGTGAACCTAGGCACTTCAAAAAGAAACATAGGTAAAGAAAGAGAAAAACAAACTTAACAAGTTTTAATTTGATCCACATACGGAATATACCTTTAAAGGAAACTCAGGCTTAAAGTTCAATATCACCTACTAAAGATCAATTCATTCAGGATGAATTGAAATCTATGAAAGATACACTCACAACATTACAACAGGGAAATGTAGGCCAAAATAGAAAATATTCGTATGAAGAACTATGTACTTACCCCTTCGATAAGGACATGCTACAACAACCTTTCTGAAACATTTCACTATCCCCAAGTTTGATAAGTATAAGTGCAAAAGTGATCCTCACGATCATATAAAATACTTTTACATGGCTTGCCAAGAGGTTGCATATAGTGATAATTTTCTAATACGATTTTTTCCTTGTAGCCTAGGAGCCGTGGGATTGGAATGGTTTTATAGCATACCTAAGGGCTCCATTACAACATGGCCCGTGCTAGTAGAGAAATTTGTAAGACATTATTCCTATAATATGGAGAGTGACATCATGATGAATGATCTATGTAACACAAAACAAAAACCCAATGAGACATTTGCAGGATTTTTACAATGATGGTGCGGGTTAGCTAGTCACTTTCCTTGTGCCTTACCTAAAAATAGTTAGTGAGTATATTCATTCCTAACTTGAACCCAGAAATATCCTTTCACTTACAAATGCATTGTGGCTCGAACTTTGAAGAAGTCATAGAGAAAGGTAGTCAAATTGAGAAAGCACTCATTGCAAAGGCACACTTAAACCGGTTATTAAAAACAAACACGAAGCCAAATCCACAGACAAACCTAAATTCTTCAATAAGAATAAACATGTTATTGGTGATGGCATTACAGACTCCAAGAGAGTCCAGCCGTATGCAAGTACACTCTTGAAACTTTCGCAAGGGCCTCATCCCAAAGCACCTACAAAACATACATTCACATCTTTGACAAAATCCTTATCTACCATCCTAAAGTAGTTAGATGGTGCAAAGATGGTAGAATATCCAACGAAACAATGCCCTACCCAGAAGATGCTCCAAAACCGGTTTGGTTCAAAGACAATGAATATTGCGACTTCCACCGTGTCAAAGGACACAAGACGGATAGATGTTTGAGATTACGCCATTATATCCAAGACCTCATAGAGGAAGGGAAGATTGTTGTAGAGTCCCCTGGAGGCTAGTAGAAGTTCAAATGAAAAAATGGGTATTTACAAGGAACCTTTTCCTGACCATGCGGATAAAAAGAAAAAGAAAATAGATCAAGGGAAAACTTCTAACAACTATAGGATTGCTTGCCTATGTGTATCCTACAAATTATATTCCTTATGATTCCCTCATTGGATGTATTAACTCGTCTAATGAACATATTAACACCATTCAGATCTTAGAAAAGAGCTACACAGTCGGGACAAGATGTGCTCGCTTAATCATACCAGATCTTGTACCTACCCCTGAGGAAAGTTAGTATAACTTGATAGAGCAATTAGAAAAAATGTCTGCTAAGATATCTATCCTCGATCTCCTAAAGATCTCTAATGCCCATAAAAACATATTGTTTAAAACTTTGCAAAATTCAGGGGTTTCCACAGAAATAGATCCCATAAACCTTCAAGCCATGATTACACGCTTAGACACCAATGATCATATTACTTTTGATCATACTACAATCTCGCATAATAACCCAGAGTATAACTTGCCATTATATCTTGAAGTGGTGGTTACCCATCGCAAGATCAAAAGAGTACTTGTAGATGGGGGATCTGATCTAAAACTTTTAACCTTGAAGCTAGTAAAGCAGCTAGGTCGGTCATAAATAGAGCTGGATGCTAAAACTATCACAATCACAACATATGAAAATGAAGAAAGAGAGTCAGTAGGGACTATAGTGGTCCTCATGGAGGTAGGACCAACATGTCATGACACAACATTCCATGTCCTTGACTTGGACCTTCAGTACAACATTCTCTTAGGACATGCAAGCTATCCCATCAATGTCTCATCGGTGCATCAAGTTATATCATGAAGGGCGGTGGTTACTATTTTGGGTAACCTAGAACCTTTCACACATTGTAGGGCTTTGCACAATTTTTCTCATGCAACTTATGAATCTCCTTCTACGGATGTCGTTGTCCCTTTACAAATAGAGGCCATGAAGAGCCGAGTAGATTTAGAATCTATCATGCCTTTCAATCAGGATTTTCCCTCGCTGGTCAATCCATTTGCTTCATGGGAGGCCACATTAGCAAAATATGGCCCAATTAGGCCATTCACTCTTGAGTAGGCTCTGTTGATATCAGACCTATCGATATCCCCCAGGACAAGAGGTAAGCCTTATTTTCAGTTCAAGAGCACCCGCAAGCAATGTCCTAAGCCTTTGGAGAAGTTTGTCCATAGTGGCCTCTTGTCTGAGGAGAAAATGTTAGAAGACCCTACCAGCAGAGTACCAGAGGGAACAATGGCTTCATGCAATCAAGTGCCTCAGTACGTCAAAGGTCCTCGCATGATGTTTGTCATGGGCTATGATGGGTTTGGATGTGGCGTTAATGCACAAGGCCGATTAGAGCCTATCCCTATCCCTCATTTCAAAACTGATAAACATGGCCTTGGAATAAGGCCCCATGATGCTCTACCTTCTGAGGACAATGCCACTTCTTCTGAAAGTGAGGATGTTTCACCTCATTCCGATAGTGACATAGATTCCCAATATAGCCTTTATGAAGATCTTTCCTCCACGAACCTATACCTAAATTCGCCAGTCCTTACCTTATCTGAATCCATCCCCTAGATAAATATCCAATAGCCCATATATATCTTGAGCTTATAGATTGGGATCAAAAACTTCATGTGCCATTGGATTTCTTTGAAAATGATGAGGCATTCACAAAGTTCATGGGACTCAAGGAATTTATTCCAACTGGGGACCACAAGAAAGGATTCAAGATTTAACTAGATGCTTATGCCTATTTTGGGGAGGAAGCATAGATGTGCGGATGGTTGAATAAAAATGTTGTCACTAAAGGTATACCTACCTCTGATAAACCAAACAAGAAGGCTCAACAGAAATCCCATAGTGAAAAACTCTTTGGTGAGCTCATAGACAAATAAAATGCAGTGTCTAAAGAAGAAGTGATTTATCCATTCAAAGATGATCATGAACTACCACAAGAGGTTGATCTTACTCTTCCCCCTAATCCTACATAGATGGAAGATGCTTCTAAAATGCTTATTAAGGAAACAATCAGCATCAACATTGGCTCAGAGGGGCAACCTAGAATAGTCAAGTTGGGAGCTTTGCTCTCAGCTTAGGAACAAAATACCTTTGCAGAACTCTTAAAATAATACATGGACATATTCACATGGACATATGCAGATATGTTGGGTTTAGACCCTGAGCTAGTTGTGCACAACCTCGTTGTGCACCCAGAGGCCAAACCAATCAAACAAAAGTTAAGAAAGATGCATCCTAAAGTGGCGCTCTTGGTCAAAGAAGAATTAGAAAAGTTGTTAGCTGTTGATTTCATAAAACCTATTGACTATTCAGAATGGATCTCTAACATAGTCCCAGTATAGAAAAAACCTATTGGAATAAGGATCTACATGGATTTCCATGACATCAACAAAGCATGTCCTAAAGATGATTTTCCCCTACCTAACATCGACATGATAGTCAATTCAACAACTAGCTATGAAATGTTATCCTTGATGGATGGTTTTTTAGGTTATAACCAGATACAAATTACGAGAGGAAGATCAACATAAGACAACATTCATCACCCCTTGGGGAACATTCTGACTACAAAGTCATGCCCTTCGGGCTTAAAAATGCTTGGGGCTACTTATCAGCGGGCCATGATAGTTATCTTCCATGATATGATAAGTGACATCATGGAGGATTATGTTGATGATATCCTAGCAAAATCCAAGAGTAGAAAAGAACACCCTGAAGTGTTGAGGTGTATCTTTCAGCGTCTAAGAGACTATAAGGTTCACTTGAACCCTAAGAAATGTGTCTTCGGTGTCTTGTCAGGAAAACTCCTAGGGTTCATTGTCTCACAAAGAGGGATTGAAGTGGATCCTACAAAGGTTATGGCTATCACAGAAATGCCACCACCTACCACTCTCAAGCAGCTAAGGAGTCTATAAGGAAAGATTTAGGAAATCCATCACTTTATCTCACAACTTGTGGATAAGTGCCACCCCTTTACTCATTTTCTCAAGAAATATGTCACATTCAATTGGGGACTGATTCTCAAAAAGCCTTTTGCACTACTCAAACAAGTAATTTCCAACCCACCTGTACTAATGCCACCTACCCCCGATGAACCTCTCCTCTTATACATTTCTCGCTACCCATTTTTCCATTGGTGCTTTACTTGCCCAAAATGAATTAGCCCATAAAAGAGAGCATTTTACTATCTTAGCCACACCTTGATAGCATACGAGCTAAATTATCCTAAAAAAAATGCCTACTTGATGGTTGTATTCACATTTCAAAAGCTTCGCCATTATCTCCTGAATAATAAGACCAAGCTCATATCCAAATTCAACCCTCTCAAGTACCTTTTATCCAAACCTGCCCTCATAGGCCAAATGGCTAATTGGATCATTCTCTTGAGTGAGTTTGACATTGAGTTTGTAAATTAGAAGTCTTTAAAAGGACAGGTACTAGCCGATTAGTTGGCAAAATCTCCTCTCCTAGGAATGGAACCTTTGTGCTTAGATTTACCAGATGCATCCATCATGTATATTGAAGAGTCCGTAGAATGGTAGGTTCACTTTGATGGGTCTTTTACCTTCCATGGATCTGGAGCAGGAGTGGTCCTCATCACTCCAAATGGTGATGTCATACCATGAGCATTCGGTTGGGGTTCCCGTGTACAAATAACATTACAGAGTATGAAGCACTCATCGTCAGCCTTAGGCTAGCTATTACATGGAATATCAGACAACTATGAGTCATTGGGGACTCTCAACTTATCATAAAACATGTTAATGATGAGTATAAGGTTAAAGATGAGAAACTTATTCCATATAAGAAATGGTTGAAACTTTGAAGGAATATTTCACACAAGTCATATTTGAACAAAAACCAAGGTCACATAATAGATCCGTGGATGCTATGGCTACTATTGGGTCTCTCTTACGCATAACACCTAAAGAAAGCAAGATGCCTTTCTTCATGGAACATCTATAGGTACCTACATATGATATGCCGGAGTCATGTTTGTCATGTGAAGTTGTTGGTCCTTTATCCCCTTGGTACGACCCTATCTTCCAATACCTACAAGATGGCACCTTTCCCCCTAACCTCACCCAGTCCCAAAAAGAAAGCCCTTATTCACCGCATAGCCTCGTTATGCACTCCTGGGAGGCACCCTTTATTGTCGTGGATATGACGGGAATCTACTTCATTATTTGGATGTTGTTGATTCTATCCACGTAATCAAAGAAGTACATAGTGGTATTTTTAGAGCACATACTAGTGGCATGGTGTTAGCTAAGAAGCTATTGAGAGTAGGCTATTATTGGCCTACCATGGAATCTGATTGTTGTAACTTCATAAAGAAGTGTGAACTATGCCAAAAATATGGGAATTTAATACATGTTCCGATGCACAAGCCTTACAACCTATTGCAACGCCTTGGCCATTCTCTAAATGGGGCCTGGATCTCATAGGGAAGCTCCATCCTTCTTCATTAGATGGTCATACTCATATCATCACCGCCACTGAATACTTTACCAAATGGGTGTACGTTGTCCCTCTTACCTATGTCACCGGTACATAGATTTCAAAATTCATCATGAACCATCTCATATGCTGCTACGGGATCCCCTCGGCCATTGTCATTGATAATGGTAAATCCTTCAAAAATAAAATGGTTAAAACATTGTGTCAACACTTCCATATCAAACTTAAGTGGTCTACCCCTTTCTACCCTTAATGTAATGGACAGGAGGAAGCCACCAATAAAACCCTTGTGTGGATTATGGAGAAAATGGTTAGTAAAATCGGCCGTAATTGGCATCTGTAGATACATCCCGCCCTCTGGGCCTATCGTACTTCCATCCACACTCCTACTGGTGTGACCCCTTATTCACTTGTCTATGGCACTGAAGCCATCATACCTTTGGAAGTGGAGCTTCCCTCCCTGAGAATATCTCTTAGGGACTATCTTGATAAAGATGAAGACTACAGAGTTGCTCACCTAGCAGAGTTAGAACTATTAGATGAAAGGCGTATCAGAGTGTTCAATCACCTAAAATTTTATCAAAACAAAGTGTCCAGAGGATATAATAAACACATCATTCATTAGGAATTTGATGTAGGGGATCTAGTTCTCAAATAAAATCATAAGAACACCGTTAAAGACAAAGAAAAGAAAGGAAAGTTCGAGGCTAACTGGTTAGGTCCTTATGTTGTAATTGTAAAATATGGATCGGGGGCCCTACAAAATTGTATATTCATATGGTGAAGAGCTTCTTAACCCATGAATGCAATGAAATTAAAGTGGTTCTATTCTTAGGCATGATGGGAATATCAAATAAGAACTAAAAATTGGAAAACAAAGAAAAAACAAGCAAAAATGGAAAAATGAGAAAATAGTAAAGAAAAAGCAGGTCATCCTCGTGTGAAAACCACACAATTTTGGTGTAGGGGTAGGTCTTTGAGTGAAAACCAGTTTTGGTGCTCAAGGAGTATTCACCGGACACAAGTTACTCTTACGGAAGGACGGTAATCATTACCACTTTTTAGATATGACTTTCTCTGCTAGGTCTAGGAACCCTACTAGGATCACCTTTTCCTTGCCATGATCTGGTTTGTTTGCTCTTATATCTGCATGAAGGACATTACCTTTGTATAAGCCCATCTAATGCTGAGCATGAAAATCCTATTGCCATCTTCCTACACATATGCATGTGGCATTCTACCCTTTGTATATTCCCACATCACGCTGGGGGCACCCACGCTTCATTATTCTTGTACATTGCTTTCAAAACATGACCTTGGAAAATACAAAAACATTCGGAAAACAATACACAAAAATCTAAACATTTGGAAAAATCCCTTTCCAGGGATAAAGCTACATTCATCTCACAATGCTATCTTTGGGCAATCTAGACAAAATAGTGACAAACGTAGCTGCGAAAACTTATCTCCTTAGATAAACCCAA
Source organism: Taxus wallichiana var. yunnanensis (assembly GCA_018340775.1). Lineage (NCBI taxonomy): Eukaryota > Viridiplantae > Streptophyta > Pinopsida > Cupressales > Taxaceae > Taxus > Taxus wallichiana. The sequence continues at coordinate 774,296,466 of CM031242.1, forward strand.
AAACATTAGAAAATATGTCAATGTTGTCTCGTAAAAACAAAGTAGTGCTTTAATTACTTTTAGTTGTTGGTTTGTATAGTTTTGGTGTACTTAGTCTATTAATTGTTAGTTCTTTAAAATGGATCATTTTCTTATCGAAAGTTGAATCTTGTTTGATTTAAATTGAGCATTGCATTACATACATTTGAAGGCTATCATGCTTGTAAATAGTTGTTGTAGGTTTCTTTGTTTGATAGTGTGCTTCCTTTTAGGGTTTGTTTTTGCTTACTTAGATTAGATCTCATTTTATCTCTTGTTAGAGGTTTGTGCATGTGTTTGTTTAGTAGTAGTATGTGTATATTTGTTAACTTTTTCTCGTGTGTTCGTACACGATTGTTTGTGTTTCACCTTTTTCTTAGAAGCGTTGACGAAAAAGATAGGGTAACTTGGTGTAGGAGGAACACCTGTTCAAATGTCGATTGATGGGTTGTTACATGCGTATAAATTCCAAATCCACAGTTGATCATGAGAGCTTCCTTTTGGCTAGGAGGAACTACCCGTAATGAAAACAAGACCACTAGAAAGAATTAAACAATATGGGCGGTGAACGCCTAGCATAAGCTAGATCCGGGAAGTATGATACTTCTTAGATGGTTGTCAGTCCTTGTTTTAAACAAATTAATGTTGGAAACAAAGTAAATCCTATTTGTATTTTAAAATGATTTAGGTATCTCACTTAAAAACACAATAATAAAAGCAGTCTAATTTAACATGTTAAGCTAGAATAGAATCCACGAGTCAAATGGTTGGTTATGGGTTCTACGGGTCCCTTAAAGGTCTTGGGTAGGTCACATGAGTGAGGGTGAAGTAAAATGTGGTGGGTAGGTCTCTATTTAAGGATGTGTGGGAAAACATAGAGACCGACGTCGGTCAGGGGTGACCGGCCTCGGTTAGGTATAACCGGCGCCGGTTACTGTGAAATTTGGAAATGTCACAAAATGGAGTTTTGGTCTCCTTTGTGATTGCATAAAGGATTTGGTTGGTTAGGATGAGGTATTGGGTGACTAGAATAGGTTTTTACGAGGTTTTGGTGGGTCTATGGAGGTACAAAATGTTGGAGATGGTCAATAGGGAGCAAGATAAATAATGGATGATAAAATGAAATAACCAGAAAGTATGATGTTGTACTTACTTGGATTTCATTTCGAAAGTCCTGTGAAGGATGGAGGTGTTGATGATGGGTTTGAAGGCTGCAAGTGATCACCAACTGAAGAAAATCTTCTGCATGGGTTGCATGCACACTCCTCTTTTACTTGGATAGATCAGAAGGTGGTTGGGATGGCTGTGCAGGAGAAGATGCTCAATCTCCTTCCTTGGATGTGAGTTCTTGCTAGAATTGGCTCTTTGAAGATGCATTATCTCTTTGAGATTTTGTTCTTTCTCATCAAATTTCTTTCTTCCAACTCCCAAGTTCCCAATTCCAACCTTGAGAATAAGGTTTTTTAGGGGATAAAAGGGGTAATTGATGGTGGTATGGCTTAACCGGTGATGGTTAGGGAAATCGACGTCGACCAAGGAAGGATTTTCTAGGTTTACTAAACTTAGGGAGATCCTCCTAATTTCCTTGGATCTTGTGTCGTTATCCCATAGATTCAACTGGGAGTTTCTTGTGAGCATGTGGGAATGTGGTTAGAGGAAATGTAGGGATTGATTTTTAGGATTTGGGTAAGTCTTAGTTAGTTATGGTAACTTACTAAGAATAGTTCTTAGGTTGAGTTAGCTTGGTGAGGTGTCTAAGTGAAGTGTTTGTGTAGATATTATTTAAATAAGATACTTAAATAATAAATATGGTGAGGATAACGCATTAATTTAATTAAATTAATATTAGTAGGGTAAAAGGGGGTCATGGTTAGGTAGATGTAATAAAGGGGGTCTAATATGTCGAGGGACGAAGGGGGTGTGTGACATAATTTTACTGTCTACATTTTTCCCCTTTTTGTTACGTAGCTTGTATTAGTAAGCAACGCTAACAAAAATAAGATGTGGTTGGCCCATGTGTGGGTGAAGGTGATCCCCCTCAAACCGAGGCGACGAGGCATAAGGCTAAAGGCTGTGAGTGGTTTGAAAAAGGTAAGTGGGTGTAGGAGAAGAGGGTGAAAGGTCTACTCAGGTGATCTAGGTAATGGGTCAGGGTCAAAGGTAGCAACAGTCAAACACACGCACACATATAAACTGCAACACACTACCGGGTTGAAGGGCGAGGCCAAATCTATATTTTCTAAGGTCGATAGGTTTATCCAAGGAAGGGTGAAGTGAATCTGATATCCAAGGTATAGGATAAGGTCAATAAACACAACATAGGTTAGATGTAGGAACAGCTTAGGTATGTTACGATACACCAAAGGTAGGGTCAAGATAAACAGATCACGATAATAGGCTAGGTAAGGTCATTAGATCAACAACACAGTAATTGATGCCGTAAGGTATAACAAACACATGAGGTCAAAGGTCACTAGTGATGGTCTAGGTCCAAATATCGAGATCATGGCATGGGTAAGGCTGAGGTAGGGGTAAAATAATAAGGCATCAACAATAGACATGAGGAGCTTGAAGAAGATATAGGACCAGAGGTGAAGGTAAAGTGGTCCAGGTAGGTGTAGGGGAGGCAAAAGAAAGAGGAGGTAAGGAAAATGAGGTAAATGTGAGGGCAATGAGTACGCAGGGTAACCGACATCGGTCGGTATGAACCGATGACGGTGTAGGGGAACCGACACGACTAGTAGTCTAGGCCATCATACTTGGTATAGGTCAAGGGTTAATCGATGTTGGTTGGGTCGGGTAGGGTATAAAAAGTGGAAAACCCACATTTTAAAATTCATTTGTGTATTTGGAAAAGGAGAAAAGGACAAGAAGAGTAAAACATAGAGCTTGGTTGGCAAGCCACATAGGTGAGATTGATTGGGTGAGAGGTGGGGTCATGAGATCAGGTCAAGCGAAGTGATTGGTGGAGAGAGTTGGAGGTCAGTTGAGGATGGTAGAGGCCAAAGAGGGCTTGAGAGGAGTGGCACGGAGGCCGGAGGTTCCACCACGATGGTGGTAGTGAGATCAGGTAGGATTGGAACCTTTGGTTTTGATTTTGAGTTAATTTGATGTAAAATGTAGAAAATATAAAAAAATGGGGGTTTGGGGAAAGAATTTCAAAATGGGAAAAAGAGAGGGAAAAGGTAATATTGAATGGTAGGGGGTAGGGAAAAAGGGTAATGTAGGAACAATTAAGGGTGTAAAGAGGGATTTGGGTGGGTAGAATGTTGAGGAAGGGAAAAATTAGGGTTGGAAAGTCGGGGCACATGATGCGGCAGTGGCCGACGTCGGTCGGCTTGTGGCCAATGTCGGTGGGTAGTGACCGTGATTGTTCACAAGAACAGTGATCGATGCCGGTCAAGGGGAGACTGTGGTTGGTCAAGGGATAACTTGTGATGTAGGCGGTGTGTTGCTTCACACTACCGGATGTAGAGGGGGAGATTCCCAAGGTCACTCGATGGGAGTCATCCATGATATGATGATACATTGGATATGATTCACATGGGCACTGCATTGCCGACACAGGTGTATAGAGAGCTATGGGCCTATGGGTGATTATGGAGTTTCAACATCTGCTGTGTCATACTACTACATTATTGGGTGTACGAGCACATGGAGGATTCCTTGACATCGATGGGGACATTATTAACTCCGCTTTGGACCATCCTATTTACCGAGTCATTTTTGTATGTATGATATATGATACCAGCCTATGAGCCAAAGAAATTTTTGTATTAGATAGCAGCATGTGAGTCGATGATGATTATTTTGGAGATACATTTTATGTGCTACAGGTGTACATTGTATTGATACACACATGTATATATGAGGAGATGAATTATATTCGGGTGATGATGTCATTGCGATGTGTATGAGTTTTACTTTATTATGATATGGATGGAAAATAGATGAGCTAGGCATGATAGAGTCAGGTCATAGGCATGGATTGAGTTAGGTGATAGGCATGGATTGAGTCAGGTCGGTTTAGGCATGGATCAAGTCAGGTTGGTTTAGGCATGGATGTTCATTTCAGTATTTTGATAACAAATGGCAATATAAATGTATGAGATAGTGTAAAATGTTGAAAATGTTAATATAAGTGGTAAAAGTTATGTGGTATATGGTTTAGATGTATATGAAAATGTGAAATAATATAAGTGGTAAAAGTTATGTGGTATATGGTTTAGATGTTGAGGTTTTTTATATGAGACAAGAAATCTAGGTGTAAAGGTGGGGAAAATGGTTGAAGAAGAGAAAAGATAAGAGGGTTAAGCTAGGTCTATAGATAGATAAACCTCATTTTTAACTTTAGAACAAGAGAATTTTTTTTTTTGATAATTGCATCTTGGGTTCTAAATACATAATTTAGAACTCACAATTCAAATAACCATTCATATAACAAGCAACCATATGCAAGAAATGTAATGACTCGGAGTACTTCCGATCTATTCATTCCATGACTCGGTAATCTACCGATCTATTCATGAGTAATAAGAGTCGGTGTTTTTATTTAACACATCACTCTTGCGGTTCTCTTCCTAATCAGGGAATTGAGAATGCTCTGTCGAGGAATCTAAGCTGAATAAGCTGTTACCATTATTCATCGGCATCTCATCCCTTAGACTAGGTGAATCAGGACAACGCAATCAGCAGCTTGCGATACTTTGGCCAAAGATTTGAAACATACTGTTCATGTCTCGTATTCCTTAACGGCATACTCGTCAATCTGGAATACGTCCTTCACCCCATTCATATGTTATATAGAATGTCTTATACTGATTATTGTCAGTCCTTCCTTCCACAACTGAATCACTCGGAGGCAGATTAACAAGGTGATAATGTTATATGGATACCCACGAGGGTTAGGGATATGATGACATACTGGTTCAACCTTGCAGTTCAACCAGTGTGTCATGACACCCCAAATCTCCGAGGCAGTCACATAACATGACCACGTTCTTAATCGGTCCCAGGGTAACTCGTGCGAAATCAAGTGTAAATCTCAACGATCGATGCGAGGGTGTCGCCATAAGTCACTGCATTGTTGTAACTTCGAGAAGATCCTAATCTTCTCGGAGGTACAGCCCTGAAGTCGACTTTATGCCGTCAACCTTTAGATCCGCCTCGAGAAGATCTACCCAAAACAAGCGTTACGCACTAGAGTTTAAATTACTTTTTTTTTTTTTTTTTTAGACCTTTCCCCTAAGGTTAGCCTTTCCAAATCCCTGGATTCATTTTCTTAAGACGACCCTCCTCTATTAATCCATTACTTGGTAGAGGTATTAAGGTCTAGTTTCTATCAAGGAGTCATTAGAATACATCTGATTCTAAGCAACAGATTCAGACAATATCTCATAACCTATGCTTGAGATTGCCACCTGAAACTCCATTGATTGCCTATCAGTTCTCTTAACTGAATTCATATCATACTTTTCATTTTAAAGCTATGAATGATTAAGAATCCAATCTACTATTGTCCTGGTATACTTAGGACTAGGGATTAGTAATTCAATCCAGCTCGTTCAGCGTTCTCTTTTAGGCTCAATTTTTAACCTATCTTCTAGAGAGACAATAATTAAATTACAATATTGCTTTTGCTAGAACAAATCAGAACTACTAAATACTCATAAGAATTTAGTCTAATTACTTCTGAAGCTTTCATTGTCGATCACAAAAGCATCCATAATATACAAAGATAAGTATGCCCCTTCGTTACATAGGCCAGAAGAAGCTCATCCTTCAGAATAGAATACAACACATAAGTATCAAACGCTTATTTTCATTCCTTTCAAAACTCATACAATTACATATATGCAACAGCATATTTGATATAATGCTAACGGAAAAGAAACATCTTTTCACATATAGTACATCTATAAACTCAAGCTGTAATTCTTTATAAATCAAATAAACTATCGATCAATTTGCCGGATCTGCATTGTTTTACCTCTTACGGCAACCATCTGCAAAAATAGTCAACATGAGTCGATTCAATGAGGCCCAGGCATGATAAGCACCAACTTTTAAAACAATTGCAATCCATCAATTGTTTCCATTAAACACTACTGTTTAAATGAGATCAAATATCCAAATAAGAAAACATATTCGGACTATGTCCTTGTAATACAAAATGATTACAAACATGTAACTCTATCATTGTTACGAATAGTCTTAAACACTTTCTAATATTTCATCAAATATTAAAGAAACAAGAACGAATGCATATAAACAATCATTGAATCCAAATCCGACCTTTGGTCAGTTGTTGCATTCTTCCAAAAAGGAAATAACATAACAATTTGGAATCCTACCAAAAGCGTTACAAATTAATTTCCCAGCATTAAACAAACATCAACCAAATTGGAATAAAGGAAGAGAAAGAGCCAATCCATTCATACTTCCTTTCATTAAGTTCATCAACTGAACCGCCTTCACCTATGAAAACATTCAACGAGAATATAAATGAACAATTTAGACAAGCCGAAGCGGATCGCTGTTCTAAATTAAGAAATAGAACACGGCAAACTCCTAGACAAACAAGCGACACAACAACAATCCATAAATCGATCGATGTCCAAAACTAGTTTCTCTAAACACGGTAAGGCTTTCGAACCAAGTTCGAAATCAAGAACTTCAAGCGTATTGCTGTAATCAACAACTCTATAACATTAAGCCTTTTAAGGTTTCAGAAAACTATCTTGATGACCACACATTGGTTCCAATTCATGTTCGATCAATCAAGCTGAACAAGCGAGAAAGGAACTTAGCATACTTATACTTTCTCGGTCTATCGGATGAACAAGCGAAAGGAACACCATCAATCGATCCCTACCTTGGTGCATGCAAATCCCTAGTGCAACTCACCCAAGCGAGGGCGAGAACACAGCAGTCATCAATAGCGCATATAAAAAAAATCGACAAACAATCAAGCTCTTATTTCACCAGAAACCCATTGTACTACTGCGATATTTTAGCACAAATAGAAAGGGTTGAATATGTAGTTGATCACCTAAGGAATCTGTACCACCAAAGCAACATGCAACACAAAGTACTCCAAGAAAATACGAGAGGTCTTGATCTGATTTTCCCTTGAAGTCAACTTTGGATCAACACTTAACAACTATATATACACATTTTAGCAGAGCAGTGACCAAAATAGAAATAGAACATCGAAACGTCTCCTCACGGTCGTTCGAAATTCAATCCTAATAAATCCACTAATACACACTACATGCGATAGCAGTTTGCGCCCATAATCACAAACCCAACAACGTATAAAATAGAATTAATTGATAAATCCTTCCATGCCATTCAAGACAAACATTCCGAATGAAACAAGTATAAGCAAATCAATATACTCATTCCAAAACAATGAAATAAAGTGAAATTTGCTTGAAACCTTGAACAATTTTCACAAGGAAAGGCAATACATCCACATAAAGTCAATACTCGGTATTTACTACAATAACGATAACCACAAAACTTTGTCTTTTCCACAAGGCTTCCCACAATATAATAACAAAACTCAAGATGAATCTACATTCACAACGGTGATTACTATAAGCGATTCAATCATGAAATCCACTTTGAGTCGGTAAGCGAAGTAAAGATGTATATATTGTACACGATCGCAATAATCCCGTTTCCACCACAACAAGGAAAACACTTCCGAGTCGTTAAAGACTACGGTAACACAACGATTGCCTATTCCAGCGAGAAATTAGAAAACAATGAAACCCACAAAGTATCATTAGTCGCTGTTACAAAACCACGTGAGTTTGAAAATCTTCAAAAACACGAACAATCAAATGGTACACGGTATCCTTCCCTCTTGTCTCACAACGGCATTGGCGATCAAAAGTCGGCAAAAGCGAGATCTATACCCTTCACAAGTATATTCGACGGGCTCTCGCCAAGCAGTAGCCGAGCATTGAAACCTTTATAAATATAAATCTCTCATATTTAAACCGAAGGAATACACAACAAACGAGTTGAAGTTCGATTTCAACAAACACCCAACAAGCGGAAATTGCCAAAAATCGAACCGAGAAGAGATCTGAGCCAAAATCAATTAAATCTTCATAGAAAATTTATCTAATCTTCACAAACAAATGAAACGAGTTGTTTTAATGAAGACATTTGAAAGACACAAAATATTTAAAGGATAGGGCCTAGCATGCACGTATTTTGATCGAATTTCGAAGAAGACCACGGGAAGAGCTCAAACTTCCTTTTCTTTTTCCCAAATACAGCGACCAACAAAATTTATTTGTCCCATTTACAATATATCCTCCATGGCGAGAAAAAGAGCCGAGAGAAATTCATTCTCGCCATGCGACTCAAAGAAGCTGTGCGATGAACCAGTAAACTAGCAGAGAGAGAGAGAGAAGACCGAAAATCGCGATACACCAAACAAACCTTCCAACTTCTCGTTTGCATGCCGTTTCGCGAGCTCAAGCTCGACTCCCTAAACATTAAATGCCATTAAACCAATTTTCCGCTTAATCTCAACTCCCACCGACCGCGAAAATTGGCGGCAGTCCATCAAAACTCAAGTTCATTTCCAAACTTAGTAATTGCCAAGTCTGCCAAGGTTAGCCGCCGCCTAAGCCTCCGCCATATGCTGTCCCTCATCCTTATCCTTCCCATTTATTGCCATAGAGAATAGCGCCCATGGTTCGCCACCCTTGAGCCCCTTCCCATAAACTCTTAGTTAGCTAGGTTAGTATCTTAGGTTAGAGTTTTAGGGTAATAACCATCTTAACCATTTTACACTTAGTTATTATTTTAGGATCATAACACATAGCCTAGGTCTAGGTTAGACTAACAATAATCTAACCCCTAGGTTAGGTTATTGTTTTAGGTTACTAACCCTTAGTAATTCGGTTTGGTCCTTCTCCGAAAACTCGGAGAGACTGTATCATACTTTCTAGAACGCAGAGCCACTCTGTTCTTATTACAGTGTATGTCGATGAATTATTACACTGGTCTTTAATCGAGACCTTCCGGATATACCGGATATCGGGAACCGTTTCATTTCTCAAGATCGGCTGAGTCATACTCGACCCGACTTACCAAATGCTTCCATACCTTACGACTGTTCAGGTTCGTGATCTAATTTTATCACTTCACAAAATTAAAGCATTACTTGGATCAATTTCTCTGGTCCAAGTCTAGATATTATTGATGAATACCTGTATAATTCATTCCGTGATCAGATTAATATTCAGTCACAAAATGAAATAAATAAAAGAGTCTATTAATATTTTGACTCAGTCAAGATCTGCAATCTGCAAGAAATTTAATACATATCAAGCATGATTTCCGAATCGAGGTACACAATCCATTTACTAGAAATCACATATCAACACTTGAATGCTTAGGAGAAAGTAACAACAGTTCAGGGTGTTACATGCTTCCCTCCTAAAAGGATTCATCGTCCCGATGAATTACATATTAAACTTAACCTTCCGGTCAATCAATTTATTAGTACACAAACAATGTGTTTACTTCCATATTTAATAGTTTCAGAATTCAATGTCACCTCACTTTTATTCAACCTGAATAAAGTCGCGCATGTCAGAGCTTTCATAAATACTTAAAAACAATCAGTTCATAAAAGTATTTCATCAACAGATTTCATTCTGTTGCAAAAAGAGAAGGAAAAGCAGTTTTCATCTCTTCCAGGTTTTCCCAAGTTGCACTTTCTTCGCTAAACTGGTCCCACTGGACCTTACATTGCTGAATATCACGATTCCTTAAATGCAGCTGGCGAGTTTCCAGCACTCTTGTGGGTTTAACCACGATTATTCTGGGTCTTGGACTGCAGGAATTCAATTTAAAACATGTGACAGATCTGAAACGTATTTCTTAAGCAAAGAAATATGGAAAACATCATGCATACGAGATAGAGCGGGAGGCAATGCTAAGCGATAAGCTACGAGTTGATTATCTCGACAATTTCAAAAGGTCCCACATATCGTGGTGACAACTTGGCAGCCTTGCCAAAAGTTATAGAACTCTTTACGGGTTTAACACGCGAGAAAAACCTTATCACCAAGCTCAAACTTTCTATCAACCCGCTTAAGGTCGCATAGCTCTTACGTACATCCGGCTGCTTCCTTTAATCGTTCACGAATCAGCTTAACTTGCTTTCCATCTCTGTGAGAATCTCTGGTCCAATTACCACTCTATCCTCTACCTTTGTCCCAACTTACGGGGGTTACGCACTTTCTTCCATAAAGTGCTTGAAAGTGCCATCTTAAGAGATGAGTGATAAGTGTTGTTGTATGCGAACTCAACTAATGGGAGATACTCTTCCCACTTATCTTTGTTGATCCATGCAATACATTCGCAACATGTCCTCCAACACTTGATTTACCCTCTCGGTTTGCCCATCCGTTTCTGGATGATATGCAGAAGCGAAGTTTAGTTTCGTTCTAGGGCTGCGTTAAGCGTTTGCCAAAACCTTGACGTCATTCTAGGATCCCTGTCAGAAATAATCAGTTCAGGTACACCATGTAATCTGAAAATTTCGTGTACGAACCTCTTGGCTAGCACTGGTGAATCATCCTTTAGATTTCCAGCGATGAAATGAGCTACCTTAGTTAGCTTATCTACAACTACCAGGATAACATCATGTTTATTCCTGGACATAGGTAGTCCTTGTACAAAATCCATGGTTATTACTTGCCATTTGTACTGCGGTATGTTATGAGGATACAACAATCCAGCAGGATGCATATGCTCTGCTTTCACCCGCTGACATTCCAGACAATGAGTCACAAAATTTATCACATCCTTTTTCATACCTTTCCAGAAGTATTGCTGTTTCAAATCAGCTAGCATTTTTGTGATACCCGGGTGCCCAGAGAAAGGTGAATTATGAAATTCAACTAACAACTTCTTTCTCAAATCATCCAGCACAGGAACATATACCCTATTTTCATAACGCAAGATTCCTTCATTATCTAAATGAAAACCTTCATACCTTTTATCTTTAGGTTACTGCGGCAATGCTTGCTTTTACTTCTTTGAAAATATGTATCGATTACGAGGCACTCTTTACCTCGTCTTTAAACTGAGTTCTTAATGTTATAAGAGCAGAAATGTGCCTCCTACGACTTAGAGCATCATCTACTCTATTCTCCTTTCCTTTGATATAGCTGATATCAAAGTCATATTGTGATAGAAATTCTAACCACCTTCTTTATCGGCATTGATTGGGCTGAGTAAAAATATATTTCAGTCCCAGTGATCGATTTTCAACTCAAAGGTTTCCCTAGTAAGTAGTGTCTCCAGGACTTGAAGTGCGTGAACAATGGCGGCAAGTTCCAAATCATGAGGGCATAATTCAGCTCATGAATCTTAAGTTTTCTACTCTCATAAGCAATGACTTGATCATTTTGTAGCAAAACACCCCAAGACCTTCCCGAAGCATCGATTCTGACATAAAATTCCCATTAGGTGCAGTACGACCAATATAGGTGCGAAGTCAGGTGGTCTTTCGGACTTTTGAAAGCCGCTTCGCACTTGTCATTCCACATGAATTTCTTATCCTTCTTACTGCATGAAGTTATTGGTGCAGACTACCTTAGAAAAATCCTTTACAAATTTTCTATAGTAACTGCAAGAGACCCATGAAGCTTCTTACTTCATGCACATTCTTTAGTACGAGCCACTCGATTATTGCCACTATTTTTGAAGGATCTCTGCGATTCCTTCTTTGCTTATGACATGACCCAAATAGTGAACTTACGAGTCAAAGAAAGAACATTTGGATAACTTACCATCTGACTTTCTCTTTCTCAAAATTTCCAAAACTATCTTCAGATGCTCATTGTGCTCCTCAACACTTTTAGAATAAATGAGAATATCGTCCAGGAATACAAGTACAAACTTGTCCAGGTATTCTTGAAAAATATTGTTCATTAAATTCATAAAGGCTGCAGGTGCATTAGTTAACCCAAAGGGTAGAACTGTGAATTCATAATGTCCGTACCTTGTTCGGAAAGCTGTTTTATGAATATCTTCCTCTTTAATCCTTAGCTGATGATAACCAGATCGAAGATCTATCTTAGAATAAACCGCTGCTCCACGCATTTGATCAAACAGATCATCGATCCTAGGAAGTGGGTATCGGTTCTTAATTGTTGCTTTGTTCAACATCCGATAATCAATACACAGCCTTAGTGTTCCATCCTTCTTTTTCACAAATATAACAGGTGCTCCCCAAGGTGAAACACTTGGTCTAATCAATCCTTTAGACAAAAGTTCTTGTAACTGAGCCTTTAGCTCGACTAACTCAATAGTAGTCATCCGATAAGGTGCCTTGGAAATAGGTTCCGTTCCAGGCTTGATTTCTATAGTAAAATCAAATTCTCTCTTGGGTGGTAATCCTGGTAATTCCTCAGGAAATACATCCCTGAAACCTTGTAGCAGAGGGAATTGTTTCATGAAATCATCATCTCCTTCAGAAGATTCAGATATCTTTACTGCATAAAGGGTACATCCTTTATTTTTAGCCTTTTTAAGCTGCATAGCTGACAGTTTTCTAACTGTAATTTCTCGTTTCACACCTTGAATTTCTACTGATTCCAGCTGATCATCTAAACATTCTATGTTCTTTTCATAGCAATCTACCTTTGCTTTATGGTCAGCTAACCAATTAACACCGATGACAATGTCATACGATCCCAAAGGTGCAACATAGAGATCAACTTCCGTGGAAAAGTTAGGTAAGTCAGGACCGCTCCAAAAAGACACATACTCAACTGTATGAGCAGAATTATTACCATCTTTATGCACGGTCAAGATTTATCCATTTTCCACTTTTCTTTTAAGTTTAGAAGCTAGTTTGTTAGATATAAAACATTCGAGTAGCTCTGTATCAAAAAGAATAGTGACGGTATGCCAAATAACTTACCCGGAACTTCTATAGGTGTCACTTGCTTTTCGACTTGTTTGTCAGCTCTTTGCGGCATGTATCTTATCTTTCTTGATTACGATCATCCTTCTTGAAAGGGCAGCTTGATTTGCGTAATGATCTTTACCACAAGTGTAGCAGCCTCCTACGGGTCCCTTCTTAGGCTCAAAGTTGCTTCCGGTTTTAATTGTCACATTTGTCCTCCATAGGACTTGACCATTATTATAATTTTTAGCAAAATTATCCTTCACATTCCCAATGCGAGGCTTATTTCTGCTGCTTGTCTTCTTGTGTTATCTCTGAAACTTACTCTTGTTTCCAAACTTTTTCCATGGTCCTTTTAAGGTGCAGAGAGGTTGAAGAAGGGTTTGCGGTCTTCTTAGCACTTCCTCCTTATGAGCGAAATAGCCTTCAATTTACTGTTCTTGCCTTATGGCCTTTTCAACAACTCCTTCCATAGTGGTTGGGTGAACATCGACCTCTCCCCTATCACGGGATTGATCCCATGATGAATTTCCGTATCTGAACTTTTAAATCGGTTTGATCTTTGCGGTACATACTTGAGAAGTTTTGTAAACCGCTCCCAGAATTCAGTTACTGTTAACTTCCCTTGAGTCAAGTTCTGAAATTCTGTCATTTTCTGATCATAGAAAAGTTGTGGCAGCCAACGTTGCCTAAAATAGCCTTTAAATTGATCCCAAGTGATATTGGTCTCATCAATATTTAGCTCAGCTTTTCGGCTATCCCACCACGAAGATGCTTCGTGAGAAAGCTGATAGGCTCCCCAAATAGCTTTGGTTTCCTCCGAGAAGTTCCTTATTGCAAAGTACTTCTCCATTTATTTGAGAGCAGTTCTCGGCTCCATCTCTAATGTGGTGCCATCATACTTAGGTGGACTTATCCTTTTATATCATTAGTGAGTTACTGCTTTGCCAACGGCCCTTTTGTTTTCTGGTTGGACAGGTACATTTCCAGCATTAACATCAACACCCATTTCGGGGTTGTCCTCAGGAGGTTGCTTGATTATCATTATCGGCTTCTTCTTCCTCCTCATTCCCATCACTGCTGTTCGAGTACAGCTAAACGATCTCTTGTGTCAGCGGGGCAGCGAGGATCTCATCCGATTTACGGGTTGTTGCCGCTCCTTCTTGGGTGGAGCATTACTCATGCAACGTTCCCCCTTGTTCTAACCATTTTCTGTTACAAGAAAATTCAGGTTTTTATCAGATTATGGACTCAATAGGTCCAAGAGCTGCAACCTTCAGCTCTGATACCAAGATGTAACATCCTCATTTTTAACTTTAGAACAAGAGAATTTTTTTTTTTGATAATTGCATACTGGTTCTAAATACATAATTTAGAACTCACAATTCAAATAACCATTCATATAACAAGCAACCATATGCAGCTGTAATGACTCGGAGTACTTCCGATCTATTCATTCCATGACTCGGTAATCTACCGATCTATTCATGAGTAATAAGAGTCGGTGTTTTTATTTAACACATCACTCTTGCGGTTCTCTTCCCTAATCTGGGAATTCAGAATGCTCTGTCCAAGGAATCTAACTGAATAACTGTTACCATTATTCATCGGCATCTCATCCCTTAGACTAGGTGAATCAGGACAACGCAATCAGCAGCTTGCGATACTTTGGCCAAAGATTTGAAACATACTGTTCATGTCTCGTATTCCTTAACGGCATACTCGTCAATCTGGAATACGTCCTTCACCCCATTCATATGTTATATAGAATGTCTTATACTGATTATTGTCAGTCCTTCCTTCCACAACTGAATCACCCGGAGGCAGATTAACAAGGTGATAATGTTATATGGATACCCACGAGGTTAGGGATATGATGACATCTTGGTTCAACCTTGCGGTTCACCGGTGTGTCATGACACCCCAATCTCGGGCGGTCACATAACATGACCACGTTCTTAATCGGTCCCGGGGTAACTCGTGCGAAATCAAGTGTAAATCTCAGCGATCAATGCACGAGGGTGTCGCCATAAGTCACTGCATTGTTGTAACTTCGAGAAGATCCTAATCTTCTCGGAGGTACAACCTATGATCGACTTTATGCCGTCGACCTTTAGATCCGCCTCGAGAAGATCTACCCAAAACAAGCGTTACGCACTAGAGTTTAAATTACTTTTTTTTTTTTTAGACCTTTCCCCTAAGGTTAGCCTTTCCAAATCCCTGGATTCATTTTCTTAAGACGACCCTCCTCTATTAATCCATTACTTGGTAGAGGTATTAAGGTCTAGTTTCTATCAAGAGTCATTAGAATACATCGATTCTAAACAGATTGAGACAATATCTCATAACCTATGCTTGAGATTGCCACGAAACTCCATTGATTGCTATCGAGTTCTCTTAAGCTGAATTCATATCATACTTTTCATTTTAAAGCTATGAATGATTAAGAATCCAATCTACTATTGTCTGGTATACTTAGGACTAGGGATTAGTAATTCAATCCAGCTCGTTCAGCGTTCTCTTTTAGGCTCAATTTTTAACCTATCTTCTAGAGAGACAATAATTAAATTACAATATTGCTTTTGCTAGAACAAATCAGAACTACTAAATACTCATAAGAATTTAGTCTAATTACTTCTGAAGCTTTCATTGTCAATCACAAAAGCATCCATAATATACAAAGATAAGTATGCCCCTTCGTTACATAGACCGAAGAAGCTCATCCTTCAGAATAGAATACAACACATAAGTATCAAACGCTTATTTTCATTCCTTTCAAAACTCATACAATTACATATATGCAAATGACATATTTGATATAATGCTAACGGAAAAGAAACATCTTTTCACATATAGTACATCTATAAACTCAAGCTGTAATTCTTTATAAATCAAATAAACTATCGATCATCATTGCCGGATCTGCATTGTTTTACCTCTTACGGCAACCATCTGCAAAAATAGTCAACATGAGTCGATTCATGGCTGAGGCATGATAAGCACCAACTTTTAAAACAATTGCAATCCATCAATTGTTTCCATTAAACACTACTGTTTAAATGAGATCAAATATCCAAATAAGAAAACATATTCGGACTATGTCCTTGTAATACAAAATGATTACAAACATGTAACTCTATCATTATTCTGAGAATAGTCTTAAACACTTTCTAATATTTCATCAAATATTAAAGAAACAAAACGAATGCATATAAACAATCATTGAATCCAAATCCGACCTTTGGTCGATTGTTGCATTCTTCCAAAAAAGGAAATAACATAACAATTTGGAATCCTACCAAAAGCGTTACCAAATTAATTTCCCAGCATTAAACAAACATCAACCAAATTGGAATAAAGGAAGAGAAAGAGCCAATCCATTCATACTTCCTTTCAATTAAGTTCATCAACGAACCGCCTTCACTATGAAAACATTCAACGAGAATATAAATGAACAATTTAGACAAGCCCATGAAACCGGATCGCTTTGTTCTAAATTAAGAAATAGAACACGGCAAACTCCTAGACACAATGACACAACAACAATCCATAAATCGATCGATGTCCAAAACTAGTTTCTCTAAACACGGTAAGGCTTTGAACCAAGTTCGAAATCAAGAACTTCAAGCGTATTGCTGTAATCAACAACTCTATAACATTAAGCCTTTTAAGGTTTCCGAGAAACTATGCTTTATGATGACCACACATTGGTTCCCGATTCATGTTCGATCAATCAAGGCGAACAAGCGAGAAAGGAACTTAGCATACTTATACTTTCTCGGTCTATCGGGTGAACAAGCGAAAGGAACACCATCAATCGATCCCTACCTTGGTGCATGCAAATCCCTAGTGCAACTCACCCCAAACGCAGGGCGAAACACAGCAGGTCATCAATGGCGCATATAAAAAATCGACAAACAATCAAGCTCTTATTTCAACCAAAAACCCATTGTACTCTGCGATATTTTAGCACAAATAGAAACGGGTTGAATATGTAGTTGATCACCTAAGAATCTGTACCACCAAAGCAACATGCAACACAAAGTACTCCAAGAAAATACGAGAGGTCTTGATCTGATTTTCCCTTGAGTCAACTTTGGATCAACACTTAACAACTATATATACACATTTTAGCAGAGCGGTGACCAAAATAGAAATAGAACATCAAACGTCTCCTCACGATCGTTGAGAATTCAATCCTAATAAATCCACTAATACACACTACATACGATACAGTTTGCGCCCATAATCACAAACCCAACAACGGTATAAAATAGAATTAATTGATAAATCCTTCCATGCCATTCAAGACAAACATTCCGAATGAAACAAGTATAAGCAAATCAATATACTCATTCCAAAACAATGAAATAAAAAGCGAAATTTGCTTGAAACCTTGAACAATTTTCACAGGAAAGGCAATACATCCACATAAAGTCAATACTCGGTTATTTACTACAATAACATGATAGCCACAAAACTTTGTCTTTTCCACAAGGCTTCCCAAACGATATAATAACAAAACTCAAGATGAATCTACATTCACACAGTGTAGATTACTATAAGCGATTCAATCATGAAATCCTTTGAGTCGGTAAGCGAAGTAAAGATGTATATATTGTACACAGTCAGCAATAATCCCGTTTCCACCACAACAAGGAAAACACTTCCGCTGAGTCGTTAAAGACTACGGTAACACAACAGTTGCCTATTCCAAGCCAGAAATTAGAAAACAATGAAACCCACAAAGTATCATTAGTCACTGTTAACAAAACCACGACAGAGTTTCGAAAATCTTCAAAAACACAGAACAATCAAATGGTACACCAGTATCCTTCCCTACTGTCTCACAACAGCATTGACGATCAAAAGTCGACAGCAAAACAGTGATCTATACCCTTCACAAGTATATTCGACGGGCTCTCGCCAAACAGGCCGAGCATTCAAACCTTTATAAATATAAATCTCTCATATTTAAACCAGAAGGAATACACAACAAACAGAGTTGAAGTTCGATTTCAACAAACACCCAACAAGCGGAAATTGCCAAAAATCGAACCGGAGAGAATCTGAGCCAAAATCAATTAAATCTTCATAGAAAATTTATCTAATCTTCACAAACAAATGAAACAGAGTTGTTTTAATGAAGACATTTGAAAGACAATGACAAAATATTTAAAGGATAGGGCCTAGCATGCACGTATTTTGATCGAATTTCGAAGAAGACCACGGGAAGAGCTCAAACTTCCTTTTCTTTTTCCCAAATACGGCGACCAACAAAATTTATTTGTCCCATTTACAATATATCCTCCATGGCGGAGAAAAGAGCCGGAGAAATTCATTCTCGCCATGCGACTCAAAAAGAAGCTGGTGCGATGAACCGATAAACTAGCGAGAGAGAGAAGACCGAAAATCGCGATACACCAAACAAACCTTCCAACTTCGTTTGCATGCCGTTTCGCGAGCTCAGGGCTCGACTCCTAAACATTAAATGCCATTAAACCAATTTTCCCGCTTAATCTCAACTCCCACCGACCGCCCAAATTGGCGGCAGTCCATCAAAAACTCAAGTTCATTTCCAAACTTAGTAATTGCCAAGTCTGCCAAGGTTAGCCGCCGCTAAGCCTCCGCCATATATGCCTGTCCCTCATCCTTATCCTTCCCATTTATTGCCATAGAGAATAGCGCCCATGGTTCGCCACCCTTGAAGGCCCCTTCCCATAAACTCTTAGTTAGCTAGGTTAGTATCTTAGGTTAGAGTTTTAGGGTAATAACCATCTAACCATTTTACACTTAGTTATTATTTTAGGATCATAACACATAGCCTAGGTCTAGGTTAGACTAACAATAATCTAACCCCTAGGTTAGGTTATTGTTTTAGGTTACTAACCCTTAGTAATTCGGTTTGGTCCTTCTCTGAAAACTCGGAGAGACTGTATCATACTTTCTAGAAGCAGAGCCACTCTGTTCTTATTACAGTGTATGTCAATGAATTATTACAGTCTTTAATCGAGACCTTCCCGGATATACCGGATATCGGGAACCGTTTCATTTCTCAAGATCGGCTGAGTCATACTCGACCGAACTTACGAAATGCTTCCATACCTTACTGACTGTTCAAGGTTCGTGATCTAATTTTATCACTTCACAAAATTAAAGCATTACTTGGATCAATTTCTCTGGTCCAAGTCTAGATATTATTGATGAATACTGTATAATTCATTCCGTGATGATCGATTAATATTCGAGTCACAAAATGAAATAAATAAAAGAGTCTATTAATATTTTGACTCGGTCAAGATCTGCAATCTGCAAAAAAATTAATACATATCAAGCATGATTTCCGAATCGAGGTACACAATCCATTTACTAGAAATCACATATCAACACTTGAATGCTTGGGAGAAAGTAACAACAGCTTTAGGGTGTTACAAAGACCCTAAAGACATTACATGATTGATAATTCTAAGAGTGATGAAGAGTCACATGATCACCAAATGTCAAAGGTTTAGCGGGTCTCGAGGTATGAAGTGAAAAGACAACGGGTAAGAGGTGTAGGTAATTGGGTCATAAAATGGGAAGTAGAATGCCTTGGGCAATAGAGCCAAGATCATAATAGGCAAGTCCATGACGAAAATATTATTTTTCTTTTTCTTTTTCTTTTTGACTTTTAGAATGTCGATGTAGGAAGTCTATATGGGATGAATATATGTCTCCTTGAGGTCTTCGCGAAGTTGATTGATGCGGGAAGCTTCTAAATTTTGATTTTTGAGAAAAATAGTCTTCTTTTTGGAAAAACTATGTAGAGAGTTGTGAGATTTTTATAGCTTTCCTTCGAGGGAGTAGTCTACTTATAGCGAAAATTGAGGTGGAAGATGTCCTTTTGAGGGATTCATCTTTTATATTGGAAGTTTGACTCAAGGAGTTGATCCCTTATTTTGGGAAGATGTCCTTATGAGGGATTCATCTTTTTTTTTTTGGCTTTTAAGTCATGGATGAGACTATAATGAAGCATTTGGTTCTTGTTGAGAAGGAAAGGGTGAATGACCATGGGATCTCATCTAAAAAGAAGATGAAAAGTATCCATGAGAATCATGCCATGTGCAGAGCCATGGTGCACATATTTAAGATAAGGCAAAAGGGTGACGGGTAATCACATGATCCTTGTTTAATCATTGGAGATGAGATGTGGAAAAGGTAAATGGTGCTCAAGGGATGAGCATGAACTAGATAAATAGTGATGTAGGACTAGAGGTCAATAGTAGAATGGTCAAAGATGTAAGGCATTAAGGGGCTCAGTTTGGGCTTACCATCAAGTGAAGACAAGCGATAAGCACCTGATCCATAGTCATGGGTCACGATGTATGGTCCAAGCCAATTAGGAGCAAATTTTCCCGTTTTATTTTTCTACTTTGGTTACATGTTGATTTTCTTTCAAAACAAGGTCACCAACTTGGAAGGTTCATTCATGAACACATTTTCATAAGCACGTTTGATACATTGTTGATAAACTTGAAGGTGATCCAGAGCGTTAAGATGACGTTCATCTAATAACTCTAGTTGTGCTAAGCGGTCTTGATGAAATTCATCATCAGTAAGCATGTCATGGAGAGAAATATGAAGTGAGGGGATCTAGACTTCAAGAGGTAGAACAACCTCGGTACCGTAGACCAAGTGAAAAGGGTGTAGCCATAGTGGAAGTGTGAATACTAGTGCGGTATGCCCATAGAGAAAAAGGAATGTGCATATGCCAATCCTTCCCAATATCATCAACCACTTTCATGAGAATTTTATTGAGGGTTTTGTTAGTGGATTTGGCTTGGCCATTGGTTTGTGGGTAATAAGGTGAGGAGAAACTAAGCTGAATGAAGGCGTCACAAATTTTTGTAGTGTTTTGTTTTTGAATTGTTTTCCATTATCAGTGATGAGGTGATGAGGGACACCAAAGTGAAAAATGATGTGATGGTTAATGAACTCACATATTTTCTTAGCTTTCATGGAGATGAGTGGTATGGCTTCCACCCATTTTGTGTAGTATTCGGTAGTAGTTATGATCCATTGATGGCATTGGGAAGAATGAGGATTGATTTCTCCAACAAGATCCAAACCCCATTGAGAGAAGGGCCAAAGGTCACGAGTGACTTATAAGGCATGATTGGGTGTATGATGAAGGTTGGAATGTTGTTGACATTTCATGCAACATTTGACATAGTCACAACAATCATGGTTAAGGGTCGGCCAGTAATAGCCTAGGTGAAGAATACGCTTAGCAATAACAAGGCCACTAAAGTGACCTCCACATATGCCATCATGAACCTCCTTGATGGTATAAGGAATTTCAGAACTTGTGAGGCATCGTAAGAGAATACCATCAAAGCCACGCTTATAGAGGAGTCCCCCTAGGATAACAAAATGGGAGACCTTCTTAAGGAAGGTGCATTGTCCATTACGGTGAGATCAGGAGGTAAGATGGAGAGGGAAAGGTAGTTGGAGTATTGTTTATACCAAAGGTCACTCGGGTCAGGGGTGTCGATTTGATTGAGTAAACATCATGAGGTAAATAAGAAGGTGAATGGAGGCATTGTACGGTGACAAATATTTTGGAATCGGTAGGGAAGTGGTATTTGGGAAGCTAAGCAGGCCATGGTGTCTACAAATTTGTTGGTTGAACCGTGGGATGGTTTGAAGGGTGTAATGATCAAAGGTGGTCAAAAGTATGTCTACATGATGTTTATACTTTTGAAGTATCTCATTATGACATTGGTACATACCATTGACTTGGTTTATGACCAATTGTGAATCACCAAAGATGTGGATTGATTTGACATCGAGGGCATAGGTGGTCTAAAGACCTAGTATGTGCACTTCGTACTTGGTAATATTGTTGGTGCATTCAAAGTCTAGTTTGAAAGACAAAGGCATGGGTTCTCCATCCAGAGGGACAAGGATAACACCAGCTCCACCCCCATGCTAACACTTGGAACCATCGAAGAATAGTGTCATTTGGTAAGGGGGTTCATCCAGGGAAAGGGTAGCAATGGATTCATCGGAAAGTCAAAATTAGAGGGTTGGTCCCCGGAAATAGGTGCATCAGCCAGTTGGTCAGCGATAGCCTAGCCCTTAATGGACTTTTGGTGAATGAATTTGAGGTCAAGATCAGCTAAAAGCATAAGCCATCACACGGTGCACTGATTTTGATAAGGTTTGGCATACATGAAGTGTAAAGGGTCGGTGTTGGTCACAACATAGGTTTTGTGGTTGAGTAGGTAATGGCGGAGTTTGGTGGCAAAAAAAAACTAAGGCTAAGAAAAAAATTTTCGGGGTGAGTGTATCGGGTTTCATAGTCCAAAAGGGTATGGCTTATATAATAAACCACCTACTCCCTATGTTGTTCATCACGATGAGTGAGCATAGCTCCCAAGGAATGTGATCGGTAGCTGATATGTATAGGTAAAAGGTTGATCATCTTTCGAGGTGGAATGAGTATGGGTGGTTGGAGAAGGTATTGTTTTAGGCCTCAAAAGCTTTGTGATAGTCATCATCCCATTTAAAGGAGACATCCTTCCTAAGAAGATGATGAAATGGTTGACACCGATCCGATAATTGTGAAATGAAATGGTGAATGGATTGCAATTTACCTTGCAGGCTACGGAGTTGTTTGAGGTTCGTGGGTGGAGGCATTTCCAAGAATGGCCTTGACTTTAGTAGGGTCAACTTCTATACCATGGAGGGAAATGATAAATCCCAGGAGCTTTCTGAGAGAACCATGAAGATGCACTTTTTAGGTTGAAGGTGGACACAATATTTAATGAGGCGATCAAAGATGGTTTTGAGGACAGTGAGGTGTTCGGCGCGGCATTTAGATTTAGCCAAGAGATCATCCACGTAATCTTCCAATATGTGATGCATGATATCATGGAAGATGTAAGTCATAACACATTGATATGTAGCACCAGCATTTTTAAGGCCAAAAGGCATGACTCGATAGCAAAAGGTTCCCCAAGGGGTAATGAATGTGGTCTTGTGCTGATCTTACAGGGGCAAGAAAATTTGGTTATAACCCAAGAAACCATCCATGAGTGAGAGCATCTCGTGACCCATGGTAAGGTCCACTAGTTGATCAATACCGGGCAAGGGAAAGTCATCTTTCGGGTAGGTGAGGTTGAGGTCTCGGAAGTCCATGCAAATGTGAGTCCCCCTGTTGCTTTAGTAATAGGGACAATGTTAGAAATCCAATGAGGATAATCAATGGGTAAGATGAAGGAAATGGAAAGAAGGCATTGAAGTTCTTCTTTGATGAGAAGAGCAATGCGAGGGTGCATTTTCCTCAACTTTTGTTTGATAGGTTTGGCATCGGGAATGGTTACGATATTGTGGACCACTATGGTGGGGTCAATACTGGCATGTCTGCGTAAGACCAAGTGAAAGCATGGTTATGATCTCGAGGAAAAGAAGTGATGGCTTCTTATTCAGCAACATCTAAAGATTGTCTAATCTTTAGGATGTGTGGGTCATCCTGAGTATGAATGTTGATCTCGATAGTTGATTCATTCAACATGGTTTGCATCTCAGAGGGTAACGATCGATGAATATATGAGTCTTCTACACCAAGGTAGGTGAGTATGGATTCATCATCCTGACATTGAATGATGTTAATGGTAGGTGTGTCATCATCGATCATCTCAGGATACAAGAATGGGAGAGTGGAAGGGGCCTCACCTTCACGTTGATAAGTCAAAGGCCCCAAGGAAATGGTGTTTATGAAAAAAAAAAGTTAGGAGGGATAGATTCAGGATCCATCGACTCCATCGGTGAGGGTGGTGATGAAGGTGGAGAAGGGCTAGGGTCCTCAATGAGTTCAATGTGGGCTGTTTGGTAGAAGGGTTAGGGAAGCCAATACCACTATGGTCATTATGTTTGTGGGTGGTACATGGAATAATGGTATGGCGACCTTGCTCGTAAAATCCAAAACCAAAACCCTTCCACGCACAGTGGTGTAGGAAGGTGTGGGTGAAATGGTGATTGGTAAGTGATTGGAAGTCAATGGAAAATGGGTGGGGTTGTGATGGTGGTTCAGGTGTGTAGGTGGTAGTATCAAGTCCCCCATAGGTGAGACTAGTACGAAGATGAGGAGGACCATAAAGGAGGCATTCTCCTATATAGTGATCATAGCGAGGGTGTTGGTGAAGGCTTCCATACTCATGTGGAGTAAGGAAGGTGTTGACACTATATAGGTGGTATTCCCCCAGAGTGAGGCATTGAAAAACACCTTCCAAGGGATCAGTGGTTGGTATGTGGGTAGCTGGTATGGATGATGTGTCGAGAGTCGATGCGGAGGTGGTGTTAATGGATTGGGAAGCTAATGGGTCAGCCATGGAGGTTATAGCAGCGGTAGGCATGAGGAGGAGGTATGTGCGGTGAAAGTAAGGCGGTTTGTCTTGGTAGGTGTGGGTGTGGTGTAGGTGTAGGTGTAGGTGAAGTGGTATTGGTTGCGAAGTAGACGGCTTGACGGTATGAGTACATCATTGGGTCGGTAAAGCATGTTGCATGTTTTGAAAGGTGATGGGTCAGCTTTGGAATGGTATAAGTGTGTCCTTCATGTTCAAACTTTACACAATGATGCAAAGTGGAGGAACACAACCCATGACATGGATCCAGGGTCTACCAAGCAACAAGTTATATTGGAATTCCCCCTCCAAAACATAAAACAATTCTAGAACAGTGCGGGGGCCCACGCGAACGTGAAGGATGATAGTGCCTAGTGTGGAGGTGATAGCATCGTTGAATGAATGCAACATGACCGGATGTTTGTGCATGTAATTGTTAGGTATGCGCATTTGAGAAAATGCATGGGATGAAATGATGTTAATGCTAGCACCTCCATCAATCATCACATGGCGTACCCATATGTCATCAATGTGTACAGAGATGAAGAGGGTTGGGTCCAGGTCATCATTTTGGTATGGCGTGATCTCTGCTAAGAAGCTAAGGAGGCCACTTGGTGAACAAGGTGAGGTGAGGATGAAGGTGGTAATTTGGTGAGAGAGGCTACATGATGGGGTGTGATAATGGAGGCTACGGGTGTAGGGTCATTGGGTAAAACCTCGATAGATTGAAGAACCTCCATGAGGGCTTGACGATGGGATTCCGAGGTTTGGATGAGGTCATATAAGGACATTTTGAGTGGGAGATTGGTGTAATTGTTTGAGCATGGTGCGATGTGTGATGCCATTAGAAATGGGGTATGTGGGGCCACGGATAGTTATCTTAGGTATGGGTGCAGATGGTATGTTGGGTATAGGATTGGTTGGTGGGTCAGCTACCTTTTCTTTACCCTTCTGCACATGTGTAGTGACATGTACCATGTTGATTTGAGGAATTTTCAAATGGAGAGGGTGTAGGGTAAGTGGTATAATGACATGAAGGGAAAAACCTACGGGAGGAGAAAATCCCTGTGAGGTCAGTTGGGCAACACATTTGGGTGGTGGCGTGGCAAGTTCTCTGATGTGAACCATGTTAATTTCAAATTTTGTGTGTGGTTCTAGGAGCTGTGAGGGTGGAGGTTGTGGTTGTTGAGTGGGTAGTGTGGGAATGGGTGTAGGTGAAGTAGGGTCCTCATCAAGAAGGTCATCATCATCAAAGTTGGTTTCGGTGGACACAATTGGATAAGGATGGTTTTCAAGGCCTTGCAGTTCTCCACATCATGCCCTGGCACATGATGGTATGCAAAAATTTTGTATCATCAAACCCCTTTGGCTTGGGTTTGAGGGGGTCATAAGGTCGGAGTGGCGGTAATGTGATAACAAAAGTCTCGAGGAGGTTGGTTAAAATTTTGGCATAGGACCCTACTAGTGGATCACAATGGGAAGTGAATGTGGGTTTGGGTGTAGGTGTGGTTGGTTGTCGGGGAATTATTTTTGGAAGAGTAGGAATAGGTCGAGCTATGGGTTTAGGTGCTAGTGTGGTTTGAGGTATCGGTCGGGTTCGTTTGGGTAGGGGTATAGTAGATGGATGGGTAGGAGGGTGTGGGGTTGTTTTGACTACCTTGTTGTGGGGTAGTGGGGTTTTGTTTTTGGGTTGCACCTTCTTGGGTAAAGGTGATGTGGGTATATGAGGTCTAGAAGGAAAAGTAGATGGAGGAAGAGGGTGAGTTACCCATGGGGATAATGGGGTGCTATGAAGGTAGATGATGCGTGGTCATGCTTGGGGTGTGAGGGACAATGACTGAAGTGTAGTAGGTAGTGAAGCAATGGCTGAAGGTATCAGAGGTATTGGTGGTAAAGAGACTACAGGTGTGGGTATGAGTCATGTTGTGTGTCTGGGTAGGTTAGAGATTTGTGAGGAAGGAATGGGTGGTTGTGTTATTGGGTTATGAATGGGTGAGGGGTGCTTGACCATGTTGGGCAACTGAGGTCTTAAGGTAGATGGGACAAGTGTGGGTGTGATTGGTGTGGTAGGGGTATGAGGTTGATGAGTTTGTTTCTTTAGTTTGGGTGTCGGAGTAGGTGTGGTTTTAACGTTGGAGGATGTAGCTAAATCCAGTTTAATAGGTGGATGAGTAAGGCTGGTGGTCGGGGTGACCCCTAAAGTGGTAATAGGTTTAGTGGAGGTAAATATTGTGGGTATGGGTTTGGGTTTAGGCATAGGTCGGTTATGGGTAAGGGTGTGGTGTGAGTGTTAATGGGATATCATGGAAGGGGTTGCAGACAACAGTGGTTGTATGTGGTTTGATGGGTGGAAATGTGCTTGGGTAGATAGTGGAGGTGTCATCGAGGGATCTCTGCATTTGTGTTGAGACAGGGAGTAAGAGGCACCCCCATAACAAAGCTCTATCCACATAATCTAAGTGATCAACCAAACATGAGAATGGCACGTTTGTGGGTGGAGTTGGTGAGGACCTAATGGGAATTCCCATAAAATGCATCTTAGAGATGGGGAATCGGCGGCTTCAGCTTCGTGTGGTAAGAGAGCTGAAAGTAGGTCTATTGGATGTCGGGTAGTGGATGGAGAATGCTCACCAAGAGGCAAAGGTATCCCCACCGGGTCTATGATGGGTGGAAGGGATGATGGGAGTTCCTCTATGAGTGGAGGAATGGATAGGTGCTCCTCTGTGGGTGGAGGAGGTAATGGGTGCTCCTCTGTGGGTGGAGGAGGTAATGGGTGCTCCTCTGTGGGTGGAGGAGGTATATGGTAGGTAAAGGTTCTGCTAAGTGGAGAAGCTAGGGGTGAGATGGTCTCAATGTTAGTAGAAGACTCCTCTGTAGGTGATGTAGGAGATGAAGGGTGTTCTTCTATTGGTGAAGGAATAGTGATGGTTGGTTCCAGATGTGGAAGGAGGATTTTGGGCTAGGATTTCCTCTATGGAAGGGATGTGAGGTAATTGAGATGTGATAGGTACCTCGTTAAAGATTGCATGAACCTCACGAGTATGGGTATCATGAGTGGATGTCTCACCTATTTGATTGGATGAAGGGGCATGATTGGGAAATGGTTTTTTAAAGATTTGTAGATTTTGGTTGGGGGTGGCATTGGGATTATCCACAGTCAACTCACCTTTCTCGAGCATTTCTTGGACAATATTCTTAAAAGTGATGCAATTTCCATCACTATGACCCTTCACTCGGTGATAGTTACAGAAATCTTGTTCCTTATACCATGCGGGCATGGGGTGAGCAGGGTCAAAACCAGTGTGTGGTTTTATGGGTGGAAGGGTGATGGCACCAACTTTGATAAGCTTTTCTAAAATAGAAGAGTAAGGTTCCCCAATTGGGGTATATTTTCATTTCTCTTGTCTAAATCAAAAATCTTGAATGGTGA
The DNA here is from genome assembly GCA_018340775.1 of Taxus wallichiana var. yunnanensis. Lineage (NCBI taxonomy): Eukaryota > Viridiplantae > Streptophyta > Pinopsida > Cupressales > Taxaceae > Taxus > Taxus wallichiana. The sequence goes on from CM031242.1 coordinate 774,324,253, forward strand.
TAGATTAGATGAGGGTGTAGCTTGATTGGATGGATGAGTTGGGCCGGCCTTGAGTACCACTTGCGTTAGTGGTACCTTTAGCCTTTGAATAATTGGTTGGTGGTTTGGAAGAAGAAGAGGTTTCATTCGACTTGAATGCCAAATTCTTATTTCGTAATTGGATTTTCTTCTCTTCGATGGCCCGAATCTCTAACTTTCATGCCATAGTGAATGCCTCATCGAATGTTCTAAAAAGTTTGGACCTGTAAGGTCGGGAGATATGTCTTTAGCACAAGCTCATGTGAAGAGCTCGATGAGTTCAGTTTGTGGCAGTTGAAAGGTAAGTTGATTGATCAGGCTTGCTACCAAGCGAAAAAAATCTGTGATAGATTCATCCTCATACTGACGTGTGGAATATAGATCGGTCATGGTAACTTTCTTGGCGATATTGATAGAAAAATGATCCAAAAAAGCTTGGGCTACCTGATTGAATGAAAATATGGAGTGTTTGGGTAACCCACTATACCAATCTAATGTAGGTCCAGTGAGGGACATGGGAAAAGTTCTCAAAAGTAAGGCATCATCATGAGCAATCAAATAACATCCATGTTTAAATGAGCACAAATGTTGTTGTGGGTCTTCCTTACTATTGAAGCGGTTGAATTTAGGCATTTCCCAATGCACAGGGTATGAATGGATGGGAATGGATGGGTGAATAGGCTCATTGCAAATCTCATCATAAGTGAGAGTGTTGCGGGAGCCAGAAACCGATGCCTCTAGTGTTTGCATCTTATCCATCATCAATTTAATTAGGTCATTGGTGGGTTGTGATGATTGGATGCCTCCTATAGTGAGGAGGTTGGTTTTGGGTGTATAATGGGTGTGGCATTCCAGTGTATGGGGCTGCCATGTAAGGTGGTGGAGAAGAAGGCAATGAAATAGGGGGTACGTACCTGAAATGAATAATAGATGAAACAGGTGGTTGTTGGTAGTATGTATATGGGGAGGAAGGGTCGTGGTAACCCTAGTGGCAATAGGGGCTAATGATTGTGGAATGGAAAGAACTACATTCTAAAATGGGGTAGGGGTCACCAACACTGGAGGTGGGAATGTAGCTACAGGTATGTGTGAGACATGAGGGGTGGATGAGGTTGTGTTTGGGGTAATCATCGAGGGTATGGTGGATGTAATGGGTGCCACAGAGGTAATAAATGCGGCAGTCATGGGGGGTATGAAACCTAACTATGAAACGACTTGGGGGTAAGGTGGATGCAGGTAGCACGGAGCCAGATGGGGCTGATGCGAAGTGGGTGTGAGAGTTGGGGGATAGATACGGGCATGCCATATATCAACTGACCCGAGGCATCTCGAGTGGATGAATGGGAGAGGTAAAACTACAAGGCAACAGGGTTCTAGTCAAGGAGTCGTGTGAACTCCTCATCTCCGTAGTGATATTAGTAGGTTGGATGGGATCCATGGCTGGTGATAAAATAGAAGGTGGTGAAGGACTAGGTGGGAGTGGTTGGCGAACTGGCATGGAACACGAGGGTGTTCGCTTGTCTTTGGGCCAGTACCATGTGAACCAGTATTGATCAGGTGGGGCTGCTTCTCTGTAAATGATACAGAGAACAACACAAGAAATAGTGAATCTGGTGATAAAAAATGGATGAAGTAACAAATGGTGGGTGGAATGTGAAATAGGCTAACTGATGCTGGTTAGGGAAAACCGACGTCGGTCAGGGGTAACCACTTGCCGGTCACTTTGTAGAAAATGGATAGTGAGTAAATAGTGAAGTAGAAGGCAAAATCTGACAAGTATGCCAAATCTGGGGATGTGTAAAATGTTAATGGAAAAATGATAGTGACAGAGACTATGGGAAAGTGGAAAAAAGTGAAGTGAGAATGTCCTTTTGAGTAGGTTAGCAAAAGGACCTGGAACCGACGTCGGTTGAGTTTAACCGATGGCGGTCAGAGGTAACCGATGACGATGATTACTGTGAGATTGAAATAGTGATGAGAAAAAGTGGTTGTGAATTAGAATTTGATGTGGAATCAGACCCAGAATTCTGGGAATGATGGTGATATGGCCCAGAGCACACTCGGTGAAGCCGAAATACACCAGCTATGATGAGGAGTGTGCAAGGATGAACAAAAAATGATGAAAGCTCTTTCACCTCAAAACACAAACCAAGCAGAAACACTAAGAAAATGTGATCCTAAGAGTGCCCTTTTCTATTATGTTTGTTTAGCTTATGCTATTTAGGGACTGACACATGAATTGTGAAATAGAGTTTTTGGTGAGGATGGCTTCCTACAAAGAAGGAGATCTAAAGGGTGAGGTTTCAGGTTTGTTATGGTGGGGGCGGGCTTCACTCTAAAGTATGACTCGATAGAGCAATGAGCTAGGTGCCCACTATGTCCATGATCGTGTGATCACCTACTTCTTTCCAGGTAAGATGTTGTTTAAGAATGTATGTATTTGAATTTTTGTGTGGTTTGGTAAGACTCAGAGAAAGAGAAAAGGATAGAAGTGCTTTTCTATGATTCGTTTGTCAACCATCAGCTGGTAATGACTTCCAGCATATAGGTTGCCCTCAATTAATGTGAGCTAATGCAGAAAATCAGAATGAAATGCAATGATTTTAAAACCCAAATCAAAATGTGAAATTGGATGACACAATAAGATGAATAGGAAGAGGGATGCTCTTTCACTAAAATGCAGAAAACATGAAGAAATGATTCTTTTAAATACACCAAAAGAAAAGTTTCCTTTAGAGAAAATAGAAAGAAGGAGTGGATTACCAGGGAAGAAAATTAGTGTGTATGCTTTTAGAAGGAAACAAACACACAATTTTTTCCTAGGAATGAATGAAATGCAAGGAACCCCGGATGGGTCCCACCGAGGTGTGCCAAAATGTTTCACCTTTTTCTTAGATTGTTTCTTTGAATTGTTGATGAAACAGATAGGGTAATGGGCATAGGAGGAATACCTGTTCAAATGTCGGTTGATGGGTTGTTGCATGCATATGACTTCCGAATCCACAGCTGATCATGAGAGCTTCCTTTTGGCTAGGAGGAACTACCTGTAATGAAAGCAAGACCACCGAAAGAAATTTAAACAATATGGGTAGTGAACTACCTAGCGTGAGCTAGATCCGGAAGTATGATACTTCCTAGATGGTTGTCAATCCACTATTTTAAACAAATTAATGCTGAAAACAAAGTAAATCCTATTGTTATTTTAAAATGATTTAGGTATCTCACTTAAAAACACAATAAGAAAATAGATCTAATCTAACAGGCTAAGCTAGAATAGAATCCACGGGTCAAATGGTTGGTTCTGGGTTCTGCAGGTCTGATAAAGGTCTCGGGTAGGTCACGGTGAGTGAGGGTGAGGTAAAATTAGGTGGATAGGTCTCTGTTTAAGGCTATGTGGGAAAACACAGAGGCCAGCGTCGTCGTCGGTCGGGGTGACCGACCATGCGGTTAGAGGTATAACTAGGCGCGATTCTTGTGAGATCTGAAATGTCACAAAATGGGGTTTTGGTCTCCTTTGTGATTACACAAAGGATTTGGTTGGTTGGGATGAGGTATTGGGTGACTGGAATAGGTTTTTACAGGTTTTGATGGGTCTATGGAGGTACAAAATGTTGGAGATGGTCAATAGGAGCAAGATAAACAATGGATGATAAAATAATGATGAAATGAAATAACCAGGAAAGTATGATGTTGTACTTACTTGGATTTCATTTCTGAAAGTCTATGTGTGAAGGATGGAGGTGTTGATGATGGGTTTGAAGGCTGCAAGTGATCACCAACTAAAGAAAATCTTCTGCATGGGCTGCATGCACACTCCTCTTTTACTTGATAGATCAGAATGTGGTTGGGATGGTTGTGGAGAGAAGATGCTCAATCTCCTTCCTTGGATGTGAGTTCTTGCTGGAATTGGCTCTCTGAAGATGCGTTATCTCTTTGAGATTTCATTCTTCTTGCTCAAATTTTTTGCTTCAATGTTTTCCAACTTCCAAGTTCCAAATTCCAACCTTGAGAATAAGGTTGTTTTGGGTTAAAAGGGGTAACCGATGTGGTCAGCTTAACCGGCGATGGTTAGGGGTAACCGACGTCGGTCAAGGTGGGATTTTCTAGGTTTACTAAACTTAGGGAGATCCTCCTAATTTCCTCGGATCTTGTGTCATTATCCCATGGATTAGACTAGGAGCTTCTTGTGAGCATGCGGGAATGTGGTTAGAGGGAATGTAGGCATTGATTTTTAGGGTTTGGGTAAGTCTTAGTTAGTTATGGTAACTTGCTAAGAATAGGTCTTAGGTTGAGTTAGCTTGGTGAGGTGTCTAAGTGAACTATATGTGTAGATATTATTTAAATAAGATATTTGAGCGTAGAAAACATGTGGTAAGTATTCTAAACTCCACAAATTGATTAAATTCTGATTATTATGCATCCATGAAGTGCGGAAAACTTGTGTAGTTTTGCATGCCATAAGGTAATCGGCCAAGGTTTATGTCGAGATAACAAACGAGATTGTTTACGGGGTTCGGAAATTCCTACGTCCCGGGTTTGGATAGGACCAATCCATTAATAATATTGAAATGTAAGTACAATAACTCTTAAAACAAATCATAATGAATCATAACTTATTTGTAAATGAGCCGATCCCCAAGCTCTAAAGAACTAGGGAAGTCTTGTGGATCCTGGTTAAAAACTGCATTCAAAGCTTCCAAAAAAAAAAACTCAACAAAAATATCAAATCTTACATCATTAGAATTGTCTCGAGAATCTACTTCATTTCATATTTTTACTCCAAGTTCTCATTCTCGAGAACTGAAGCCTTCAAAATGGCATTTTATAGGGGGTAGGATTAAATTAGTCCTTATCTTTGCTTAGTCAACTCTTGCAGGACACCGCCACCTTTTTACAAAAGAATAATGGTGAAGCTCGCTTTTTCATATTGTTAAGGAGCTCAAACTTGGTGCGATTGTCAGGTGCTTATCTTTGAATGAGGAATGGTTCAAATCCCCCTCCCTTCTCCTATTGATCTTTTGTTTTTAATCCCATGTTTTAAATGGTTTTAATATATTATAATAGGATAAAATCATATTTGGCCGAATTGCATTGGAAATGGGATTAACATCCCATAATTGAGGTGGATTTGAAGTGGGAAATCCCACATTTTATGGTGGGATGGAAATTTTTTAAGGCTTTATTAAATCCTTTTCCAAATGAGATACTATGAAGTGGTGAAAAGACCACGAATGGGATAAGCCTGTACTTATTCAACACCACGCTTTCACTACACCCTTTCACATGGAAGCTTCCCACTTATTTCACATACGTGGATCCTTGGCATGTTGGTGGTTTATACTAATGTATAAACATTAATATGTATAGTTCTGTGGCATTTGGAATGGTGTGTAAGTGACTTACCAAATAAATAAAAAAACTCGACCCATACCATAGGGTACCAAAATTAATTAACTCGGTCATCATGTAGTCCACTTATCGTCTCCCGATAGGAAAATCAAGTGGAATTTGATGAGTGGTGGCAAGCCACGTGGTGGTTTGGGACCCACCACGTTAGCAATCATACCTTATTCAGTCCACCGGCGTTGAGCTCCTCCGTAATAAAAGCTTATGAGCCTCTTTTTCTGTGCACCATTTTACGCTCGTTCGAAGACCGGTGATCAAAAACCAACAAACAACTCCCTTTTGCCTTTTTCCACATGTCGCACTTGTGCCATTGGTCCAATATTGACCAGTTGACTAGAGTTGACTTTCTCGGATGTCGAACTTTGTGTGAACATATCTAGAGCTCTGATGTCTATTTGCCACTTTCTCATAGTCGTTGGAAAGCTCTCGAGATGATCTTCTTACGCATTGACATTTACATTTATGGATGTTTAGGGAACTTTCAAAAATGATCCCTGATCACACACTGCCCAGCGAGAAAGGCTTTTGTCCCAAAAAGTTTTTATCAACCAAAAATAATGGTATCTCTTCTGCATTGCACTAGACACATAAAGAACTTGAAATAACATTATAGGCTAATAAAAATGTAAATAGTTGATTACTAATTACATAATCAATCGAGATAATAACACCCAATTAAGCTAGTGTTCATTTGAAACATTGTAACCTTATGTAACTGTGCACCTGGATGATCTGTCATATCCCCACTATCATGCCATCATAATTAAACGAGATAGGGATAATAACACCCATTCTATTATGGAAAGATAGTGTTCAACCATCACTTTATGATACGAATGATTACCAAAACTTACAATTCCATAACACAGGATCGAAAGTAGTCTGAGACATCTAAACTACCTAATTAGGCTAGTGCCCACTGCCTATTTTGAAACTATAACAAATGGAAGTATTCACTAATAGAATATAATAGACTATCAACGCCTCTTTTTTTTAGTGTAATGCGTTATCGGATGAAGAGATGAGTGCACATTCGATGGACGCTCTAGAAGAATAAGGAGAAGGTGATGGAGAAGAAATAGAAACAAATGGATAGTCAACAATTGAATCAACATGAATATGCCAAAACACCTTTGTATCGCCATCACAAATAATAAGTGGATAATAACACCCATCTAATGGTAAGCTAGTGTTCGGAAGCAAATGAAACTTTGTGATTATGGGCTAACCTAGATTATGGAATATGCCGCAAGTTTCAAATTTAGACATCTACGATGCCTATCCCTACATAGTGTTTTCAAATGCAATGGAACTACCAACAATATGAGAAAACAAAACATGAGTATGATGAACCTATCACTCAAATATTCTCTTCGGTTGTTTCCATTTCATTTTTTCAAAGCTTAAATATCAACTTAGGAACAAATCCTTATCAATCAACAAAGGAATCCATAAAATATAGCTCTGAATTTTTTTGCTTGCACTACTATCAACAATTCTTGTAGTGCAAATATAAAGTTGAGGAGTGTTTTCCCAACCAATCACTTGGGTTTTCCATTTTGGTTGTTTTACCTTCTCGTACTAAAATGAGTTTTAGTTAGGTTTAAATGTTGTGGTTTTACAATATTGTTCTTTTTAACAACTTTCGAATTTTGTTGTTTAGAACAACCAACAAACCTTAACATCATGACCATTCCTATTACAATGGGAACAAAATTTAACTTCCCTATTTTTAGGAGTCTTACCCATTTTACCATTCTTAGAACTCATCTATGAAAATGATTCCCCTATTTAGGAGAGGTAACTTTTTTCCATTTCTCACCTTTCCTAGGTGAGATTGGTCTTTAAAGCACCTGCCTTATCATTCACAAAAGGCATTAACTTCTTAATCAAATTTTCCTCTTCCAATAATATGCAACAAATGATTAGTACCTTCACAAAATGTGCGAGGAAAGCATATTTACGCCTACAAAGCTATATTGTTCCAACCTAAAAGAGTGTATTAGAAGTCCTAGGATTTGATTTCCCTTAGTGCTATTTTTAGTGTAAGTGGAAGGAGGTGGAATCTGATTACCTCTTTTACCTATTTTCTTACACCTTTCATTGTTCCTCTTGATGGCGGAATCCTTGCAATTCTAGTGGCATAGATCCTTGGTTGTTGGAAGCTTGTCTTCCTTCAGCTGCTTTGGAACTTTCTCCAATTTCCATTTTCCCACTAGAATAACCCAAACCTACAAACCGAGGCTGATCCTCTACCTGTATTGGGTTAGCATCACCTTGTCCATTTTTACCAAGGCCCTTTCCATTAAATCCCATCTTAACCATTAGCTTAGACCCAATTCCCTTAGTGTGTTTTTCAAATTGACCCAAAGGAATATCTGAAACTGAATGAGAGGAAGAATTAAAATGTGAACAACTTACAGTGCATTCTTCTGTCATAGTACCTGCATCTTCTTTGGAAGGAATTTCCTTCTTATGTTCACCTTGTTGCAGATTTTCCAAGAGGGCATCCTTGGTCCATATTTCTTCCTACAACTCTTTAACAAAGCCCATCAACTTCTTGCTCTCTTCAAGCATCTTGTTGACATACTCCTCTTTCTTGGTTATAGAGGATTGTGGCTCAGATTTTAACCACACTATTTCCTCTTCCAAGGAATAAAATTTATCTCTCAAGAAAGAGTTTTCTTCTTGGAGTTGGCGGTTTATGGCTTCAAGCTCATCCAGTTGCTCCTATTTGGATGACTTGCCCATGATTCCTCATTCCTGCAAACACAACCTGTACTTCCAAAACTGCACACTGCGAAAGAAGATTAACAAGCCCCAAAATGTCTGCACACTGAAAAGTGAAATCAATACTGAAACTGAAGCCAAATTTTCAAACACAATTAGAAGCTAATCCGCAATCTAACTACTCTGATACCAAACTTGATTTGAAAATGTGTGTTGTATTTTTTTCACTTTTAAAAGTTTCCAAAGATCGTGATTTTCTTAACCAATTTTAAGTATTCTAAACTCCAAAAATTGATTAAATTCTGATTATTATGCATCCATAGAAGTGTAGAAAACTTGTGTAGCAAATAAATAATAAGAAAACTGAAAACACTCAGATAAAAAATGAGATTGTTTACGAGGTTCAGAAATTCCTACGTCCCGAGTTCATATTGAACCGATCCATTAATAATATTGAAATGTAAGTACAATAACTCTTAAAAAACAAATAATGAATCAAAACTCCAAATGAGCTGATCAATGTCCCAAGAACTCTGAAAACTAGTAGAAACTCCATCCCAAGAAACGATCCGTGGCTCTACGGTGTTTTCACATGATGTGATCTCCTACAATGTGTTTTAGAAAAACACCTACAAATGGAGGATTTAAAAACATTCTATGAAAAAAATCATATATCTGAGATCATCTCTGAATTATGAACACTTTTCATGTTTACACCAAGTCACAATTCGGACCAGAAGTGCATTGAAATTCATGTTTTCCAACTAGCTGTCTTGTAGATCCCTGTTAAAAACTGCATTCAAAGCTTCCAAAAATAGGTTAAAACTCAACAAAAAATATCAAATCTTACATCGTTGGAATCATCTCAGAATTTCCTTCATTTCATCTTTTTACTTTGAGTTCTCATTCTGAGTGCAAGGCCTTCAAAATGGTGTTTTCTGAAAACTAGTCCTTATCTTTGCTTTGCCAGACACCTCCCCCTTTACAAAAGGTACTGAGCTCGTTTTATATTGTTTGGAGCTCCTTGGCACAATGGTTGGGTGCTTATCTTTTTACCCCATCATGCATGGTTCAAATCCCCCCCTCCTTCTCCTATGCCGCCTCTTTTGTTTTTAATCCCATGTTTAAATGCATTTTTAATATATTTAATAGGGATAAAATCCCATATTGGCCGCTTAGCATTGGAAATGGGATTAACATCCCACATTGGGTGGATTTGAAGTGGGGAAATCCCACATATGGTGGGATGGAAATTGTTTAAGGATTATTAAAGCCTTTTCCACACGTAAATGAAGTGGTCAAAGACCACGTGGGCATACCCACCCCTCCAACACCACTTCACTACACCCTTCCACATGGAAGCTTCCCACGCTTATCCACTATGTGGATCCTTGGCATGTTGGAGGTTTATACTAATGTATAAACATTAATATGTATAGTTTGTGGCATTTGGAATGGTGTGTAAGTGGAATTACCAAATAAATAAAAACTCGACCCATACCATGGGGTATCAAAATTAATTAACTCGGTCATCATGTAGTCCACTTTTCGTCTCCTGAAAGGTAAATCAAGCGAATTCGATGAGTGGTGGCAAGCCACGTGGTTGCTTATGGACCCACCACATTGGCAATCATACCATAGTCCACACGGCAGGTGGAGCTCCCCTCCGTAATAAAAGTTGAGCCTCTTGTTCCTGCACCATTTTTACACTAGTCGAAGACCTGATGATTGAAAACCAACAAACTACTCCCTTTTTCTTTTCGCCACATGTCACGGTGCCATTGGTCCAATATTGACTAGTTGGCCGAGTTGACTTTCGCTTATCTCGAACTTTGACCGAACATATCTAGATCTCCCAGATGTACATTTTTGCCTACGCGTTCACAGTCATTGGAAAGCTCTTGAGATGATCTCATGACACCATTTAGGGATGTTTAGGGAACTTTGACACCATTTAGGGATGTTTAGGAACTTCAAAATGATCCTTGATCACCCCCCGCATCAATATCATCTAGTATCATCCCAAAGCAAAGATAAAAACTTGGAACTAAATCATGAATCTAAAAACATGTGGTGCCATCTGCAGATACATCATCAAATATGAAAGTAGAAAGTATACACATTTCTGAATCTAAAATATACCACATACATGAAAGGAAAGAATAAACATACATCATGAATCCATCATATAAACGATACATCAAAATGTTCATATATACATGTATCTATCTAGTCAATGATCGAATAATACATCATTGATACAATATGCCATCAAAAAGGGGCATGCATCAAAAAGAATTAGGCCTTCATCATGAGGCATCATCAAAATGAATAATATACAAAGCTATACAAAAATCATCCTTCATCGTAGGCATATATAAATAATATCTATATAAGAAGAAAGTGGGCTCAACCACAACTCTCTCACCTCACTTTTGGGGCTCCGGTCCCGTCACTTGGTTGACCGGCAGGCACAATGGTGGTTAGGGAGGACTTGCATTAGATAGACCACAAGACTCACTAGATGGCCCCTATCCACGTCTTTCACTCCGTGCATGGGTTGCTTAAGCGATCTCGAATGAGTGGCACGATCTCTATGACTGGACCTATCATACTTATCCTTGAATGTTGAGGGAGTACCACTCACTACTCTAGAGGAACTACCTAGAAGTAGGTAGTCTGTGTAGGCAACACCTCACCACCAAGCCTCATGGCATCATGGATCAAGTCAGCATCTCTTGAAGTAAGGACCGCCAAAGGGCAACATCTTGCTCACCAATCACTCCACCTAAATTAGCCTCACTGCCTCAAGAGGCAACCTCTCAATCCTGCTCTCTCATGTGATGCACTCTATGCTAAGGCCTCATCCCTTTGTGCTAGGAGACCTATGACCGTCTATATACATGGTCCCTCTAGGCCACAAACCATTCATACCTCGAGTCTAGGACTCGGGTGTAGGGGCCTCAATATCGATCCCCCTGTGCAGCCATCTCTCACACTCTCGACTTCGCCATGCAACACTATCACTAGCCTAAGTGGCCTGTGCTCGGGCCTGTTCTCTCTCTGATGTCAAAATTTGTATCTATGCCTCGAGCTCCGGTCTTGCTCTAATGTGAGGGCACGTATCCTAGCTCTTTTTGTATCTCTCTCTGCAAATTTCATATCTATGAATCGAACAACGATGGTATGGCATTATAATTGTCTTGAAGAAGTAGCTCACTTTGCGCCCACCTATTCTCCGATACTCTCCAATGTATCAAAAGGTGACCCCTATGATGGTAATACTTGCTAAAGAGCGGTATAAATCCCTGCTGGAATGCCCACTGGGGGAAACTCTATGTCCATGGCCCTATATATCTATCTCGACCGGGAGCCTGAGACACCATGTTCCTGTGGCTACTATGAAATGGGACATTGTCCCCTACCTCTAACATCTTTGTCAGGGCACATCGGGCCCACCCTCATCATCATCATCATCACTATTATCTCCACCCTCGCCAACTTTGCTAAAAGGCCGCACTAGAGGAGGCCTCAAGACGGCATCATATGCCACTCCGAGAATGCTCAAATGGCATGGAGCACCATGGTACCATGGCCCAGTACTCCAAAGATAGTACTGGATCTCGATCTACCTAAGCGGCACACAAATAGCAGGTGCCACGTATCGAAATCTAGCCAGTGCTCTATCACAGGTAATCTATGGACCCATATCAAAGTGCTCTCTGGCTCTGCGAGCATACCATTTATGTGGCCCAAGAAAATCCACAGAGTAAGGATGAACTACCACCGAAATTGATATACCCTATATAACTCCCACATATAGCTATGGCTGCCCAAGATAAAATGCTCAATAGTGGTGGTGGTAAGATCTAGACCATCCTCTAGCCACTTTGAAAATTTCTATAAGGCCTCGAGGCAATGGGCGCATGGAGCGGATCATCTAGCTCACATACGTAATGGTATGTAACTCCCATGAAGGGTCACACATCATCCCCTACCAGGACCTAACCCATACTAGAAGGCTCGTCAGGAGCCTGACCTCTCAGCACACCTAGGGGGTGACCAGCCAGCAATGTGGTCCCATGCCCAAATATGTAATAAATGAGAAGGTCCTCATATCCAAATGTGCCCCCTGTTCATTTTGTGGCTAACTCCCTTTCATTCTTTCCTTCTATTGTGCCTCAGTCATAAATTTTTACTTTTTAGGCACTTCAAAACCTTTTGGAAATGAAACCATTGGATAGAGCTCTTTCTCGGCTTTCCCGAGAAGGTAAATTTTTCCTCCTAACTCCACGTATTTTTCAAGTTATGGCTCGGTGGAGTTTTGGTGGGAAATTTTCCTAGAGGCTGCGGCAGCTGCAATCAGAGCCGCCACGTGTCCAAGAGGCGAAAAAAACACCAGCGACGACTGAAGGAAAAAATGGTCAGGAAGGGACCGTGCCCAATTAGAATGTGCCATGTGGCACCTAGAGTGGCGGAGCGTAGGGAAAATTTGAAAAATGTTCCAAAGACCAAATGGGTAAAAATTCAAACTTTTGGCCCGTTGATCCGATTTTGGCCTGTTTTTGCCCTAAAACTTTAAATCACCATAACTTTCGATCCAAAGCTCATATTTTCACGTTCTTTATATCAATGGAAAGTTGGTGAAATTATCTACAAGATTCCATGGTCAATTTTGAATTTTGGTTCATTTTGGAGGGATAAAATCAAAAAACACTTACTGAGTACGTGCGCCATGGACAGAACTAACGTTTCAACAACCAATTTTAATGCAAAATGGGTTACATTCTTCTCGGCATGATGTCAAAAATGTTAGGACATGGGTTTGTAAGGACCTCCATGCTATTTTTAATACATTTTGGTCAATGGGAATGGCTCCCACATTTTTTCACGTTTTCTCTCTCTCGGCTCTGACGCCCGTAGTATAAAGCGATTTGGCTCATTTTTCAAAGGATGAACACCTTTTTGCACAAAGCAAGCTTCTATTTTCACCTTCAACAAGTGATTTTGGAAGGATCGGACCTTTTCAGGAGGATTGTAATAGTTTTCTCTGCCTCTTTGGTGTTGGAATGCAAGGATTTTGATGTTAAAAATCACAATGCGCAGCTCTGTGAATGCTTTCTACCCTTTGTATGTGTTCTTTGCTTCATTTCAAACTCTTGATTATAGCTTATCAACTTTGTGCATGATGTTTTATGTTGCAATTTCTGATTTGTGTCAATTTTCATGAATAAGAAGTGCTCACCACTCCTTTGGTGTATCACCCTTTTATCAGTTTAGTTTCAATTTTTTCATTTCTTATCCCTGTCTCCTTGCAAATTAGGATAAAATTAGGATTTGAACCTCTGAAGTTGTGCAAATAATAGATCTAATCAGAGGAGTTTGAGGAACCAGCCTCTAATATGGATATTCCTCTCTCATTTTACAATTCCCACACTTGGAGAGAGGTTTCAATGTTGTATGCAATCACACTTTGGATGCCTAAAACATCAATTTAGAAACACGATTTGCATCAGGGAGTCTGCCGCTGATTTCTATGAATAACAGTCCTACCATCTTCGACAGTAGTAGGTGATTAGATGGAGATTCTAATATAAATGTGCTAATATGCACGATCCCAAAGATGGGAGGTATGTCCCTCCACCAAGCCCAAAATCACTCCTAAGAGTCCTAGCAGAAATGAAGCACTAGTCTTGTAAGGGAGTAGAACTCCACTGACAAGAGCCATCATGTAGACCACTATGCGGTCTAGCTCTAGATCATCTATGCATCGGGATAGTCTGATAGACATCCCACACCATGGTATGGTGGGAACACCAAAAAAATGTGTGATGTGATGCTGAATGTCACTCCAGTGGCTCATCGTCTTGATAAGCTATCCCTGGATGGGACTCACGATGCTCCATACATCCTCTAATGTAATGGTCATCTCCCCAGTTGGGAGGTGAAATCACCTAGCTCCCATTATGCCACCATTTAGCTCTACTATGGCTCATCGAGATGTTGTGATCTAAAGTGATTTTGGGGCATCTTGACCACATAGGATAG